>NDXB01012613.1:210376-229266 GCA_002631895.1 Agapornis roseicollis | reverse complement strand
CCTGTTTAAGTTTGAACCCGTTACCCCTTGTCCTGTCACTACAGTCCCTAATGAAGAGTCCCTCCCCAGCATCCCTATAGGCCCCCTTCAGATACTGGAAGGCTGCTATGAGGTCTCCACGCAGCCTTCTCTTCCCCAGGCTGAACAGCCCCAACTTTCCCAGCCTGTCTTCCTATGGGAGATGCTCCAGTCCCCTGATCATCCTCGTGGCCCTCCTCTGGACTTGTTCCAACAGCTCCATGTCCTTTTTATGTTGGGGACACCAGAACTGCACACAATACTCCAAGTGAGGTCTCACAAGAGTAGAATAGAAGGGCAGGATCACCTCCTTTGACCTACTGGTCACGCTTCTTTTGGTGCAGCATGTGTGTGTGTCTTCTAAAAACATGTCATGCTTATTGTTTATTTTCCTATGGCTAATCATAGAGGTTAGAAACAGATTAAGATAAATTAAAGCCTTGTGAGATAGTTTAATAGTTAATGACCTCTTGAAATTTCCAATTTATGTCCTGTACAACCTTAAAACTTAAAATGTAAAATAATTGCTGAGCAGAGTATTCTAATTGAGATCCTTAAATAACAAATTTTGTGTCTTCTACTATTTTCTGGTTTAGGCACTAGCTGCTAAAGGAATTGATTCAATGTCACTTAGTTCATTGGAAATGTCACCTTTAGCACCCAAAAATGCCAAGGAAAGAAGAAATAAACGAAAGAAAAAGAAATCTTTGGGGGCAGAAGAGTATGGTGAAGACCAAAGGAATCCTAAGTGTGACTATGACGATGGTCAGAGAAGAATGGTAAGCCATGGTCTCAAATGTCACTTATTCCACACTGCACTTTTCTGAACACACCAGGTTCTGAATAGCCAATTAAAGCTGAAAATTTCAGCTGTAGAGAAGAATCAGATATTTAGTATGGGGACTGACCTGAGGACAGTGTTAGAACAGTGGAAGGAAACATATTACCACTTTGTTTTCAAAGTGAATTAAAAATGTGTATTAAACATTCTTACAAATCTATTTTATTTAGATTTTTTTTGCCCCTCCCTTTTTTTTTGCTTCAAGATTACCCACAATCTGATTTATTTTCTTACTTTAATTCCATTCATCTGATTATACCTTTCCTATCTGTATTAAAGATAAAAAATATTCTTAAAAGAAACCTGTAAAGCTTAAAAAGAGGAGAGGAAGAGTGAAAGAGAAAGCTTTTCTCCAAGGGCTTTTAAAATGCTATACAAAAATGTTATTAACATTTTTATATTCCTTTGCTAGTTGCCTTCAAATCAAAACTTTGTGGCATTTGTTTCTACTTTCTATTGCAGGGAAAAAAATAGAGTGAGACTGTTGTTAAACAGCGTATTATATAAATGTAACTGACATGCATGAATATGAATTTGTACATGCCATATGTATCACAAATAACTTCAGATAATTTGTCTTTGCTTAACTGAGGGCAGAGTTTAAATCAGTTTATTTTGGTGGGTTTTTTTTTTTTTTAATAGCTATGTAATGGGCTAAGTCTTTTCGTATTTTATTGTCAGTGAATTTAGATATATTTGGCAACCGTAAAAAACTCACAGAATACATGTAAGTGATGTAAGTAAATGTGACCAATTAATGACTCCCCAGCACTCAAAATTTACACAGAGCTGGGTTTCTGTAAATGACATGCATTTTTAATCTAATAGTTTTTGTTGTTGTCTCATTGATCAAGTGGGTGGCATTACAAATTACACTTTTGTTAAAGCTAAAACTGCTCTTTAGTTTCACTCTGGATGGGTTTCAAGACATCACATACCAAAATGACCGTGGATTGGAGCTGTGCATTGCTGGTTTGTTTCTAAGACTTCTTTTCACTTTTTGCCTCTGGATGTCATATTCATGAGGAATATGGGAGACACATTTCAAAGCTTATAGTAAATCGTCTCTGCAAGGCTGTGTCTGGCATGGTTGGAGGGAGTATGGCTGAGTCATCATTCAGATGCTATCTGAGCAGCTGGAAGTATGTTGCCATCAGAAATCAGTCTCAATGACTGTGCCATGGAAACCCAGGCATGGATTTTTGACCTGTTAAAATATGGTAGCAACCCACATAATTTTTTTTTTTTTTAGTTAGAAGGGGCCTGGTTTTTGTACTCTTCCTTGTACCAGTGTCACAAAATAGCATCATTGTGTAACTCAGTGGTGTAAGGTACAGTGCAAAATGAAATTGGGCTTAATTTGGTTTATCTGGCTTGTGGATGCTGTGGAGATCCAACCTCTCTTCATATATACTTTGCTCATGAGAAAGTTCTGAAGAAGCTGAAAATTCTGCACAGGCCATAAAATCAAAAGTATGTTCTGCCTAAATGCTCTTACTCCAATAATTTTCTCTTCAGGTACAAGGGAAGGGTATAGACTTGAACTCCTTATGTTTTTTCTGAACATCCTTTTTACTCTGCCAGGGTTTAGGTGTGTTCAGTCCTTGGCTACATCTTGCTGATGCTCTGTCAGAGGTGCACTCTCACTAGCTGATGTCAGAGTGGATCGTCAAGGCTGATATTTGAGTGTGAGGGACACTGCTGTTTACTGAGGTCACCTATCCCTTAAAGCAGCTATGTGCATTTGGATAATCATTTTAGAAACTAATAAACCATATCCCTCTTCTTGCTCTTGTTTTATTTTCTTTTCCTTTATCACCTTCTTCCGTCGTATTCTGCTTCTTCTTCTTCCCTCTTCTTCTCATTTTCCCTGCAGTACATTTCCTCCCTATTTCTTTATCTCTTCTTCTCCTACTGCAACATTCCTTCCCTAGCTATTATGAAGATGTGTGATAATGCAGTAAAATGGAGCTGGATCCCTTTCCGTGCTCCTGTCTTCCGCTCCTTGTGCTGCCTTCCCAGGTCCCTTGGCACTTATCAGATGGGAGGGGAGTAGAAGCTAAGGAAGTTATCAAGCTACGAGGTGAATGCCACCTTGACCCTTCCCATTTCAGAACATCTTTAACTGTCAATTATTAGACAAATACCTAGTGGCTAGGAATTCAACCTCTTAACTTTGCAAAGGTTTAATAAGTGTAATTAAGTCTTTCTCTGACACACTTGGTTTAAAATGGAACTTGCTGCTCTCCCCAGACCTTCCTCGCTCCTGAAAACATGTTGCAAAATGTTGTTTCTCTTTCCCCTTTTTCCTTTCTGGGGGTTTCTAGACTCTCCTTGGCATTAGTTATGGTCCCAATGCAAACTTGGTGAAGCGCAGAACCAGCCACGGAAGCATATTCAGTTTCCGACTCCGTGGCAGAGACACTGGCTCCGAAACAGATTTTGCCGATGATGAGATCAGCACTGCTGGGGAAAATGAAAGCCACCGGGGCTCTCTCTTAATTCCAAGATCTGGGAGGCGTCCAAGCGTGCAGAGTCAAGTGAGCCATAGTTCTCACCCTGCTACTCCCAACTACACTCAGACGGGCAAAAGGAACAGCTCAGTGGATTGCAATGGTGTGGTTTCCCTGATAGGAGGAGGCATCGGGGCACTCAACCCAGACCCTACTTCTCCTGCAGGGTTACTGCTCCCCCCAGTTATTATGGAAAAACCTGGGACAGGCAACCTGGTGAGTACTTTATAACTTTTGTATGTGATTCACGCGCTTATTTCCCTCTAAATGTTGTTGGAGTTTGCTGTAATTTATTTATATGATATGCAGTCTGCAGTGAGAAACCGAGACCCATCATCCTCGGCTGGGTGGGAAGGCAACAGGCTCACTAACACAAGTAGCATGTGTCTAGTGCCACGTAAGAATGATTCATGACTTCCGGTGAGACTTACTCTTCAGAGCTGGCTAGAGGCAAATACCTAAATACTGGGTTTGATATGAATTTTCTTTTCTTGTAGGGACATTTTTAGGTTGGTTTCTTTGAGCATTTGAATATGTGACATTGTCCAGTGGCTAGAAAATGATGTTTTTAAAATGGTTCTTTTTGAGTCTTACTATCATGAGACTGCATTTTCTCCCATTGGGTGCTATATATTTGCATCTGACTTCTAGTCGTTTGTATCGCTACTCTTAGAGGACTATTCTTAGTTTTTCACATCCAGTTCAAGTAACACCCAGGAGAGATGAGCAGATAATCAACAGACTTTAAGCCTTTTGCAGATTGCCAAGGTCTTTGTTGCAAAGCGCTACTGCTGCAAAATATTTAATAAGGCTATAAATAAAACTATTAAAACTGATACCTTTAGGACCCAAGCACAAATTCACTTGGAAAACCAGGAGATGGTGTTTTGGAAATAGCTGCTACACAAGCAAGGAAATTTAAACAGGTTGTCAGTTTGATATAGTGGGAATTTATCTCTTTTAATATAGATAATCTACATAGGAGCTCATTGTTCTTAGTAATATTTAAAGCAACAGAGGTCTGGTCACTATGGTCAGTGTGGGTAGGATTTATTTCATCTTAGAGATCAAAAATAGGTCAGAATAAATCTCTGACCCTAGAGGTGCCTCTTTCTGTTTCCTTTAACTACAAGGGAAGCCCAAGATGAGTAACATTGCAGATGTCTTAAGTCAGGTGAGATGAAGCTCACTCAGGGAGTAACAAGGTGCCAAAACTGGGTTACATTGGTGTGGAAAAGAGCAAATGTGATTCTAACATGTATTAGGCTAGTTATTTCCTGAAGAGAAAGGTGTGTGAGATGGATCCCAGAAGTGGTGTCAGATTATCAGTAAACTGAGAAGCAGCTTTTTTCCTTTAGAGCCAGGCAGCTTTTTCCCTCTCAAGCTTTGGATTGAATTTTTTTCTCACCTACGAGGGCATTCCCTGTAGTCCTGCAAATAGACTCTCACACTGTACATGAGAGGAGTGCCCGTGCTGCGCGTGGAAAGCTGGTTGGTGTGAGAATTATCTGGTTTATTGACAGTTTTGAGGCTGTTGCTGCTTTTTCAGATATTCGCACCTTTGTTCATTTAGGACTTTGGTATTCCCATTTTTTACACTCTGCAGACAAGAAAGATCAGTCCTGAGAGCAGTCTCTAGACAGCTAAGTAACAGAAACACTGATTGTAGATAGTGGAGTTTTACTGGATTTCGCTTGGTGCAAAGAAAAAAAAAAGAAGAGTATTAAAGAACTGTGGAAGAAAGTTTGTGTAAGAAAAAAGAATTCTGAACCAAAGTAGAAAGGCCTGAGCAGATGAGCAGTGGATGTCCTCCTTTTCTCTGTAAGGAAACCTGCTCTGCAGGCTGCTGAGGCTCTCCCAGCTTCCAGAAAAAGCTTAACAAAATGTGAGAGCACTCAACCTTTCACAGGGAATATTGGTGTTTTACAGGGTTGGGTCCTGAGGTGACAGGGAGGCTTTGAGCTCCGCTGGCATTTCTTTTTGTTTGCCAGATTCCTGCCATTTTAAAAGAATGGATTCTGAAAATTGAATGGCCCTGGTGGGTGACATCACTTGGCAGTTCTCTGGTCATCTAGGAAATACCATCCAGGCGCTATAGTAACAGATGCTCATTCAGTGATGCAATGTGAAGGATGTGTCTTCTGCAAAACAGGTTTGGTATCTAATCTATCCAGAAAATGTGAGCTGGAGTTAAAAGCTAATTGGCAAGAAGCCCATTGCTGTACAGATGTATTTGCTACAGGAATCATAAGCACCAGGCACAAGTGTGCAGCCTCAGCTGTGAAGCGCAGGGAGAAGGAAATAGAAAATCTAACACCTAAGTATGCTCAGAGACAAATCAACATGCTTCTGGGCTTTGTGTTTGATTATTTTCATCTTGTTAAAATTTGAAGTTTGTTCTTTGTTAGCAGCTCCAGTTTCTGTTAGGAGTCTCTTGATATGTTTATGGGAGGCAAAAGAAAGATGTTGCAGAGTGAAACTGAAGCTACCTTATTAACCCCACTGGCCTTGCAGCTGTTATTTATTTTGTACAAGTATAAGGCCATAGTGAAAAAGGACCCACTTGTCATATCTATTGTGTCTTCCCTGAACAAAAAAATGAAGGACCAGGACATGAAAATGCACTTCTGCAAGAAAAAAGTATCATTAAGCTCTGACTTTCAGCTTCCTGAGTTTTAAGTGTGGCTTCAACCGTGTGAACACAATGTGTGAGTTGATGGAGCTGGCAAAACACATTTTACGGCATTAGGTTTTGAAGATGGCTTTCTTCAGGTCCCTCTGTGATGCTCAGCAGTACCAGATGAGCGTAACACAGATCTGTCTGATTGCTGCTGAGGAGGGAGACCACTGAATTCTGATTTGGGGAAAGCTTGGAGGAGTGCTTCTGATTTCTAAGGCATAGTAAACATGAAATGAGACCTGATCATCTCCAGTTTTGAGATTCCAGCCTGCAGCCCTTAAGCAGACCATAGTTTCAGCAGGTGATTTCAAACAGGATCTCCTAAGGTTTCTCAGGGAAAGCACAAGAAGTCACTAGCCACTTTTGTGAATTTAAGCCTGATCAGTTTTAGTAACATTCAGCCTGCAGATTTTACCCCAGGCAGAGTAGCTGGGACCATGATGCCTCTGTGGGCATTGTAACTGCTACTCCCTGTCCCAGCCAAAGGAAAGGCTGCAGGTAGCAGCTGAGCTGACATGAAGGCACCTGTGCAGCTTGTGCCCTCTCCCAGGGGAGAGGTGGCTGCAGCACGTTATCCCAGTGTTCAGGCTGGTGGCTCAGATGAGTGGTCTCCTGACACTTGGCTGTAGAAGAGTGTATAAGCTAAAAAAGCCAGTTTCAAATACTCTTCAGGTGGCTCTGGCTGCTTGGCACAGGTGGATGTCAGTGTGTTTCTATGAGTGTGCTTGCACTTGCCATTTCTTCCCCCTAATCCCTGAATACAGCTAGTTAAACAGGAGAGGTTTCAAATAATCTTAATGGATGGTGTTTCTACCCTCAGTCTTATCATCTGGGGTAGTTGAACTGATCAGCAGGCTTGCTGGCTATGAACAGCATATTCCATGCAGAATGGCATTCATCCATGCAGTCTTCTGCATCAAAGTGGTCCTGCCAAGTCATCATGGGCTTCAGCTCATGAGCAAGAGGAGGGACATCCTGTCCTCTGCAGGGAACTCATACATTTTTGCATACTTTGCTACACCCATTAATGTTTCCACATAAGAGCACCCACAAGGAGTGATGGTAGTATTTTTGGGAAGCTCCCTTTGGAAGCACAGAGGGTTACACTGCAGTGTTAAAGCTAGAAAACCCACCTAGGTCATATGAAGAGCAAAGTAGCGCAATCTGAAAGTATGAACTGCAAGCACCCTCCACAAAGGTGGGTCTGGGTCAGGCAGTCTTCACCTGAATGTGAAGAGCAGCAGACATTCAGGCCCAAGGGGTGTAGGGAGCTTGTCCCAAGAAACCCCTGGTATTTACCTAGTTATTCTTCTGGGTATCTCCGATGTATCCTGCAGAGGACTCAGTCAGGGCTGGTCCTGTTCTTCCACCAGCTTTCTTTAAGTGATGCAGTTGCTGATTTCATCAAACTTAGACCAGTGTAATTAAATAAGACACAAGCAGGACTATGGTGGCTATGCTTAAAGTCCTAAATTATTATTTTTATTTTTTTTTTTTACTTTGGCCTGAAACTCAGGGATTTGAAAAATGATACATTTTTGTGATTCTGCTGATTTTGGGGCTNGTCTATGGTGGCTATGCTTAAAGTCCTAAATTATTATTTTTATTTTTTTTTTTACTTTGGCCTGAAACTCAGGGATTTGAAAAATGATACATTTTTGTGATTCTGCTGATTTTGGGGCTGGGAGTTTGGGATTTTGCCTTTTTTTAGAGGAAGCCTGTACATCATACAAGTAAATTCAGGGCTCACTACAACCTAAAGTTTCTGCACATCCCTGTAGCATTTATTTGTAGTTGTGTATTGCTCTGTTGTGTTTTAGTGTTTCTTACTTAAGAGGTTAGAATAACATCTCTCTTCAAAAGGTATTGATCTGTTTGAACAGAATTGGATTAAGTTAATGAGCTGTTATCTGGCACTCAATTTATCCATGGGATCTGATGAAGGTGAGTAAGTTGTCACCTGTGGTTGTCAAGAATTTCTTGAGAGTTAAAAAATACGTATGACAGCATCCCATCCTGTCTTCTAAATCCAGCTGGAGCCCTTTCTGTAACTCTGGATGGAAATGGCAAGGTTTTTAGTTTAGCCTGAGTTTCCTATTATTTTGGAGATTAGAATTGTTGGAGAAGAGGATGCAGGATTGAGGAGGTGGTTGTTCATGAGGGACAGCTGACTGTTAACTGGTGGTCCCTACTGCTTTGCTCTCCCTAGGGCACCTGCTCAACAGAGCTTCCTGTCAGCCCAGGAGCACAAGCGGGGTCATCTGTGACATGGTTTTGGGGTGGGCAATGAGGCCAAGGTTGGCGCTAACTGATTTCTGCCTCCACACATACAACTCTTCCTGAACTTCCTATTGGTTGCATGTCTTTTTTTTCTCTCAGGAAACAAATGCCAAGTATTGCTAGCTTGTCAGGAGTCAAAACCAGTGTGGAGTGAGCTGTTAAGGAAGTCCAGGCTGCTTACTGAGGGGCTGAACTAAGGATTTAGAAGCTTGCCTTTAGATAAACTTTTATTGTCTTTTTTATTAAAGACCCCCGAAAACAACAAACAAACACAAACCAAAACCAAAAACCATAAAAACCCCACCAAACAAACCAAACCAAACAAAAAAAAAAAACAAACCAAAACCAAAACAAAACAAAACACCAAACCCCCCCCCCCCAAACCAAACCAAAGCAAACACATAAACGAAAAAGGAAGACCTTGGCTTTTCTTGTCACTAAGCAAAAACCTGTCTTGCTGACCACATTGATTTGAGGTTTACTTGTTCACCATAATACTGGCCTGAGGTAAAATTTCTTTCTTTCCTCTCTTGCCACAGGATTGGTAAAGAAGGAAAATGTTAGCAGTTTCCTTGTTCAGAAAAAATATCAACAAAATAAGTCATCCAAGAATCACCACTATTAAGTTGTATGGATGAAAGCAAACTAACCCTTTGCTGCTGACAAAGAGCTGTCACTGTGGCTCTAGTTTCTGTTCATTTCAAGCTTTGCTTTAGCACATCCTGAGTGTAAGTCATTTAGATTTGACACAAATATTGCAATCTGCTCCAGTTTACAATGCATCTCTTTAAATAATCAAGCATCCACAAAATTAAATGGCTTCCTTTTAATGTTGTGTGCTATTATGGTCACTTTCAATCTCATTAAATATTTGTTCTAGTGCCTTACTGGGTCCATTGTTCGTGGTGTGGCCTGTCCACCTCTTTTTATGCTTGAAAAGATTTTTACTGTACAAGGAAAATTAAACCTGTCCCAGTTCCAAATGTGGTCTTTAAAATGCTGCCATGTAAAAGCCCATCTTCACATAACAGTTTTGATATACTCAGAACTGTAGGCACTGAGAAGAAAGTAATTTTGCAGTGTTATGCATCCTCATTTACATGTAAATTACTGAATAGCATATTTGTCCCTATAGAATTTAGCTAATCCAAAGGAGAAACATTTCCAGTCAATCAGGGAGGAACACAAATAATCTCATCCTGCTGGAGGTGCCTCTGCTGAACTCCCTTGTGATTTCTCATCTGGATCCTAAGGACAATCCTTATATAACTATAGGGACTGCTGTTATTTTTACTTAATTTCTGTAGAAATATAAGTAGTATGAAAAAATGTCCTTGTGTATATTCCCTCTGTAATGATGATAACCTTTATGCTGTCTTGTTTGTCCAGTTCCTGAAACTGCCCTCTATCTCAGAGTACGAAACCTGCCAGTTCCTTGTGTGGCTATTAGCTATCTCTGTTCTAAAATAAATAATAAAAAAATCCTTTCAGATATCTGTTCTTTACAAAGAACAAAATCTCATAAACTTCCCTGAGTAACTTCAATCATTTTAAGCAATTCGCCTGGATGGAAATGTTATTTCCTGGAAAAATACTTTTTAGTAATTGTCAGGCTGACTATGTGATAGATTTACTGCCCTATTGAGAAAGGGACCATGTCCTCCTGCAAAAGCATAGGAATTTTGAGTAGGTGTGCCAGAGAGGTGGTGGATGCCTCATCCCTGAAGACATACAGGGCCAGGCTGGATGTGGTTCTGAGCAACCTGATCTGATTGGAGATGTCCCTGCTTATTGCTGGGGGTTGGACTAGATGAGCTTTGAAGATTCCTTCCAACCCAAGCTATTCTTTGATTCTATTTCTTCCACCCCAGCATTGCCAGACACTGTGGGGACAAACCTTTGCTGTGTGATTTGGAAAACTTGGCAATATCACGTCAAACCTAGGGGGAAAGTCAGTTCCCTGCTATTTTTATTTTTTTTCTGAAAGGTGTGCCAAACATGTTCACTTTTTATTTAGCCTGGTTTAGCTGAATCAAAAAATAAGAAGAACAAATCTCTGAATGTTTTTTCTTCAGCTTTTTAACTCTGCAGTGCATTATCTTTGCACCTATAAGTAAAAGGTGGCTTTCAGATAAAAGCCACCAACGCATAACTCCTGCAAAAAACATTTCTGCATGCATAAATAGGAATATAGTATCTTTCCTGACAGTCAGAAAAGTGGTACTTCTGGAGGTGAGGTTGTATTAAACATATTCTATTGGTATGTCCTAAAGTTTGGATCAGATGGGATGATGGTACACTTTAAAAAGAGTTACACAATCCAGAGGAATTTGAAATTTTCCTATAGTTCATTCTACAGACAGAGGGATCTGGATGATCTGGGAGTTTATTTGGCTGTTTTTCTTTGCCTGTAGCATTTTTAGTTTATATTACTTAAAAGTTTGTCTCCTTCATGTTTTTTATCTCCTTGTCTAGTTATTTCTTTTCAGTCTCGTGTATTTGTTACCCACTCCAAACTGGTGCTAATGTTATGCAATTTTGTAGATGCTTTCTTCATTAATAAAACATTTGTTGTTTCTTTGTTTCTTATTGGATGCTTTTGAGGCAAAGGGAATCAGGAGAACTAATGCATCTGAAATACTATACAGGTTTTCTCCAGCTCCTAAGCCAAGGATAGAGTGTTTTCTTGTTATGTTTTGCAGATGTGAGAGTCTCTTTGAATAGGTTCTGATTACACCTTTCCTTTTGAGATGACTGTGTCAGTAACTGAATGGACAATGAGCCAATTGTTTTAACAAAAGAGAACATTTTAGAAAACAAAAAAGAAAGAAGGACATTTTGAAGTATTACTGCTTTCCTGGTTTAGCTAATGGTTTTAAGTGCTTGCTTCAAAAATCCTTACTCTTCTCTGGTCTTGCCGTAATTTGTATTTTTAACTGCAGGACTTTGAAGTGACCTGCAAGCAGTATCCTGGCTATTATTTTCAGTGTCAACCAGTGGCCAAGCATCTTTGTCCTTTGTGTCCATCTGACAAGGGGATTTCCCCTGCTCTGCAGGGGTCACGCTCCAGAAAGACAGCTCGTAGAACTTCCGTACTTTTTTTCATGCTGTTCTCATGGAATTGCCTTTCTTGAAGGGCCTTTTTAGTGGAGAAATGGTGAAGAGGTGGGATCCTGAGTCCCTCTGGTGCATGTCACAGGCACAGACAACAGAGCTGTGGCATGTCTCTCTTGGCATCCTTCACGCTTCTTGGTGTGGTTAGGGCCATTTCAGACTCAAGCGATGAGAAGATCCAGAAGATTGAATCTGATTCCTGTAGCTCGCTTGAATCCTGTGGCTCATTTTGACTATGGAGAAGCAAAAGCAGTTATTCCGACATCTGTATAAACCAGGGGTTAACATCTTTGCAGGGATTTCTTCTCCTTTCATATTTCCTTGCAAGAGCCATCAAGACCCTCTATTTACAGTGCATCTCCCTTGCTTACATAGTGTCTTGGACCTCACAGCCTGTATGCTTGGAGGAGCATGACAGAAGCTATTGAAACAGTTATCTTGGGAGACCTAGTGTCTTGACTAGGAGGTCTGTGACAGAGAATGATGCTGAACTTGGCTTTCACAGATCCTTACACCTCAATCACCCTCTTTCCTTCTACCTGTGAGAGAGCTGGAGGAGTAAAGCATGCAGAATTTGTCAATGTATGAAGTGGGAGCTTGTAATAGTAAAAGTCTTAAGATCTTGCTCCTGTGAGCTGACAATATAAAGTATTTAATACAGCGTGTGTCTACAACTATACTGTGTTTCTGGCTGACTTCAGAAACCCAAGCCTTCAAAAAGTATAAAACTAATTTAAAATGAAACATTAAATAATGACAGTTTGGGAGTTCTGTTTTTCTGGCATTTTCTTTTTTTTTTTTTTAACAAAAAACAAACAAACAAAAAACAAAAACCCACACTTTTCCTTCTGAAACATGAGAGCAAGAGGGTTTGGGTTATATTTTACTTTTCCTGAGAAAAAAGGAAGCTCAGATTCTCCACTAANAAAAGTTTGGGAGTTATTTTTTTCTGGAATTTTTTTTTTTTTTTTTTTTAACAAAAAACAAACAAACAAAAAACAAAAACCCACACTTTTCCTTCTGAAACATGAGAGCAAGAGGGTTTGGGTTATATTTTACTTTTCCTGAGAAAAAAGGAAGCTCAGATTCTCCACTAATTACAGAGCTTCAGAATCCGTGACACCAAAGATCACCAGAATGACAATGTGTTCCTGAGATTTGGCAGTGTTTCAGAACAAGAAAAAACATGTGTTGAGGAGTCAGTTTGCTTAGTCTGATATCAGAGGCCTGTAATGGAGCTGTTACCCACGCCCCTTTTCCTCTTCTAGCAGTATAATTAAACAAGTAACACATTTCAGAATTAATGGAATAATTAATGTAATTAAGCAGGGCTTCTTTCACAAGCAGAGAGCATGGTAAAGCAGCTCTGCTGCTTCTTTGGTATCAGAAGTATCCTTTTATTTTCACCTGCGTCTTTCACCTGTTTACATGAAGGTAAGGGGTAGGACAGTTTCCAAAAATGTTCAAAGAGCATTTTCAAAAGCAGCACACCAACAGCATGTGCTTAATTTGGGAAATCAGTGAGCTTTGGACTGTTCAAATAGGAAAAAATAGTGCTGAGGAAGTTCTGAAAATGCTACCCCATATCTACTTTGGTTTTGTTTCGCTGATCCAATGTGTTCATTTAAACAGACCTCTCCCTCAGACGAGGCAAGCAAGAAGCAGCTTCTAATGCCCCACCGCCCATCAGTGGACCACTCGGATGAACCCTTTCAGAGGCAGAGGGCAGTGAGTGCTGTCAGCATCATCACCAGTGCCCTGGAAGGTAAGATGTGTCTTTAGTTCCCGGATTCAAAGCCTCAGACTCAATGTTGATTGGCAGGAACAAAGTGACACAAAAGACCCTAACATTAGACTCTTGTTGTTTTGCAAGAAGGCCTTATAAGCAATTAGTGCAACCCTTATAACAGAGGCAACGCTGTAACAGAAGGCAATAGAATAACTGTCTTACCTATGGAGTTGTAAAAATCCTGACAAAATGCTGGCCAGATAATCAATATTGGATCTGGGAAGATTTTTTGCCCCCATGGAATCTGATTTGCTCAGGGCTAACCAAAATGCAGGGCAGTGGTGCACCAGACTGTTTGGATAACTGCACATACATTTGTATCTCATCTCTCTGGAGCTGGTGCAAAGGCTGGCATATGCAGTCACCAGCTACATGCGGAACGTTTAAGTTGAGGGGGAGGATAGTCTCCTTGCAGAGCAGCTAGTGAGCCACAACAGTTTGGTGAGTGTTTGAATCCCACCATGAAATTTAAGGATTCTCAAAGGACCCATTAGTCCATGCAAATATTTCTCAGCAAATGTTTATATTGCTCATTAGGTTTCTTATTAGGTGTAGGAGGACTTCCCTTCCCCATCTTTCCATGTACCTGAACTTTGCATTTCCCTCTCAGAAATTTACTGATAGCAAGACAACTTATAGCAAGACAACACATTTCTAGGCTCTTTACATCCAGCATGAAAGAGCTTTTTACAGTTCTTTATGTCTTCTACATTATAAATTGAAACAAAATAGGAAGTTGCAACTATAGAAAAATGTCTGCGAGGAAAAGTGCGAAGCAAGGAAAATTCCAGGTCTTTTCTCTGTGTTACTCATGAATAGAAAGGCTAGGCAGGACAGAGGGACTTAACTGGGAGATGCCTTACAGAAAGGGACTGGACCTAGCTCTTTAGAGACAACCCAGTAGGAAGCTACAAAGCCCTCTTCTTCCTCAGCTTCTTACCTTCCCTGTGGTTATATTCAACAGTATTGTGGCCAGAGCATATATATGTTTATATCATTAAATAAATAAAATCTTGTATTCTTAATAGGTAAATAATCACTTTAATGTATTCCAGTATTTAGTGTAGTCTGCAAAGGTTTTATTTGTTTTCATTGGGGTTTTAAGCAATTAGCTTTGTGATTGATTTGCTTCTTTGTAATCTGTGAAGAATGCCTAAAAAACCCTAAGCTGGATGGCTTCTTATTTATTTAATAGCATTTTCTATTACTTTTTATCACAGAAATAGCGACCATCAAGTCTGGGGTAACTCAGAGGTTGAACATTTTTAGCTTCATGTAGAAGAAAACAATCCTTATCAAAGATTTTCTAACTCCCAGTCTTTGATTGATCATTGAAATTGAATACTTGTGAACAACAAGAGAAATATCAAATTAGAATAAAATGAATCACAAGCTTTAACTGTAGTAATAGCTGCATGATTTGTACTGAAATATGTGAAACTGCCAGTCCAGAAATCCCTTCCCCTTTAGTTACACCTGGTTTCTGCTCAGCTCTTGGGTAGTCATCATTTGCTTGTTTTCCCAGATGTTGCAAAGCATTGCAGACAGGAAGGACCTAGGGAGTTTTGCTGGTTTGTAGGTTTGTTTGGGTTTTTTTTTTTTTTCATTTCAAAAATAAGAGGAAAAATACCCCCAACACACACTTTGTGTTCTTCTGACCACTTTTTTATAACAGTATAAAATAGCAGAAAAAAAGCAGTGAAGTCTGATTTTACTTTTCTCTTTGCAGATGTTTTTCAAAAACTATTAAATCTCTACTGTTCTCCAAAGATCATCTGTGCTGAGAAAGGATGTGATTTCTTAATTTATTTAAAATGCTTTGATGCCACATTACTGCCAAAACAGGGCAGTTGCATCTACCTCCTTCCCTTGCTGAGTTCCTGCAGTTTGGTTTGACTGTACAAACAGTTGGTTTTCGGCTGGATCGATAGGTAGAACCAGCTCACCCACAAGAAGTAGGAGCACAAAAGGTGGCAGAAGGACAGAGGAATAGCATATGGCTGAGGTTGAGAGGCGAAACTGCCCTCTTTAGTAGCAACCTGGACATACAGGAGCTTCTCTCAAGTATGGAGCCTCAGGGAAAAGTCACTCATCTGATGTGTGCTCATTGTGAAGGTCCCCAGATCAATAATAGTGAAGTAAGCAGGGTTGGTTAGAAGTGATTATGACAAGTATGGATTTACCTGGAAAATTAGATCCTTTGGGAAGTGACTGACCTAAATTCCTGATCACTTTCAGAGGTGGGTTTAAAAAAAATTAATATATAAAATTAAGATTTTACATTGAAATTGATTGGGGTATTTTTCACATCTTTCACCCCCCATCATGTGTGGCTCTCACATATTTTAGACACCTTTAAATTCTGTTTGGAGGCTTGAAAAGACATAATCACTTCTCGGCAGTGATTTGGTTTCCCAGAGATCTCGGAGCAGAGTAGATGTTTGTCCAAAACCTGTGCATGTGGGACATAATCTAATATTTTAAAAGCTTGCTAAAGGACACCTAATACCTCAGTTCTGTTGTCCAATGAAGAGCAAATGCACAGAGAACACATCCAGACTTGAGAGAGGAGGCTGTTTATAAACTGATTGAAATAACAGCCTTGGCTGAAGTTTTCCTCTTATCAGTGCAGGTTCTAATTATATAGACTAAGACTGTTATACAGCATTCCATGCCTATAAAGGAATCAGAAAAGGAAAGCATTAAGCTATTTCACTAATCATTATCATTCAGCCATTAACTGTCTTTTTGGCTTTTCTTTTTCACTGTTTAATGCAAATTATACTTCTGAAGCTATTTCAGTTCTTTTGTGCTCAAGTAAAATGGACATATGAAAGTTGTATTTTAGGTAATATTTTAAAAGCACCTCTAAAAAGCATATTGGAGCCCTAGTAACATTTTCAAACTGACTTATGAATTCCCCTGATTTTGTATGTGGGCCTTTTAGAAGAAATCAGCCACTAAATGCCTGTTTGGATTGCACATCAAGAACAGAAACCTTATGGATAACCAGCAATACTCTAGCTCTCAAGTGATTAAATCAGCTCTAAATATTGGATTTAAGCTCTTTCAGCTCTTAACTGCTTTAAAAGTTATATTTAAGGTACTCCTAAAATGTGGCACGGGAATGAAACAAATATTCCAATCTAAGTTAAATGAAGATAGAGTATTCTTATCCATTTGAACTTGGAAAAAATGGAAGACAGAGTGAAAATCTGAGCCTATATATAATGCTGGACTTCACATGTTTAGTGTGATCTCTTTTTTGCTTCTGATACTTTTTAAAGTTTATTGCTTTTAGAATAAGTCACTGTCTGCTAAG
This sequence comes from Agapornis roseicollis, assembly GCA_002631895.1. Taxonomy (NCBI): domain Eukaryota; kingdom Metazoa; phylum Chordata; class Aves; order Psittaciformes; family Psittacidae; genus Agapornis; species Agapornis roseicollis. The sequence continues at coordinate 212,709 of NDXB01012613.1, read as the reverse complement.
TGCAGGTCAACTGGCAAAACCCCCAAAGTGTGTAGTTTGCCAGCCTATTAGGACAGAAATATTTTTATCCTAAAAAGAAATTTGGGGTAATTCAGGGGCATTCCTTTATGTTGTGAGTCATTTTAAGTGTTCTCTTGTCCTATAACTCAGTGTGAATTGACTGTTACTTTACTGCTTGTGACTTAGAGCTTGAGGAATCACACCAGAAATGTCCTCCCTGCTGGAATCACTTTGCTGTTAAATTCCTCATTTGGGATTGTTGCCCGCTTTGGCTTTTAATCAAGAAATTTGTCAAGTTTGTGGTAATGGACCCATTTACCGACCTCACCATCACCCTTTGCATTGTGCTGAACACACTTTTCATGGCCTTGGAGCATTATAAGATGACAAAGGAGTTTGACCACATGCTTTACATAGGCAACTTGGTAAGTGAATATGAACTTGAAGTGCTACCTGAGGAGTATATTGCCTGCTTGTTGAAGTTTTGGCTGCAGCTTGGGAAGACCCCATGTTGATATAGTGTCAGCATCATTTTGCCTGTGACACGTCAAGTAAGTCCACAGTCACCTCTTCCTGAGGGTGAAGAAAAAAAAATGGAAGACAGTGGTCTGTATTGTGGAGCTAACATATTCTATTGTTGTTAGTAACCAATAAAGCCATGTTTCTGGGCTGTTCCTGATAGGTTTCAAGTTTGTATCTGTTTAAGGAAAAAAGAGAAGGGTTAATGAGATTTACTTGGGATTTCTGTTAAAGCAATGATAAGGCAGTTCTTGGTGACTAATCATTACTTTTAAGTTAAACCAAAACAAAACAACAAACCAAACAAACAAGAGCCAAAGCCTAAAAAATCTACAGGACAAAAACCCCAAACCCAAGGCAGGCTAGATCCTTGAGAGATATAGGATGCTCTTTGATCATAGTTAGATATGTGTGTGGGAAGGCGCCTGTGCTACTTCTTCTGTGTGTTCTGCTGTACCTCCCTGCCTTAGCCATCAGCATGTACTGGGTCCCATGGAAACCCTGGGGCAGAGGGGACATGGAACAAAACATGGCTAGTGCTTCAGGGGAAAATTCTGAACGTGCAGGCTGGAGCAGCCAGGGATAGAAGTGCAAAGTAAGCAGAGACTGCACTTCTCCAAGGAGAAGCAGAATGACAGATCTGTAGCCAAGCTGCAGGGACAGCAGAAAAGCCTTTCCAGAGGTGATGCATTACAGTTTGTTAACCCAGGGGGCCACTAAAATTCTGCAGTTACTACGAAACGGAAGCTTTTTCTTTAATCATCTTTCTCAGGGTTTATGTTTAAAAGCTACCATGTTTTACTGCTTTAAAATCCTTTTAATTTTAGAAGAGTCTCTATTGGAAAAAGCACAGGCTATCTAGCTGTGGCATGGTGGAATTGCTCCTGAAATCTAGTGGTAGAAACAGAGATATCCTGTAGGGCCATAATTATCCTGTAGGACCTTGTTATTCTTATCTCTGGGCCTTCTTGGCCAGGTTGAGGTTCTTCTCCAAGGCTATGAGACCAGTCTCCAGTTTTTCAGCTGCTGTGTCTTGACAAATCTCTGTGCGTGAAATCTGTTTGTGTCTCTCTTGCCTCAGACCCATGTTCTTGCCCTCTGCAGAAAGCAGTAGATCAGGTAGCTCAGAAAGTCATCTCGCGCGACTTCCATCCAGCTCCATTTTGCAGCCAGCCTTCCTTGTTGTCACTCAATAGTTTGTGGCCTTCTAAAATGACTTAAAAATACTCCTTCAGCCCCACTATCCATCAGAGCAGGTGGCAATGCTGCCATTTCACCTTTGACAATTGGTAAATGCATCTGTTCTTTACTCTGCTTTTAACAGACCAGGCTCTCTCTTTGCAGACCACAAGAAGTGAAACTGTAGCTCCTGGCATCCTTCAAACCAACATAGCTCTTGCAGACCTGCTGGAACTGAGCAGGGCTGAGCAGGGTGCCAACAAGGAAATAGAAACAATGAGCAGAGGTGCGAATTGCAAACCAATTTTGCTAAATTTTGCAAACAAACCAACCCCAAAATCTCACTGTGAGTTTCCTCAGCGCTTCCTGGAGCTATTTTTCCTCTTCGTGCCAAAGTTGAAAATAAACAAAAAAGTCTACTAATATATTTTGTAGGCTGATGGCATGGGCTGCCTTTCCCCTGAGATCCTAAGATGGGTCTGTAAGATGACAAACCACCCCAGCTCCCCATCACCAGCTTTACTTAAACCCCCGCATAACTGGATTGATTGGGAGTGGAGCAGGTCAGAAGAAGGTAACTCCATTTTGTGGAGGATTTTGCAAAGTCATTTGTAATGAAAATTGACTTTTTTTTT
>NDXB01012613.1:193800-210288 GCA_002631895.1 Agapornis roseicollis | reverse complement strand
TAAATGAAAATTTTTTTTTTTTTTTTTTTTTTGCAATTTCCTATGAAAGAGAGTCCCAGCTCCAGAGCAGGCTGCCAGGTGATTGCATTCCCTAAACCACAGACTGCCAGACCTGTTCTCTGCCCCCCTGCTGGCTGGCCATTGTCCTCCTATTGCATCTAACCCTCTTTGAATGATTACACTAGTATTAAATGGGGGGAAATATTAAAAAGGGGAAAACTTTGTTATTTTTTCCTCAAAACAAATGAAAGTAGGAAGTGGATTTGCTTTCTCCAAGAACAATTCTTTATCCACTGCCTGTCACTGGAGATCTCCTTCTCCATCCATCTACTTCATGAAGCATCTTTTACTTCGAGGTTCCTTTAGATCATCACTTATAGGAATAAACATTTTCAAATGTGATCAGAAGGCCAGGCAAGCACGTGTACATGGTTCATCTGCCTATGTGGTACCACCACTTAAAAAATAAGTAGCTAGAACAAGATTTCCCTGATTTTTATTTCCTTTAGAAACAGATGCCTTTATGTGATATTTAAGCCTGAATCGCTGAAATGATAAATAAAAGATCATCTTTTTTTTTTTTTAAAGGCAAAGCTCTCCACTGTTGTCATATTTAGTTCCAGTGGGATGCTAAGTTACTTGCTTTCTTTCCAGCCTTTATCACTTTAAGTATCCAGTCTCTTGTCCAAGTGTAGTCAGTGTGTACCAGATGCCAGTGATTTGACAACTGCTGATGGAAATTCATAACTGGTACACATACATGATTCCTGATGCCTTTAGGAAGGCTCAGGCATTTTGCTATCTTACTGTGACATTTCCTTCTCAGAAGGCTATTGATTAAAATGATTCAGGCAAAGAAAGTGATCCTCCTGAGTCATTTCTCAGCAAGATGGTTGCGTAATGTATGCAGCTTGGTATTGTGGTTTTTAAGGCAGTCCCCTAGATACAATTTCACAGACATCCAGTTTTGTCTTGTTCCTCTGTCCTAAGGGAAATTGGAGCATTCTGGTGGGAAGCTTTGGTATCTCTGACCATCGTGACTCAGAAATTGTTGGCTAGTTAGAGTATGAGACAGCTCATTGTGTTTGTTGGGTTCTCGGTAAGGGATGGGGATGGAATGTTGATACATCCCAAGGTACTGTTGCAGCTCAAGGTTTTATTTTCCTGATGAAATTTATTTATTTATTTATTATTGCTTAATATCATAATTACATAAGATGTAGAAGGGAAAAGTTAAAGTTGTGGGGGGGTTTCTCATCTCTGTTGCTCAGAGTTGATCAGTTTTGCTGGGATAAGGCTGCAAATATTTAGCTTGTTTGAATAAAAATGCTTCTCTATGACTGTATGTTACTGATTTGTGTGCTCTGGGTTCCCCCCTTGTTTTTAACCAGCACGGTGTATTAATGTTGACTGTTTCATGGAAAACTGTGTGCTTTAATATATATGTACAATAGAGATTTTTTTCAGAAACATAAAGTCTGTGTAGCTTGTACTGGGACTTGGAATGAAAATGAAAATGTATATGAAGAACTTAGTGCCCACATTTTGTCATTTCGTGTTGACTGTAGCCTTATGTTGTGTACTTAAAATGTTACTTAAGGAGGCATGCGAAAACACAAGATCTGATTCTTTGAGATACTTTGCCAGGAATGTGTTAAAACTGAATTTGCTGTCAGTAGCCTTCCCTTCCCCCCCCCCAGGTAATATTTATATGTTGTTTTACAAAGAAGTGTTCCAATTTGAAGTTCCACCGCATGACATTTGAACTGGGTCATAAATAAGCAATATGTTCCCAGGACACTGTCAAAAGAAAATTGCCATGAGTATTTGTAAAAAAGTGTCTAGCACTCAAACTAGAGTTTCTAATCACCTGTCAGCTATAACCGCAGAATAACTGGAGACTTTTGTTGCCCTGATATTGACAATAATAACAAAATGAAAAGGGATAATAGAGCAGGAGCACTACAACTCCAATACCCTTCAACGCTCATGATCCATTTATGGTTTCTCCACTGAAATGAATAGATTTAACCTCTATAAAAGGCACCTTTACACTTTCTTTTTTTTTACCACTGGGATTGTTCAGATGGTTGAAGGAGATGGAAATGTATGTTTCAATCCAGAGCTTGAATTTGGATGTCACTGTAACTTTACAGCAGTATCAAATATTATTGTGAAAAGATTAGACAAACTTGTAATAGCAGTGAAGAACAAGGCACGAAAAGTAAAGTATTTGCTTGTAAAATGTTTGGGGTTTTGTTTTCTGCTATGTTCACCTGTCTCAGTGGAAAGTCTGCAAGCAAAGAGGTGTGCTTAAAAGGTTACTTTGACTTCATTTTTCTTTCTGCAGGTCTTCACTGGGATTTTTACAGCAGAAATGATCTTCAAAGTAATTGCCCTTGACCCCTACTACTATTTTCAGCAGGGCTGGAATATTTTTGACAGCATAATTGTTATTCTAAGCCTGATGGAACTGGGTTTGTCCAGTATGGGAAACCTGTCTGTTTTACGCTCCTTTCGACTGGTAATGGTCTTATTCTGTTCTTACCCCTCTTATTTTATAATATATAAACTGACATGAATGCAACATATTTTCTTAAAAACACGTCTGCTGATAAAGACTTTAATTGCTGCAAACTGGTGAACAGTACATGACAGTAATTATAGGCTGCGCGATAAATGGAATTGCTCCAGATTTACATCAGGGTAAATGAGAACATAATTTGATTCCTTCTAGCTGTGCCAGGTACTTGCAGAACACTTAAAATGTTTGAGTTCCAATTTGTAATAAAAATCTGCCATTTTATACCTGTACACCTGTTAGCATAGTTAGCAGATAAGTTATAGCCCAAGAAATGAAAGAGCCAGTATGTTGTTTTAGAAGTTATTCCTCAATTATGTTATAAACATGCCACTGTTATTTTAAATGTTGTCAAAAGAAGATGTCTTTGAATTATTCACGGGATGATTTTTTTTTTCCTAGAACTGATCAGCATAACATAGCATCTGTCTTTCACGGGAACTCCTTAGCTGTCAGCTTCTTTGTTATGCACAGGATAGTGGTATTCTATTAATGAGAGACTGCTGGCATATTGGAACAGAAAAGTAGTTTCCTTGCCAGCCTGACATTTGTGTTGCACTTCATGTACCAGGATGTCCATGCTAATCATTCTGGCCATGATATGGCTTCACAACTTGGAAAGACCAGGAAAATAAGCCCTTATTACATTTAGCAGAAGACTTTTTCCAAAAAAAATTCTCTGCACTGCTCAAAAATGCTAAATTTTCACTGCTTGTGTTACATCCTGAGAGTCTCATGTTAGTTTTTGAGCAATCCTTCTTCAATAGGGCTGAAATTAACCTTCGATTGAAAACAGCACAATGGCTAGGCACAATTTACATCCTTAAAATAGGTCTTAAGTGGGACGTGGGTTGTGCACAGACTGCGTGATCCTCGGCACAGAGGTGATTTTCACCCTGGGAGCTAACAGCTAATAGCATCTGGCTGAGGCTTGCTCTGAAACACTGAAGAATTTCTTCTCTCTTTGTGGGATCAAACCCTAAACCCCCTTCCCCCAGATGCCTGCCAGGCTGTTTAATTTGAGGAGAAAAAACAGTGGAAAAGAAAACACTAAGACCTGAGTTTTCCTCTTTCCATCCTTTCCCCAGTCTATGATTTTGGGGGAATGTGCTGCTAAAAGCAGGTCTGTCTAACAAGGCAGAGAATAGCTCTGGAAAACTGAATTCTTATCTAAGAAGCCCAGCTGATATTTTATTAATAGTACTAGTGAGGTTAACAGGAAGTATGGCTAAAATCACCTTGTACCACACACACTGTGGTATTTAGCGTCTTTCTTGTTTTATGCACTTTAATAATTCATCAGCTGAAATGTCTGTTGCTTCTGTGAACTGACACTTTTGTTTATGTTTTGTTCACAGCTGCGAGTCTTCAAGTTGGCAAAGTCCTGGCCGACCTTAAATACACTCATCAAGATCATTGGTAATTCAGTGGGTGCCCTTGGTAACCTCACTCTTGTGCTGGCAATCATCGTCTTTATTTTTGCTGTGGTAGGAATGCAGCTTTTTGGGAAAAGCTACATAGACAATGTGAAGAAGATAAGCACGACTGGCAATTTGCCACGATGGCATATGAATGATTTTTTCCACTCGTTCCTCATCATCTTCAGAATTTTGTGTGGGGAGTGGATTGAGACCATGTGGGACTGCATGGAAGTAGCTGGGCAGCCGCTGTGCCTTCTCGTCTTCTTGTTGGTCATGGTGATAGGGAACCTGGTGGTGAGTTCTCAAGATTCTTTTCTTCTTTTCCCAGTATGTGTGTACAAATGTACCATTTTTTAATCCAGAAATAGCAAATCTAATATTGCTCCATGGCTTTAATTCTATGAACTAAGCTGTTGCCCAGAGAAACTTGTTCATACCCCAAATACAAAACCGATAGCATTGCATTACTAATTAGGAATGAAGTCTTACTCATTTTCACAGAAGAATAGATAATGTTTTACTAGGAGAAAGGCACATGGGCTAGTTATGATTTTATTTCTTAGGCCAGTCATGGGGCTGAGGGGATTCTATATCTCTCTTCTACACAGGAAGAAATAGCATCTTAACTGTCACTATACTGGGAGATGTTTTTATTTCCTTTCATTTTTGGTCCAGAACAGGTGAACCTCATAATTATCACGATGACTTTGAGTGGAGTTTTTCATGTTTTTAGCCTGCATGTTCTAGGAAGCTACAGGTTGTTTTTACAGTAGTCACTAGCTCAGTTGCTTTTTTAATAGACTGTCATATAAGCATGGCTTACATAAGCTCTGAACCTATTAAGACTGAATTGCATTTCCCTGTTGGCATCTTAAGGAGCGCTTTGCTGGCTTGCATCATTGTGGAAATGTTTCGCCTGTTCAGCTTAACAGAGTGTCTTTGACATTGAGGTTCTAATGGGCTTACTGTTTGTGTAGAGAGTTGTTTAATAGTAGATGCTGCTATAAAAAAATTTGGGTTTTGCTACTGACTGCTTTTAGGGGTTGTTTTGCTTTGAAGTACACAAAGTTTTTGTTCTCAGCTGCTTGAATATGAAAGTTCTTGAAAGAGCTTGTAGAAAAACAGAGACCATTGTTTTGTTTACATTAATTTACATTTTAAACAGTTAGTTTTGCATTGGAACAGGTTGCCCAGAGAAGCTGTGGCTGCCCCATCCCTGGCAGTGTTCAAGGCCAGGTTGGACAGGGCTTGGAGCAACCTGGTCTAGTGGAAGGTGTCCCTGCCTGTGGCAGGGGGATGGAACTAGATCAATTTTGAGGTCCCTCCTAACCAAAACCATTTTATTATTCTACAAGATGTTAATTAGCAGCTAGAGAGAAAGTCATCTTATTCCTCTGGCATCACCAAGATTCTTGTCACATCTGCCAGTACTTATGGTAGTGTCTGTGGTCACTTTCCCAACTGCAAGGCTAAGCGATACACAGCAGACCTCAACTACTAAGGTAAAGGCTGCAAACTGGTGTTGGAAGAGCTACAACCACTACAACTCTGTGGTACTTTTGGTGACTCAGTTTTAAGGTCTTGCCAAGTCTCACTAACATAAATTCAAAGGAATGGCAGAAGAAAATTCAGGAAAGTTAGTAAGTGCCCTGGGTAACTTAATGTTATAGAGCAGTCCAGATATTGAAAGAAATTTTAGTAAATCTTACATCTTTGGTTTGTGTTTATACATCCTGCAAATGTTTTGGACCAATGCAGTGCCACGTGAAACTATTTTTACTATGGGTCAGCTGATATTTGGGTCAGCTGATATTTGAGTCATCTTCAAAGAACTAAACTTTACAACATAGTTGGAAAGTATGCACTGTGTAACTGTCTTTGGCACAATAGGACTATGCTATTATTGTCAGATGGCATTTTTACAATATTTGAAGCTGATTTGGAAGGTAAAGCCAAACTAGATATAATAAAATAGTTCTCCCTCTTTTGTAACAAAGAGCTTCTGAAATTGCTAAGTGAATAATTATGCTTAATGTTATGTTTTATGAAGGGCTTAACATATTTCCTACATATATGTATGTTACTGAGGCTAATAAGGAAAATTGCCATGACAGAAATTATTAAGAAGAAGAAGGGGAGTTTGGGTAGTGAGGCAGTCCTTAGTGCCCCCGTTACTTTGGCAGGTCAGCCAACACAAGATTCAAGGGTGACACCAGCCACTTCTCAGGGGACAATTGCGTGTAATGGGCGCTAACAACGTGCATGAATAAAACTGACACTTCAATCACAGGTGCAACAACCTGCCAGCCTTGCTCTGTGTGCATGGTGTATGCTGGCCAAGCCACCCTTTTATTCTTCTGCTGGCTACCTGGATGGAGCCTATTTTATACCAGCTTCTCCTGAAATGCCATCAAGTGAAGAGCAACTTGATCCAGGGCAGAAATACACTATCTGACTTTGCTCATGCTCCAATTTGGCTGTGTATGACATAGACAGCACCCAAAAAGCATCGGTTACCATTAACCCATGCTAACAGCTGCAGTGCATTAACACACCCTCAGGGCTGAAGTTCTGAAGTGGTGTTGTCTCACCTCTGCCTGATACACATATATCCCCTAGCACTTTCATGCCGGATTCACAACCCAATCCACCACAAGCTGGTAATTCACTGCTGCATTTCCATGGTGGATTTTGTCTTCCTGGAGTCACAGGCATGCCAGCATGTAGAGTCTGTAACCAAAGATATTCTGACATCCTCAGAATTTTCCTGAAACATGAAATATAAGGCTGGAAGTGCTTTTTTAGGATCAGCCCCAGGCTTCTTTTTTTCCTTTTTTTTTTTTGTCTGCTGTCCATGGAAATACTATTAACTCAGGAAAATTTTAATGATCTTTTATGAGAACATGAAGGTAGAAAGCACCATCAATTTCTAGGGTATCAGGCTATCCTGTAGGAAAAATACATAACCATTATCATTGAATTAATGCGTGATGCATGGAATTATGAAATACAAAATGTAAGGTCATGCACTCAGCCCTATTTAAGAATTTATGTTATGATCAAGTAGCTTACCAACAGAAAATGTTTGAGAGGATAATAAAAGTATATGTATCAGTCATTGTGGACATCTACATCTGAGATAATTGCATGGAGAAGCCTTTGCAGTCAGATCTGGTTAATGGAATCCATGAAGTCATAAAATATCTTACCAAAAAAGGCATCTAAAATGCATCAGATTAAATAGCCCCTAAAAGTACTCATTTCTGTCCCTGAAGTCTTGGGAGGCAAATTTAGCTGTATATACCCCTATGTATATATCACTTTGGCTGACTGAACCAGTATGCGGGTACATTGCACCCATGAAAAAAATAAACGATATTTCAATAAATATTAGGAAAGGTAATTAGAGAAAGTATGAATGCTATTGCATAGAGATCTGCAATACTAGATACGGAATATACCTCATTAATGACTGATGCTCAAGACTAAGTGCTACTGGGAAAAGCACAGTATTGTAATATATCAGAATATGAAGATGATGAGGGGAACATAGAGCTAGGCATGGAAGGAGAATAATTGTGACAGGAGAATAGTAAGTGACAGGATATTACTCATCACAGAACAAAGGAATATAAATCACTGTGGATACCTTTAGACTAGGTTTGGAAAGGAGACTTCTGACAGCACAATGAGGTTGTTCAGGAGGACTTTCCAGCAACACTGACTAGCCCCAAATCAGTAGTGTATGAGATAGAACTTAGCAAGTTTGTGAGGGAAACAACCCATATTAGCAGGGGGCTTGACTTGGCTACCCAAGAGCAGCAACTTCCAGTCACATTCTTGGAAAAACAGATGTTTGTCCCACCCTACATGTCCTTCCTACAAGTCAGTGTAACATGGTTCCTTGAAGAGATGTTCTGGGAAAATGCCAATAAACCTCCATCAAGTCAAAATCTGTGGATTCTTAAGCTGGTTGGATGCCAAGAAAATGTCATTAAGTCTCGTTTACCACCATTTCTATCTTTAACAGCCAAAGTTTGTTGATAAAATGACATATTGCCACAGCTGTTCTGACAGAGACTTCTCTCTGCAGTAAGGCAAAAAAGAAATCAAGTTACAGGGAATGATAACTTCTTAGTATTTCCACCTCAACACGTTCTTCCACAAGAGTCTATGGCCCTACCAGTAGAAGGTTTTCATGAGTGCCACCAGTGCAACATGGATGAAAATAAATGTCCTAGGAGGATAAGGGTTAGGGGAATGAAGGGCCATCTATCATAGATTCTGGGTTTAATAATGTGCAAGAGAGAGATTGGGATTGGGAGGATTGTTTGTGTAGGAAAGAGAAGTGACTACAGGTATATATGAAGCTTTAGTCTGTAAGAAGAAATTCACAGCAATTTCCTGCCCTGAATCACTTTCCTAAGTGACAGACACTCTGTAACATAATGAGTCGTTGGGTCTCACGAGGTTTTCTAATGCTTACTAGCTATGTCTGTAACCCTGTAGTTAGGCAAAATCACTTTCTATGTATGCCTGCAAATTTGTGTCTACCCAGGTCAGTTGTTTTATTTCTTTTCTATTTGCTTTAACGTTAAGAACAAAGGAAAGGCTTGTGATAAATGTTTCATTCTGATGACCTTTTTTGCTTTTTTTATGTTTGTTTGCTGGCATTGCCTTTAGTTTGATGTTTGTAGTCAAGAAAACAGAACAAAAAAATCATAGAAGAAGTAACTGTGATGTACAGTGTATAAACTTGTAAGATGGGGCTGCCATTTGGATTGTCTGTCTTCAGCACTGGGGCTTTGTTTCTATATGAAAGCATTTCCTAGAATTAATTACTGAGTGTTACTATATGAGCACCATGTTCTCCAATCTAGAAACATGAGAGGGGCTGTATGTGGCCACCTGTGTAGGAGAACCAGTAGCGCACCCTGTTGGAGTCCATCAGCTGGCAACTGTATGGGGGTTTCAAAGGCAAGGGACTATCCCAGCTGAAAGTTTGTGGTCAGTGCAGGGTTTGAAGAAATTTAAGAATATGGAAGAAGATGATCTTACACATTTGTCCTTGGTGCCAGAAAATGTTCCAGGGCACATTCAAGTTGTTAGGATAGAACTAGCCATGAAGTCCTGTCTCACCCAATACTGATACATCTCTGTCACTGCAAATTTCTCAGCAGATCACAAGCAGGCTTGAAAGAAGCTTATGGTAATGTGTCAGATTTTCTCTTTGTTTAAGTGAAATAGATATAAAGAACTATCACTGTCCCTTGTGATAAAATCACAAGCAAAATAGCTAGACATCTAACAGGCCTAGGTAAAAGTGGATTACAATTTTACATTTCAAGAGCTCAGGCAGCCAAAGCATATTATGATGGTCAAAGAAGGTCTTCAAATGAGACTTATATTTCTGCCTGACATGATGGGAATGTCACTGAGGAAAGCTAGAGCAAGACTCAGACACTTTTAACAGACATGAAGCATTACATCAGGGGGTTTTAAGACCATGAAACTTTAACAGGATGACTGAGGGTTGCTTTATGCCAAAGGAATGGGGCCTCATTCACTAAGATTCCTTGTGTCTTCTTATATTCTTCACAAATTATGTACAAATCTAGAACTACTGAAGCCTTATTTTCATGGTTTTTACTGTCTGTCCCTAGAGAAATGTACAACTCAAGAGTTGCAGCAAGACTTCCTGAATCAAGTAATTATTTTTGCATTTAATGACAAACATATTCTCATTCATGGAGGCCACTGAAGACATCATTCTGTGAATAAAAGTTAATCTCCTTGGAGGGAAGTGTAGTATTTATATTGGATCTGATGATTAAGATAAACAGACTGGAATTATAAACTAATGTGTGCCTTCTAATTGAAAATACTAGGTTAAACTGCTTGCTGAAAATTAAAGCGACTTTGGGAGGAAGGTATTACAAGTCCAAGTTACAACATTTTAGGTTTTAGTTTTCTATTTTTCAAACCACAGGAGAGGTCTCTGTCCTCAAGCTTTGTATATTGTCAGTAACAGTCACTGTCAGGACATGCAAAATCTGCAAAGTGGAGTGCATGTGTGGCCCCATGGACGAGGAGGAGGACTCATCAGTAAGCTGCAGGAGCCATAATGACAGCTGAGGAATTCTGGGGATAGGGGGTGGAGAGTTAGAGGATCTAAGAGAAGCCAGTGAGCTCAAGCAAGAAGTGGAAGTGTCATTTGAGTCTGTCTCATCAACTTGGACACTTACATAAGGGAGGTGAATTTTCTTTCTTGAGTCACATGCAGCTTTGCAAAAGAGCAGCCTGGAATACATGAATAAGCACATTTGGGGGCAGAGGCACGATATAGTCAAAACAACTTTCAGAGTGTTACCATCCTTTTTGCTTCTTTTGATGTGTGCTTCTGGCTGGGAGCAGGTATATCCAGCATTTGAGTTTGGAGAACTCAAACTTCAGAGGAAAGTACCTAAACCTCAGCACATTTCCTGGCTTCTCCCTTCACATTTTCCATGCCAGCTACTGCATAGTCCACTTTTCCCAGAGCAATTATTTCTGTGTTCCCTATTATCCACCCTCACTTGAGCAGCATCTGGGAAGCAGAGCACTGAGGTAGCTGATGCTTTTAAGCAAATATCTGGCTATACCTACTTAAGTATTAAGCATCCTCAAGTGTAATGAAAGGTCCACCAGAAACAGAAGCATGTGATGATCAAAAAGATAAATCCTGACACCAGTGATCAATCAATGCAGTTGCTACTGATGACTCGTAGCAGAGATGGAAAGCTTGCATTCCTGTATGGGTTACTTGAAGACAAATCTTTTGCCTAAGACTCCAGGCTTTAAAAATTGTGTGATTTAACAGTGCCCACATAAATATCATTTATTTTATTGGGTAGATATATCCCACCATCATGTGTAACACCAGATGCTGATACTGGAAAGTCTAGGGAAATGCACCTTAGGATATTTATGATGGACCATCAAAGATTGCTGGGTTTCAAAAATGCCACTGTATTCAGTAGATTAAGTAGATTAAGATTAAGTAGACCCCATTCAAAGCTTGGAGATAAAGAGCTGCTTTTCCCCAGAGAAATGAGGGAAGTGCACCTGAGAACAGATGAGAGAAGAAACTACTTTCAAAATGAGCTCCTAAAAAGTAATCTACTTCCTTCTGTCACTCCAGATTTATGAGTTTCTGATTCCTGTCACAGGCTCAGTTATTTCTGCTGAAGAGTTGAATCTTGGCACTTAGTAACTAAATCTGAGTACTCATCATGTATTAGGGGACAAGCGTGTTCAGTTCCTTTTTTCACTGTACTGTATGGTGTCAAATGTTGAATATATCTACTAAAATCTGCCAGTATTTTTCCCGCAACATCCATCCACAGGAAGGTAGATCTGTTTTTTAATACAAATTGGCAAAATCCTAATAAAAGTTGGGGTACAGAAGAGGAGCAAGCTTTTGCTTCTGATGCCACTCAAAGAAGGTTGAAAACAAAAACTGGACTAAGACTCTTTTTTTCATCTGTGAAATGAGGAATTCCCAAAGCAATAATCCAAACCAGATTCATTGGTGGGCTGTGACAGATTTTGGCATTTGGTGCAGAATTTCATCAGTATAATTATTACTTCTTGATCTGTAAATGAGTCACTGTGATGTATCAGAGACGAATAAAATCTGATAATGATGCTAGTGCTCTTTCATAGGTAAGTATATAAGGGAATATGAAACTATCTCCCATTAACCTGCATGGATGTGAGACACCTTAGAAATATGGAGGAAGAATAATGCAAATAAGTAAGTTCAATCAACCTGTCCCTTGGAAATCATCCTTACACCTTTTGTGTTTCCAAGTCAGAGGTGCTTCTCTAAAAATATTCATGAGGCATTGACTCCATTATATGAACTACTGGCAAAATGAAATATTTTTAATAGGATCCTCCATATGTATGTATATATGTTCATATACATATTTTATTTGTAAAGATGATACTAGTGGGATGCATGTTGAGGTTTGCTCGTAGTCTGGGGTTGAAGAGGTGAGGAGTTTTCAAAATAAAAACTGCAGCCCTGTTAATTCAGTAGGCATCAGTAGGGAAAATACTACTATTTTTTGTACTACATTTGTCCTTCGTTAGTAGTGTAAGTAAGGTTTTGTCAGTAGTTAAGTTCTTGCTAATAGCTGGGTAATTATTAAAAATCTAGAGGACACTAAGTCAAATTTAATTGGACAAGAGTGTGCAAAGTTAGGAACAACTAAATGTGTCTCCTTTTATTAATGGCACTGTGCAAGTTGTCTGGATGTCATTGAAAGGGTAATGACAACAGAATTCATCCTAACATGTGTTCGGGGAAAGTTTTAATGTTAAAACTGACCAGGTGGTACAAATTTAATACATTATCTATTACTCCTAAACATCTTAATTCCTTTGTTAAAAAAAAAAAAAAATCAGTTAAAAATATTGCCTTTCCCCACAAAAACCATCAGTGAGCAGTTAATTTTAACAGTTGCTTCTAGAAATAGCTTGTTCAAAGGGATATGTGAAACAATCAGCTAACTATGACAGCCTTCACCTTCTTAGGAGGTGTATGATATTTAAAAGATACTGGAATTTATCTTTTCCATGTACAATGCATATTCATAGCTGTATTTCTCCAACTAACACATACATGGCAACATGGTCTCTGGCTTCCCAAGGAAGTATGCTGAAGAACATGTTTGGAAACTAAAATGTAGTACACCAGATTAGATAACAATTTCCTGCTTTTATGGGTCTTACTGTAGAGTAATAAGTTCGTGCAGTGAAAGGGGTCCTGCCTATGGTCTTCTGCTGCCATCCCATGCTTCCTCCTATTCCCAAAAGCCAGCTTGGCTGAATCTTACTCTGTTACACTTCTCTAAATCCAGTAAAAGTACTGGCCCATATTTGCTGAGGAGAATCTCTCTAAATACATTATTGCAAACAATGCAGGGGAAAGGAGAATTACAACTTGTTTCTTCATACTTCTTAACACATTTCTGCAATTTACATCTCTCTTGTTCTATTTCCCTGCCTTTAGATTTCAAGTGTTACCTTTTATTCTTTCTGGTTTTTTGCATCATGCCTAGCCAGTCTTGTTTAAATTAGTTCTCGTTGAAAATGATACAAATATGCCCTTCTTTTATTCTTCTTCTACCTAAAAATTATTTTCTTTCCTTTTGGCCAGCTCTGGCCTTGATTATAGTAATTCTCTCTTTCATATTAGCACATATCTCTGCTGTAGTCTTCCTAGTCTCATGCTTTGAGCAGATCTTCTCCTCCTTCAACATTGTTTGGCTTTCTACCTTTCGTGATATCTTCTGCAAGATCCATCCAATTGTGTGTTTTGACTTGGGGATTGGACTAGATGACCACCAGATGACCCTTCCAAGGCTAATGATTCTGTGACTTCACTCTTCCCAATGCACAAAAAATTTCCAAGTCTCTGCCCTGGAACCATTTGACTTTTTTTGCAATTATTTCAATGCAAAAGGAGTTTTATTTTCTGACCAAGCTGATATTTTGTATAGAAGCTCTGCTTTCAGTGGGTAAGAGTCATATTTTCTCATGAAGATAGTACGTGCTAACTGATATTAGAATTTAGATTGAAGTATACTTACATTTTCAATGCTGAATTTTCCAGGAGATGAAAAGGGGTGCTTTCATTTGTCTTTGGGAATTGATGTTTTTCAAGAAGTTATACTCTCAGTTCATCCCCTTTTGTCACTGTTTGCTGCCTTCTCCCCACTATCAGTTCCATTTACTTTCTGGTCCCTGTCATGTGTGCTCAGTTGCAACTGCACAACTAAAAGCATCCCCATGCTCCTTGTGCTACAAACTCTATTGGATGGGAATTTCTTCCAGAAGGATTTCCATGCTCCTTCTCCTCTCCTGTCATTCTTTTAACTTCCACTTTTAGATGTCATGCCATCCCATTTCTGGGAGGTTCAGCAAGTGCCAAATGCCTGCTGAAGTCTTTCTGCTTGAAAACACAGGCAGGTGGCTACATCTATAAACTGGTTAGGGCATGAACTCAAACATGATGAGTGTTCCTCTTCTGTCTTGGTTAGTACATTCCCTGGCCACCCTGTCCCAGCTGGTGCTTGGGTGTTCTGGGGACAGCAGCCACAAGCAATCCTACCCTGGGGGAAGATGGGGGAAGGGAGATCAGCTGCTTACCCTCAGGGATGAAGAACAGGCCTTGGCTTGTCTTTGTTTACTACTGCAGATGCAGGTTTCAGTTCACAAAATGGACTAGCTGCCTAGGTCTCAATTCCTGTCTTCTCTCTAGGAGACTGGCAGTCTGATGTCCATAAGAATGCTCTGATGGACAGCCTATGCCATTGACTTTCCCCTTTACTTCCCCAATTTTATGTCCATCTTGCATTAAAGGAGATTTTGAGCAACCCCAGTTGCTGGGATTTCAGCCAGGCACACAGAATACAATGAATAAATAAAATAATTTTGAAATTTCTGCATCAGCAGAATACCTTTTTATTTGCTGATGTAAGGAAGTAGTCAAAGATGATGTCATCATGCTAGAATAGAAAAGTTTACTTTCATCACGAATTGAGAACATGCTTGGTTTGAAAGATGCTGATAGCTAGTCCTACACTAAGTGCTTCTCTTATGTGTTTAGTAATTCTCTGCAACACACAGTGCCAGCTTTACCCTGTAGGCATACACTGTGTGAAGAAAGGAAGGACATCCACATCCTTCCCTTCCTTGCAAAAAACCAAGAATAACTCCCTGAGTATTTAGGAAGCACTAAGAAACCACTGCTGGTAAACCCTCACACCTTGTTTCTTTATGCTTTTGAGTCTTCTCCAGCAGAGGTATGTGAAAGCTGCAAGCCCAGCCATGTGCTGTAAAGGCAGGAAATTTCATACCATGCAAAATTGCTGGTAGAAATCTACTTTGTAGCTTTCCTGAAATAAGCCTGCCTGGCTAGCAGACAGCTCTGTCACTCTGTTCTGCCCTCCCAGCAATCTGCATTTGCAAAACATAAAAAATCAGAACCTCCTTGCATCTCTCAAATTCATTAAATAGGTATCCTTCTCACATTTCATTTAATAGGAAAGTGTGATTCTGTAATGGAACCCAAATTACATCAAACCTGGGAAATTGCTTAGAAAGTAACATTTTAATGGAAATGAGTTTCCTTTTCCACATTTTAAAAAAAGGAAAAAAAAGGCACAAAGCTGATATTAATTATTTATTGACTCTTGGATTTAATTTTCTAGTCTCTGGGCCTACCCTCATATTGATTTTGCTTTGCTGTAATATATTGGCTGCAGAGAAGTCGTTATTTACTGTGCCCATTATCACTAGGGTATTTTTTTTCTTCATTATTATGTTTCTAGCGGGGTTTTTTTGTCCTTTTGGTTCTCTGTGACTTACCTTTCCTGAGATGTTTTCTGCCATGTGTGAATGGGAAGTACCTCTTTCTTTCAATCTCCAGTCCTGACTGCCCAAGGGACATGATGGCCTGTAGATGGCTGAGTGCAAAACTTAGTGCAGTCATGGGACATGGCTAGGTGTTCCCCCTTTAGAGGAGGTGTGGGATCTGAATTTTTAAGGGATAACTTCAGGAATCCCATTCTGCCTTCTGTGGGCAGTGTTCCACATATGAGCCTAGCCATGCATGGTTAGGTCTGGCGTGGCATCTGAGTAAAAAAATACAGAGCTTAAACTTCCAAAATTAGGGCTTTTTTCTTGTGTCTAGTCGCTGTATAATATGTGGTAGAGCAGCTGATGAGGTGGTGTTTGCATATGAGTAGTGGAAAAATTCCAGGGATACTACAGGTGTTTCTTATCTCACTGCTTTCAGGGAGCAGCAACAGCAAAGACTCACAAGTGTGTACAGTCAGTCCAAGCCTGTGTAGTCTGTCCTGCTCTGTAATTGTCTTAGCATGCTCATCGCCATGACAGCTAAACACTTTTGTTGACTTAGCACAAAAGTAATTGTTTCTTGGTTTGTGATCAATAAACTTTCCATAGTTTCCCTAATGTTTCTGGGGTATGTCAAGCCTTTAATGCAGCTATCTTGCTGCTTAACATCTAAACACAGCTGTCTTGCTGGGAGAGGTTTGCAACTGGACTTGTCTAACAGCACCTTTTTTCTGTGTAGACAGTGATTCAAGAAGTCCATGGCAGCACTCATGGAGCTCTTCTTACTGTGCTGGTGATTAGTGTTGTTTTGATATCTGATTAAAAACCTGTGGGAACATGTTTGTTTTTCTGCTATGGCTTTAGGAGTGGAAAAAATTTATTTGCCTCCACTCACCATCCCACCCTCCTTTCTCATGTAGTACATGGAGAATAAGATTTTCAGATCAGGAAGCCCTTGGTTTCCAGACAGTCATCTTCTGATCATTCTTGCTTTCAAAAGAATACTGAAAGTTACCAGCAAAAAAAAAAAAAAAAAAAAAAAAAAAAAAAAAAAAAAAACAAAATAAAAAAAAAAAA
>NDXB01012613.1:173445-193734 GCA_002631895.1 Agapornis roseicollis | reverse complement strand
AAAAAAAAAAAAAAAAAAAAAAAATTAATTCAATTCAATAGTGTTTGACCAGCACTTGGTGTGGTATGGTTAGTGTGTGCATTTACACCCACGTAGTGGATAACAAATGAAAAAGACTTGGCAACATGGGGAATCCATCAGGTTGTGACAAGAAGTGTCAGATCGGATCTGTGTTTCAGCGTGACAAGGATGCAGGCACTTCACTCTGCCTGGTTTCAGGGTCCTGCAGAGGCTGGGGATGAGGAGAAACAAGACACTAGAGGTGGGTCCTTGTGAGATGGGAGCTGAGGAAACGCCATCCTGCCCTCCCAGTTCAGTATCCCTCTCTGAAGAGGCATTTTCATCATATGTCCCAGCATGTCAGACTGGCAGCAAGAGCAATGTTGATGTGGAACCCTTTGCCTGCCTCCCCTTCTCGATAGGATGTACGCATGCCAGGTTTATGCCAGGTCTGACATCCCCTGGTGCTTGTGCAACTTTATAGCTCCACTGAAAGCAGGGAGGGATGAATGACAGCTTAAAATGGCCTCAAAAAAAAAAAATGATCTTATGTGACACAAAGGTGCTGTGAAGTGTAATTAATGGGCTTATTCTACCCTTCCATTAATCAGATTTACTCCTATGCAAAGTGGCTAGAACAGCACCAAGAAATATGACCCATTAATTATGCATATCCCTTTAAACTCTGAAGTGAGAAAAAGGGTGGCCATTCCCCTCTCCCATGCACACACCATCAAATGTGGGTGAGCACAACTGCCATCCAGCATCACTTCTCTGCCTTGTATTGCTTAAAGACTGCACAAGAGATGACTGAAACTGCAAGGAAATGTGATGTCAATACCCAAGTAGAGAACAGTGAGAAAAACTCCTAGCCTGATGGTAAATACCATGAAAAGACGAATGGAATGGAGGACACATTCATCTCACCTGGTTTCTAGAGTCTAGTATGCAGATAGCTACAGCTGTATCCCCCACCCTAACTGTTCTTCACAATTAATGGAGGGAAAAGGCATTTTTACTCCTCCTTTTAATTTCTTCCATGCAGCTATCAATTTTAGGATGGGACACGTTAGGCTTAAGCTCCTCTGGCCGTATGGACTGGATCTTTACTGTATGGGTTCTTTACTGTAAAGTTCTTTACTGTAAAGGGTGGCAAGGCACTGGAATGGGTTGCCCAGGGAAGCTGTGAATGCTCCATCTCTGGCAGTGTTCAAGGCCAGGTTAGACAGAGCTTTGGTTGACATGGTTTAGTGTGAGGTGTCCCCGCTCATGTCAGGGGGTTGGAACTGGATGATCTTAAGGTCCTTTCCAACCCTAACTATTCTATGATTCTATCTAGCCTGTCTATAATGAGAACCCTAGATGCCTCAGATCCTCTAAAAGAAGCATGAGTGCCAGCCATGCCCAAGATTCCACTTTTCAAGCATGCTTTCTGCAGCCCCTGTTCTGCATAGCCAGGGGAAATGCATGTGGTAGCTATGAAGCTAGGGGGAAAATCAGGCCTTGTTCTCTTCTTTCTTAGGAAAAATGGAATCATTCACATGAAATCAGTGAAGCTATAGCTACTTGTGTATTTGCATATGCGATGATTATTACTACCATATTGCTTCCATTTTTCCTGTGGAGAACATCGACTCTTGTTACCACCATAAAGTAGCTTAAGAATTTTACATGCAAAATAGGCTGAATTTGGTGCATTGTTTTCATTACATTTTCTTATATTTAAACAGACAAACCAATTGTTTCACCAAATAGATTTACACAGAGTTGATAAGATCCTGTTGCAACAAACTGGTACTGTAGTGCCCTACAAACCCCTCATCCACAACTGCTAGCCTGCCTTGTAGGATCAAAACACAGTCCACTTGGGAAGTTCCGTGGCTGCAAGGCAGGAAATCCATATCCCCATTTCTGTGTGTTTTCCTACCTGATCTTGGGCAAGAAACACCAAGGAGATCAGTTCTGATCCGACCTGTATTTTCTCCCACCTGCCCCTGGCAACAAGGACCTCATGAAATACTCATAGTAACATATTTGACAGCATTTTGAGAGCAAGAAACTATGATACCATGAGAATGGGATTATAAGATTGATTACAGGATAAAGAGAAACTGGGCTGGGAAGATATAAGCCTCTTATCCAAGCACAAATAGCTGAAATAACAAAAAAAAGATAATATAGAAAATAACTGATCACATAAATTGCTTTTTGCAGGAGTACTATCTGTTAGTAAACTTTGCCCTGGGATGAAAATGTGCAAAGGATTGGAAAATACACTTCCACTGAAAGGAATAATCTTTCAGTAGCAAAGAGATGTGCTAGATGACTATTACTACAGGTCTTTGTCTTAATCTCACACTTCCTTGAAGCAGTGAAATTTCCTTTATGAGCAGTTTTTCTTTGCAGCTTCATGCATTTTGCTGCCATAAACAAAATAATATACTTGGCATATATTGTATTAGGCTTGCTAGAAGTCCTCAAGGTCTCCAAAGAGAAAATTGTACTTTTCCCGTCTGTGCTAGCCAAGTAACATATGCCCTCTGCCATCAGAAAACAAACAAGAAGGAAGAAAATCACTTTCTTCCACTTGTCAGAGTGCCTGAAGAGCTTCATGCTGATCTGTGTCTAACACGCACTTCCAGAGAAATTGGTTTGAAAAGGTTGAGATACATGAGTCCTGGTTTATCCACAAAAAAAATAAGTATTAAATGAGTAGTTAACAATCCTGGCAGGTACCTCATGGTGCTGGGCTTTCTGCCTTTTCTATGCAGCTGAGTGACAGCCGTGATGGGGCTGAAACAGCTGGAGCTCTCTTCTAACCTGGTGAAGGCTAACTGGTTAAAAATGTTGGCCAGCACTGTCTGAAGCATGGAGTGTGAGACTGACACCAAGAACAATTTTCTGGACACCAGGCTGCATTTGACAAGTTGTAGATGATCCTTTTAGTTGCATGATTTAGTTTTAGGTAGTCCTTTGAGGAACAGTGACTTGGACTCGATGGTCCTTATGGGTTCCTTCCAACATGAGATATTCTATGATTCCATGTTATTTATTTGGTTTTGCATTGGTAAGTGTTCTACCTTTAATCTAGCTGTGAAACACCAAACTCAAACTAGCTCAGGCTTGAAGAGGCACCACCAGAGATGGTTCAGTTCTTCAGCATCTCCTGAGATGCCAGACTGTCTCCATTGTCTACAGACATCATAGGGAAACTCCTGCAGTTTAAGCACTGCAGAGAGGTACCTGACATTAGGTTGGATTAATCTGGCATTTGTGCCTTATAATGGCACAACCAGAGTCACTGGAAAGACATGAAAAGTGAGAAAATCTGTGAGGGTGTGCTAGATTGTCATTAGGGTAAATGCCTAACTAACATCATTATGCTACAGGAGTTGGGGTTCCTCTGAGTGCATCTGTCATTTGCTACCTAACCTCAAAGACCAAAAAAATGACCTGCTCTCAACAGTCTGGCTGCTCAGTGTTACTGGAAAGGAGATTTCTCTTTAAGGGGATCTATATGGGTATACAAATATGCCAGTGCTTTAAAAAACTGAATTAGTCTTTAGTTTTACTTAAACTGAAAGAATTGTTTGAGCAACCAGGGGGACTGAATATTATTAGTAACCTTTTAAGGGAAATGCAGTGTGTCATGGGTTGAGCTAGCATTTTTGTGGAAGAGGCAGTGTGTTGTGAAATGGGGGGAATAAGTAAACATAACGTACTTACACATCAATTCACGGTATTGAAGCACCCAGCAATGCAACTCTGAGGTTACCTGCTCATAAAGGAAGGAGGGAGTGATATTTGGAATTTATTTTAGGCTAAAAGCATGAAGTGCAAATAGCTCTCTGTGCAAAATGTCAGCTGTATTTCTGGGAAGCAAACAACACTGCCTTAATAATCCATGGTAAATAACAACACTAAGAATGTTACCACCTCTTAAATACACCTGCAGGTGTATCTGGATAAACTTATGTAACTGTAGTTTGACATCCAAAATAAATACAGAAAAGTAAAACGAGGCATTTCAAACAAGGTATGTGAACAACAGAATTAATGAAGTATAGGGTGAAATTCAGCTCCAGATGACAAAATTTGAGTGCCTACATGAAGGTGTTCATGTATGAAAAAGATGTCTGAGCTACCACTAGAGTCTGCAGAGATCTAGGGCTTGACTCAGGTTTGTCTAGCACCACTGGAGATGCTGTAATATAGCTGTCCTGGCCTCCATCTAAACATATATCATAGAATCATAGAATTGTTTGAGTTGGAAGGGACCTTCAAAGTTCCCCTATTTCCAACCCCCTGCCATGGGCAGGGACACCTTCCACTAGACCAGGTTGTTCGAAGTCCCATCCAACCTGGCCTTGAACACTGCCAAGGATGGGGCAGCCACAGCTTCTCTGGGCAACCTGTGCCAGGCCCTCACCACCCTCACAGGGAAGAACTTCTTCCTCATATGCTGACAAAATCTCCCATTGTAGTGTGTCCTATTGGCCAGCTGCCCCAGGATGACTTGGGCATGCTAGGGTCATCAGGCACTAGATGACTACATATGGGCAGATGCATGCAACCCTAACACAGTCACCTGTATTTGGTCAGGCTCCACTGCCTACATGACAAATTTCTTCTGGCTGAAATGGTTGCCCCATCAGATCCTTAAGGTTTGATGTCTGAGTCTGGAAGCAGCTGACATCCTTGAAGTTCCCTAAATGCTGCCAGTCTGTTGTTTGCTAAAGCACCCTGTCATGCCCTAAAGCTGGAGCTTTAGGAGGACACATCTCCTGTAGGTCTGGTACAGATGTCTGATAACCTGAAACAGGGGACACCTATGTTGATGTAACAGAACAGAACAGATAAAGTTCAGAAGATTTTTTATTCTGTATTTCTTTATCCCATCACTTCCTCCAACCACTTCCCATGTCCTTAAAGGGGATGCCACTGGGAAGGACAGATATGCTGTGGTTTGTTCCAAACTCTGTTGGCACTGGTGATCTGGGGAGCGTCTCTTCTCTATACATGTGCTTATTTTCAGGATATTTGTAGCGACGTGGTTATCTCAAACATAGTTGAAAATGGCTAAAGTGATTCTGCCAGTGACTCCTTCACTAATGGGCTCCCACCTGCTTGGCAATATATCCAGTACTCTGGTTTTCAACAACCTATCAGACAGCATCACTTGCAATACCTCCAAGTGGGATATGGAATGAAATATTGACTCATACCAGATTGCTGCAGTGATTAAGAGGAGACCCACACAAGCTGTCAGCGACACTCCAGTATGATGGACCAGCTAAGAAACAATTAGCTTTAATCTCACTTTACTTTAAAGCAGGGTAGTGCTCGGTGCACCTATAGGTTATTCAGTAGTTCATAATCGATGTGGGCATCTGCTGTGCTACTAACTGCTTTCATTTATAATCACAGTAATTGCAGAGAGTACTTTACAAAAGAGTACTGACAGGACACTTTAAATGCAGTGTCACCAGAGTGATTAAGACCAGATTTTCAAAATTCCAGCTCATATATTCTGAATATTTTAAATAAGAGGGAGCAGCCTGCAGGATGATAGCAAAAGCTGATGGCTATTTGGTAAGGCCCAGTTAAGTATAAGTAATATTTATACTGTTTATTTTGGTCTATCAGATTTTATGGATTTAAAATACTACCAGAAAGACTTTTGTCTGAAAAGTCAGGGGGCTTTTCTGAATTTCTTATTTCTGAAAAGACAGGGGACTTGCAAGTGTTTCTAGTAGTATTAAGAGATCACAGAGAAATATCTTCAGAAAGCCCATTTTATTGCTGGAATGGCAGAAGTGCTGTTGCACTGATCTCTACCTGCAGTGGCACAGAACTGGCATCCACCCACCTTGTACAGGCAGAAGATGAGTTGATACTAGGCAATATGGTCCTAGTGTATTTGGGGTAAATATATTTTAGCTGATACTGGTTTCAATCACCTTTGTCCCATTCCTGTCTTCCCAGATGTCTATGTCCATTTAGAGCTTTTTGCCCTTGTCAATCCTGCTAAAAGATGTAATTCATTCCTTCTCAGATCATGAACAGGTGTAATGTCCTATACACAGCAACTGGTGATCAGTCTGCAAGATGTATTACTGGATATACCCTTCTAGAAGAAGCTGGGTTTATTTACTGAATATAATTGGCAGGGAGTCGGGGGAAGGGGGGGGGGAGTAGGAAGAAGGTAAAAAGAGATTTAAATCATCAAATATGTCACCCAAATGTATAGTTGTGTCTAACCTTACTGTGCACTACCAGCAAATATAGATAGTTCCAAAGTTACAGGAACAAGACCACCACTTAAAAGAGTTTTTACACTATGTAGCTTTGAATTAAAATCTTATCCTATATTCTGTTTCTGAGCTTCATCTTGTTTGTGTTTTGGGGTGCTGGAGGAGGAAAGGGAATGTCAGAATGTGCTGTTATCCATGCTATACTTCTGCACATGAAATTAATGTGTTTGGAAATGTCTGCAGACCTCCTTTTCTTACTGAAACCACCTATAAGTAGAGGTTGTTCCACAAATGTTGATGCTATTACAGTGGCACAGATGAGATGAGACTCAGACTGTCCTGCTTCCAAGAGTAAACATTAGACCTTCACATTTAAGGGACACTGATTTCCTTTTAACTTTATTTGTTTCAGGTGCTCAACCTGTTTCTTGCCTTGCTGCTAAGCTCTTTCAGTGCTGACAACCTCTCAGCACCAGACGAGGATGGGGAGATGAACAACCTGCAGCTTGCTTTTGCTCGGATTAACAGGGGTCTTCAGTATGTGAAACACATGACATGGGATTTTTGCTGCAATGTCCTCCGGCACCCCAAGACAACAGCTGAAAAGAAGGCAATGATGATGCTCGCCGCCCAGAATGCAGGTGCCCTTAACAATTGTGTCAACAGTCACGCAACTGCTGAGCTTGGCAAAGACATGGAGAATCACAAAGAGAACCACCCTGAGGATGGAATGAATAAAAATGGGGAGAAATATCTAGGAATTACAGATAATGATGATTTTATGACCAATCCTGACCTGTCCATTTGTGTTCCTATTGCTCTGGGAGAGTCGGATATTGAGGAGGAAGACGAGGAGCAGAGTACCTTTACTGAAATGGAGCAGGTAGGCAGCTAAAATGTTTCCTAATTGCAGTTTACTAAAATGGCCTTGTTCTGACCCTTGATCTGAATCCATGGCTTGTAATGCAAATGTCCTATGGCCTAATCCTGCCTTTGATATGTTGTTAACTTCAGAAGTTACAGATGCATATCCAAGAGCAAAATCTAGTCTCCAACAAGAGACAATCCCTTTCTTTGTATTCTTTGTGCTTGTTTAGATTAGTTCTTCTAACCAAAGCAATTAAACTCTTTCTCACACAGAAGACTGGTTTTTTATTTTTGTTTGTTTCAGCTAAATCATGGGAATATTACAGAACAAATTTTAGGTCCACTGACTATGACATGGAATTTTCTTAGTCTGCAAAACTGGGTAATGGCTTGGCTTGATTTGTGCAGCAAGAATCAAGGTCCGGGTAGTTCTCTTTAAAGTTCAGAGAGTCTGAAGTCAATATGACTTTGTATATATTCTCACAGGAAAAATAGTTATTTGCTTGTTCATTGGTGTAAGATAGCAGATTTTTGTTTTCCCTAGAGCACACAGTAGTAAAGGCTGAAAAAATCTATGTGACTCAAAGTGCTGGTGTAAAACTGAGAAGAAAAACGTTCAAGGGAACACTTCTCTTTCTCTCCTTCTCCCTTTCTCACCTTTCTACCAGATTTATCTCTTGGCTCCACACACCATATCTAGTTAATATTTTCCAGACCCCTTGATCCAGCATCCTCTGATGCTGACTGAGACCTGCAGTGTCAGCATGCGCTGGATCAAAGGTCCTATTTCAGATCCAGCTGTCAGGAGGGATCCCTGATCTCCTGGTTGAGGGGAAGAAAGATTTGAAGCAAAACTGTCTTTAGAGAAGGGCTGTCCTAAAAAAGCCCCGAGGAAGGACTTTGTGACAGGAGGCAGGCACAAATTAGCTGCTGCTCCATGGCAGAAATATTTTCAGTGTTAGTACATCTGCTCACCACCAAATCTTACACACTGATCATTCCCCTGGGGGCTGAATGGGAAGGGTTTGGAAAAATTTATCATAAAGCCCCATTATCCCAATAGACAGATAATGAAAAAAAAAGTCTGACATCTCTGATAAACACTTTCAGGGACTCTTGTGTATTATTTTTAAGGAATGCTTTTATTGAAATGACTTGTGGGTCAGTGTGGGTGGCATGGATCATAGCTACTTTTTCCTTTGAAGTCCTTCTCTATTCCCAGCGCTGTATTAGTTAAACCTACAAGCAAAGTACACTTGAAAAGTGAAATATGAATATAGTAGATGGTTTCTTAGTATCAGCTGATCTGCAAATACTGACTAGTATAGAAGTGTTTAATAGTGTATAAATGTGTTTCATTCTGGAGTTTTGGGTTAGTTTGTTGGTTTTGGGGTGTTTATTTCTTGTTGGCCTTTAAAGGTATTCACAGCTTTCTGCTGCAGCTGACAGAGAGTCACAATCTTTAAAACTCTCAGATCTTTTTCCTTCAAAGTACAAAGTAAAGGTTTGTTGAAAGTTTGAATGTAATTGTGTCCATGAGAACTGAAAGTGTGTGTGTATGCACACGTGTATGTTGCATCACTGTGTTCAACCTTCCTCAAGATAAATAGCAGTGTTCATAGTTCCAAGCTAAACTGTAGCATAGAGCATGGAGAGTTTGGGATTTTTGCATCTTACTGTAGCTTGAAACAATAGAAATATGGATTTCTATTTGCTGCACGATGTGTCCATGTAGGTGCCTGTACACAGAACAGATAGCCATCCATTTTATGCTGTACAGCAATTAAATACAGAATTAGACCTTTAGTGAGATCTATTAGAGTCATGAGGGAAAGCAGTGATGTAGAGGAATAGACATTTTAGTGAAACAGAACATTATAAATGAAAGTTGATTTGAAAATATTAAGAAAAATTCCAATTGTTTCAGTAGTATAGAAACATATCATATGTAATATAAACACTGAGGATTTAGAGAGAAACAAACTAGGAGGAAATAAAACCCAGTAGGAGAAGCAAACCAAAATACTATTTTGACACTGTATCTTTTAATAAAATTTTCAATAACATTGAATGTAATGTTGTCACATTACCACAAGATATATGGATTGCAGTGAAATAATGCAGTTTATTGTTAGTGTGTGCATTAAACAGAAGGCATAGAGCGGAGAAATGTATTAATTAGCTTTGTCACTAGTGTTTTCCAGGGTTTGACAAGCAGCTGCTGCAGGTCACTGCTGCTCTCCTGTGCATAGTCCTGATCAGTGGTTTTCAACCTTTGTCTTCAGGGCTGAGGGTTTCTTGGTGAAATGGTCCAAACAAGAAGTGAGTTCACATATCCAGCAAAAAATGTTGTCAGATTTCTAGAGAGGAAAATGTGTGCATGCAAGGGGGTTCCAACTCAAAGACTTGAAATATACTGACATAATAAACAAACAAAAATAGGAAGAAGCTCACCAGCTTCAGAAAATATAGGTGTGTGATGAGCTTTGCATTTGCTTTCCTGCAAAAACCTAGTAGCGTTGTACAGCTGTAAACATCTCCATAAGGAGCAGAACCATGAGAAGACAGATCCCAAACAATTCAAAGATCTGTCATTTTTAATGGTGCCCATTCCAAAGACATATGGTCTTAAGACACATAAAAAAACCCTCTCTTCATCAACATGTAGGTTACTGCAAAAGAAATTATTGCACCTGGAGGTCAGTATGAAGTCCTAATTCCCTGGATGTACAGCTCTGGTCATTACAGCATAATAGCTTTTGTGTCAAGAGCAGCCCTATGGGACTCTGAGGAATAAAATTCCCCACTCACTCCCAGAAATTTTAATCCTGCAAGCCCCAAGTCTGTGGGGGTCCTTTCCTCCTTCCCTCCAGGATGCCCATGATAACCACGACAGAGCTCACTAAGAAAGAACAACATGAACCAGAGCAAAATTTGCATGATTGCACTGAAAGGGCACAATTACATATCTTTTTGGGTGGAGGGCATCATACAGAAACAAAACAAGAGCTACCAAGGGTATGCTAAACATTCAAATCTATTCTAACTTTCCCCTAATTATAATCCATATTTTTACATATTTAAATATTTTAGTATGTACAAAGAGAATATATATGTATATTTACTTCTCAGGAGACGACAACATACCCTGCTTCCTTTCAGAGTTGCTGGCTGACCTGGAATTTAGCAGCCCTTTGGCAATGTTGCCAGAATGTGCCTTCCTCTTCTTGCATGTAGATTTTGGTGTGATAGCATGGAAAAGGAGGTGAAGAGAGATGCATAAAAAAGGAGTATATGTATGTATGCCCCTCACGTTCATGGCTAGGTAAACCTACACAATCCTTACATGTCTTTTACACTTTCGCTGTGAGTTGAAAATCCTGGACCATATTCTCTTCATTGTGTACTCCCATCAGTCTGGACTCATCCGTCATGACAGAGAGGCTAAAGGGAGGATTGCTCAGGCAGAACCATAAAGTTGTTGATCCCAATGGGATATTTTAAGGTGCCGATCAGCTCAGCTTTCAGTTCCTGTACCAATACTGAGCTCTGCCCAGAAAGGCATAAAACTGTTCTAAAGAAACCCCTTGTGGGTATGAGAAATGGGCTCCATGATGTTACACACAGCAGTTTGAAATTTCAGATGATGAGAAACCCTTCTGTGACTGCACATTTTCCTCTGAGTAATAGAAATGTCTAAGTTTAAATTTCAGCTGCCATTTCTATTATCAGAGCTTATACTGGCAGCAGCCGTCTTCCTGAAAGCTACCAATTTGTGGTACTGTCATTGAGAGGGTTTCAAAGGAATGAGCCCACCTGATAGCTTCTAAATCTCCTTTGATTGCTGAGATGCAAGTGAGATTCTCTGCCAGCTCAAAGAGCCAGGAGACACATGCCTGTATCCCACACATACGGTGAAAGGATCAAAAACAATTGCTGAACAATAAAAGTCAGCACAGGCGCAAGAAGCTGGCAGAAGAGGAGTGAGTCTGAGAAAGGACTACCTTGAACCGAATTCATTTGACATTATTGTGTGATACATGTACTGATGCAGGTCACTGCAACATTTTAGCTTCTGCCTTTATCTAGCCCATCTGCTTGCCCTGCTCATAGTGTCGGGGAAGATTCTTCCTGTCAGTCCACAAGATTTCTTCAGAATTTGATGATATGATTAACCTTATAACGAGAACAAGAATAACTGTCTTCCATTTTTCCCCTAGCTTCAAGACGTGCAATTTAAATGAGTTGTCCTAGCAGAAAAACAGCTCGCGAAAGCTCAGAAGCAACCCCAGAAACATGCTGGCTGCATCTGCCCAAGGGTCTTTGTAGTTCTTATTTTGGCTCCTTAGATGATTAAAATGTGGAAATTATTTCACTGGACCTCTGTAGAGTGCCTTGTAGTTGTTTCTAAAGACCATCTTTTTATGTGTGACATCAACTTTCAGTCTCCTGAAGGAGTAAGAACCAGGTTGTGGGGATAGTAAGGTGATAGGACAATTCAGTGTGCACAATCCAGTCCACTGAATACAGTGGACTCTACCAGAACTTACCTGCAATTTAGCTCCATTTCAGACATCAGAGGGGTTTGTACTATTTGCATTAGATATCTAAGTCCAAAACTTAAATCTTCAGAATTCATACTTTAGTATTGCTTAATCTTCAAGCTGCCCGAAGCTGTAGCCCAGAATGGCACCTTTATCACAGTGACATCATGTCGTGGTTCAGAGGAATCCTGGGATTGATAGTCTAAAAGGAGTTTCCAGATGAGTAATGCTGGGTGTCCTGGATCAGTCCCAAAATACAGTGTTGAATTCTGTTTTGTTTCAATTGCTCACAACCTCAGTGATGTCCAGGTCTTTTTGAGTGCTATCTGGATCCTTTTCTTCATTGATGAGTTCCTGCAGTTAGTAAATTTTATTAGTACTATCTAAGAAAATGGCTCTACAATTTCCTTGTTGTTTGAGTCAGCCCAACTGGGTTTTTAATGCCTTCTCCCTTTTTTTAAATTGAATTACTACATGTGCTGCCTTACTTAAACTATTGCCCTCAACTTGATCTGCCTAAAGCATGCCACTAAGAAGAAAATCCATGCTGTGGTGGGTAGTGACTTTTGGTCACATTTCACGTTTGCCCCCTCTGCAGTGGGAAAGTCAGGCAAGGATGCTTTCCGCAGAGATAACACCTTTGTATTTTCACATGCAGTGCAATGCCGAGCCAGCAGCACTTGCCTGCTTGTCTTTAGAAAATGCCATTATTGATTTGTTCCAACGGAGTGGCTAATTGGGTCATTCGGAAAGTGCTGGCTGCCTGCTGCCAGGATGGAGTGTTTTGCAGCTTCTTACCCCTTCCTCGACACCAGGCACGCACACTGTGGGATCGCTGCCTTTCCACGCACAACAACCAGGTCCCTGTTCCCACTATAGCCAATTTGTGCCATCCTGAGACTGCAAAGCAGCCTGAGGCTCAGCCCTGGCTGTGGAAAGCCTTCAATAGCAGCAAGTTGTTACTGTGCTTGGTAGAGCTCACCTTTCCCTGACCTGGCAGGGAATATTGCCTGCAGGAAGGGGATAGTGTCTTTCATTGTCTCATGGTTTTCTACCTGCACAGCTGCACTTTTCAGTGTGATTTTCCTAGACCCTTCCAAGGTAAAGTAAGACCCCTGCTGTGATTTTTAAGAAGTCTGGGTCTGCACACAGAACCCGAGAGATGTATATTGCCTTGATTTTGCACACAGAATGAGTATTCATTGCTGCAGAGCACACCTTGCTTTCTCAATCATACTCATGTTTTTTTCTTGATTAGCACTTCTCCCCTCTTTGGCTCTACCAGTGTCTCCCAGTAAAAACAGGTTTCCAGACTTTAGATGAATAATTACCTCTGTACATGTCAATGGTAGGGCTGGCTTGCCACCACAGTCTCTATTCAATGGAACAGTTTCTATATTGCCCTGAACCAGATCAAACCCCCAGGTATTTATTCTCTTCTTCCCTGTATTTATTTCAGAATTACTGACTCATTTTATTTCATTTGACAAGGTGAAACTGTTTCTGATGGCTTTTTTTGCATGTTTCTACCAATAAGAGATTCATAATTTTGAGGTCAGAAAGGACGATTAGGATCATCATGGTTGACCTTTCTCATAACACTGAGTCAAAGACATCAAGCTCTAGTTTCTGCACAGAGCCTGTAAGTTTATTTTAGCTATGATACATCATTTATAGGATGAAAAAAAAGAATGATATGTCTCAGGTAACAGAGAGTTCACCATCTGCATCTGGACACACATCTGTTTCCTTCATATATAGTGGAAATTTTACTGTACTATTTCTGTGCATTACAGACCTGCTCCTAAACTTGAAGTGACTCTGTAAAAGTCAATAGAATTATCCCAGGTTGGCATAAGTGTAGCTGGAATTATTGAAAATTGCCGTAAAAGTGCCAGAGCATAAAGGTTTTGATATAAAATTGTTTGTGGCAATGTCTTACTCTCCTAATAATTCTAACACCTATAAATCCGAGGTGCCATGAAGTCATGTGTTTATTTGGCAGGGTACATTAATTCAGCCTTTTACTGCAGGAAATATACGTTATTGTCAGGAACCGGAATACCCTTTCAAAGAGTCTTTTGTATTTATAAATATAAAATTTTTATATTTAAATATATAAATTTATATTTTGTCTGGTTTCAGTTCCAGTCTGTGGGACATGTTCGCTTTTAGAGCAAATGGATGAAATACCTTTGAATTCTGTTAATGACTCTCCAGTTCTTACTGGCAGGACAGTGAGCCCACGTGTATATGTGCATGCAGCACACAATAAATCTTACAGCATTCTTCTTGTCAGCTTTATTTAGGCCAATATTTTTTCTGATCATTGAGTAAGATAGCAGAGTTTTTTCATTATTATTACACACATAGTTTGCCTGGATTTTTCCCTTTTTAAGCTGTACTTTTTGTTTTGCATTTCTTGAAAACTGCATAGAACTCAATTATTTGCTAGTTATTTTTAGCAATATAATAAGAACATTTCTCTATTAATTGTCTTTGGAAGAATAGCAGCAAGCCCATTAGAAAAAGAAAAAGGATTGTAAATCACATCAATAGACTTAAAGCACCTATGTCCTCATCGCAGATTCTACATACAGAAAGACATTTGTGTTTATTTTGCTTCAGTACACTGGGGCAGAAGAAGGCAGCTCTGTGTCAGATCTCTACTGATGTGATTAGAGCAGTCACACTGAGAACAAAGGTTTTAAGATGCTTATTCAGTATGTGGTGGCAGGGAAATATATTCGTCCACAGCATAATGCCTAAGGTGCAGGAAACACAGGAGATGATGGAGGAGAGAAAGTAGCGAGGGGGAACCTGGTATTGTAAGAACCGATATCAGTCATAGCGGACTTGACAACATGCATTTGGACAAGTGCCCAGACCGTGGACTACACGTCAGTCACAGCTTACTGGATGGCATTTCCCAGTATCCATATCCCTCCCTGGAGCAAAATGCAGCCCAGAAATGAGCATTTCTCACTGTTTCTCCCTTTGGTAAAGAAAACGCTGACATTTAACATTTTGGACAAAATGAACAGCAGCCGGTTCCCCCATAGCTCCTGTGCCAAGTAAGACACTGCATGTGTGCGTCGGAGGCTTGAAATTACTCCCATTAATTGCAGTCCAAAATATGGTCCAGAATTTGAAATAATGCTTGTTTTGTTGCTATTGCTTGTTAATGTGACACTTCCTTAATGATCAAAATATTACTGCCTTATTTGGGTGAAAGGTTCTGGGTTATTTCAGGAACTCTCATTGCACTTTGAGGCAAACTTCCAAAATGTAAACTTCCATAAGAGGAGACCATTAAGTTGAGTTCTTCATATTATGCTGTGGAGAGATCCCAATTACCAAAAGAAACATAAAGTAAATTGTGATTAAACTTCAAAATGCAATTTAGCAGAAGGTATTAGCTTGAACTCTGAACAATGAACACTTATGAAACTCTTTCACTGCCTATTTAAGCTTATTGAATTGATAACAGGCTAAATTAACTTTGGCAGTCCATCTTTTTGCCAAGTTGTCCCACTTAGACTAATTTTAAGAGTCAACCCTTAGAATAATGAATCTATCTTTTATTATGGGCAGTGTGTTGCCCAATGTGGGAAAAGATATTAGGCCAGCAAGACAGAAGCCGTTAGAAATAACATGCCTTGTCCCTCTGGAGCCAGAGTTCAAATGCTTAAAATGCTCTGGATTAATCCAAGAAGGAGCACTGCCTAACTGCTGTTTCCCTCCTTAAGGGGTGATGTTTGGCAAAGCATCCAGTGCTTGCTCAGAGACCAGCAGTTAGTGGCTGTAATGGTGTTTGCCTGGTGACATTTTAGTTCACCTTTATTCAAGATGATTGGAAATACCAGGGCAAGCTGGTTCAGAGGGAGCTTTTCTGTTAACAGCCTCTGCTGAGGAGCTGTGATTTCTGGCTTGTCTTAGCCTTAGCCATTCTGAATTGTAAGGGCCAAATTCTGGTATTTTTATGCAGTTGAATATTCACAAGTGCATTATTTTTTAGACAGCTACTGCAGTTTTCTTCCAAATACCTTGTGGCTTTCAGGGGGAAAAATGTATTTCTTACGCCCCCCAGGAGGACAAATTCTGTGTTCAGCTACATAGATGTAACTTCAAACTTGAGTGGCCTTAACTCTGACAGATGACATACCAGTTGAAAAGTCCCTTGGGTCCTGTGGACATCCACGTTGGGGAGATAATTTCACCTGCCCAGGAGCTTGGCAACAGGCTTATGCTGTTTCTGAACTCAAAGACTATTGTGTTTAGCCTCTTTTGCCCATGTTGTTCTTCTGCATGTGTGTGTTAGTGGTTTGGGTTTTAATAAACAGGATCCCTATAAAGACTGGGTTATCAAGAGAAAGAAAAAAGCTCCAGATGGATTCATAGGGCAAATACAGTCAGCACCTTCTAATTCTGATGTTTTAGTACTCCCCTTGCACCAGATTGTTTCTGGCTTTTGGATAGATGAATGGCAGGAGAAAAGACTGGAAGGGGTAGATAAGGGTTTCAAAACTGAGCAATAGTCACAGTACTAAGTTAGCCTGATGTCTGGTTGTTTTCGCTAAAGTGCCCAGTGGCATAAAGTGGAGAGTGGGGATGATCAATCCCAAATAATCAGGTTTAGACTTTCCTGTTTTCATAACCTCTCTGAGGAATGTGAAGGTCTTAAAGTATGTTCATGCATTGTGGCTTTAGGGTGGGACTTCAGAAACTTTTCATCATTATTGCAAATGCTGTAGTCTGCTAACAAAATTCACTTGTAGAGAAACGTAGCATAGCACGAGTCCTCTCTGTGTCTTAGCTGTAATCCTAGCTATAATCCTAGCACACCTAGTGGTGTGGTATTGCTCCACGTTTTCCTCTGATTTCTCATTAAACTGAGTAGTGGCAACTCTGCTTTACAGAAGCAATTCTTCAAAGTGGATTAGAGAGATTCTTAAATGTGCACACTTAAAATTGACAGGTGCATACCAGCCCTCTTTTATCCTAGCAGAGTAAGTGAGATTAATCTTCCCCTTCTCATATTGAGGAAGCAAGGGAATTTTCCTGATACATTTGGTGATCTTTCTTCTCATGCTAAATGTGCAGAAAGATAAATCCACTGATTTTATTGGTGCTACAAGGATTTACATTTATTTGTGAAAGAGGAGAACGAAGATCATAAATGAACTGTTCTGGTAATAAGAACACAGAATTTGTTTCTTTGATTCATGGTTAGTTATTTCTCTCCCATTTTAGCTCAGATTTGCCAAGGCTTTTCAGAAAGGCTGAATTCAGCATATCTGAGAGTTGTCAACCCGACAGCTCTGCAGACTGTAGTCTCCTGTTTACACACAAAACAGGATCCACCAAGGCACTAATGCAAGCTCGCCGTATTTCAGCAGCTTTACAAACTGCTTGCTTCTCCACTTGTGTGGAGGTAGGATATAAACAGTTCAGTTTTCATGATCATTTGCTTCTTGGCTTCTTCGCAGAGGAAGGGTGCCAGTTACTAGACTCAAACTGTTGCTGAGAAAGGGTGCCAATTGCTACCAGGCAGAGTAATTTTATGAAATCCATAGCTGTCTGCAAGGAGGAACACAAACATCAACAATTACTTTACAGAGTAAACAGCCCTCGTAACTATGTGACACTCTGCTGAACTGGATTTACTATACATGAAAAGCTTCTCACACTGCTATTGTAGTATCTGAAATCTGGCTGTAGGAAGCTTTGCAGGTTAAAATATTTTGTCACCTATTGAGCTGCATTTCTTGAGGAGGCTCAGTTTCATAGCATCAGTCAGCTATGAATGGCTAAAGCAGAGATATTTCTGTTGTCAGCAGCCTTGGCTGCTGCTGCTGCTTCCTCTGATGGGCAGTATCTCATGGTAAAGCAGAGTCTCACCTGTGTAGCCAAGTGTGTGCAGACTAGTATGGGGGGAGATCAGGATAAGCCTCCACCACTCTGAGTTTACACCTGGAAATATCCTGACAAAATTATTCCTAAAAAGTGACTGCAGACCCTAAACATCCTTGAAATCCCATTTTGTGTCTCAAAACTGGTCTTCAGAAAGATAGAGGGATGCATGAGTCTGGTGAGGAGTATTAGAGAAGATACGTAGGATTGAAGCTTCTCATTGCACTGGGAAGTCGACTTTGACTACATTGGCTGAGTAAAGGGCAGATTGCCTTTGCACTGTCTCACCAAATGGGTGAGACAGTGGGGATACTCTGCCCACTTCATAAAATAACTTAAATTAACTTTTTCCTGGTGCATCTTTCATCATTCCTTGTTGGCTCTGCAGTAACAGTTGCAAGGGAGAGAGCTCCAGAGCCACTTCCCAAATCTTGCTTCTTCACCTGCTTGGGACAGGAAGCTTTCTGCTATCAAAGGCTTTGCACATCTTCTTTTCCACAACAGTCATGGGCAGAGAATCAGAGAACAAATTTTACAAGCCAGGGTCATGATCTAGGGACTGAGTGAAGCATCAGAAGAACCCATTTGAACTGATCACCATCTGAAAGGCAAGTCCTAAGATCCTTTCTAAATTTGTTTGCACAGGATGGAAAAAATTATATTTCCATTGGGAAGGAATAAAGTGAATCCATGCTGATGACAGGTATTTGTCTTGTTTTGCCAACAGCAAGTCCTCTTTCCAAAGGAGCGGCATTTGCACTAATCCCTATTTGAGCCTGAAACAATTAGCCGATCTGTGCTTTTCAGAGGCAGAACACAGTGTGGAGCCTTTGTATTTATTTGTGTCAGCAAACAAGTATGTGGGTCTGTGCACAAACACACTTGAGATGTCACACAGATTATGCTCTATTTTCAATCTGGTTGCTGTTTTTTGGTGCTATAACTGGCTTGCAGCATGCAAGGGTACAACACTGAGTCCATCCTCCTCCATGTGCTAATTATCAGTACGGTATTGGCAGATAACCTCTTTTTAGGGCCCATGGCAGAATAGAGTTGTGCTAACTTTTGGTTTATGTTGTAAAGGAGCTGAGGTCTGTACTAGGCTCCTAACCCTCTGTTTGTGTGCACAAAGTTTTTGTACTGCCAAATGATTTTACTTTATAAATTATGAAAACAACTGAATCAATAAATATTAACATAATATGTATTGCCTTGACAACATAGCACTTGATACAAAAATTAAAACCAATTTATATAAACCACCCACAGTGGGGAGCTTTACAGGAGATAAACCTGCTGCCATTGCTGCCAGAAGAATAAATCATCTGGAATCAGAACAAAGGCAAACACTCCAAAGTTAAACAACGTAAACCAAAGGCAACTTTCCCCAGACAGGTCTGTGCTGATCTTCAGGTGCTGTGTGCTGAAAATGAGACTATTGCAACCCATGAGAGTGGCTTACCAGGGCTGGCATCAGTTGCTTGTAAAAACTCATTTGATTCCCTGAGAGTCCTTTTGGGTTCAGTCTATACAGCCAGCTTCTTTTGAAGAGTCTGTTTCTTTTAGAGGTTTTCTTCTCACCTTACAAATTTGAAGACAAGTCTGAAAACACATGGTAATGAACCAAATAATTGTCTTGAGCACATGCTCATTTTGTTCCCATTGGATGATTTGCCAGGATATATTTCTTCAGTTTTACTAAACGTTAACTCATCAGATACTTGGTATGATTTCTGGGAAGCAGCTGGGTCCGTATTTCCTGGAGCTTAGTCTCTAGGAGGAAAGTGTTGCTAAGTCTTCCTACCACACAGAGGGTAGTAGATAGAGAATTAGTGTAAGTTTGGCATTTGACTCTAGCTTAGTGCAATAATTTGCATAACAACTTGGATGTATGTCAGATCAACTGAATTACAGTCTGTTTTCATACACGGCACAGTTTCTAATGAATTTGAGTATTCAGCCTTTCTGCATAAATGAACTTGAAATGTCACCTCAGTTTGCATTGCACTTTTAACATGAAACAATTGTTTCTGTTGTTTTAGTGCTATAACCAATACCATGCCATTAAGATTACTTGCTACTAAGTTGTATGCACATTGCATTAAAATAAAAAGACTTTTTATGGCTGAGTGCCTTGTGCATACTCTGCCTTCCATGTTAGCTTCTCCCCTGAATACTACAGTATTTCCAAAGATGCGCCTTAAAGAGTGTTACTTTTTTGACAGGGACAGAACCGTAGCTCAGTGATCATGGAGCAATCTGTAGCCTGAGAATATCAGTGCTAAACTGTGCCTAGAAATTGTATGTAGTACATTCTTATGCAGAGGGTTGGAGTTAGGACATGCATAATTTCATTTATTAAAGTTAGAATATATTTTAGACCACATGCCCTCTGAAGCAGGAAACAAGTAATTTGATTTTAAATTAATTTGCT
This sequence comes from Agapornis roseicollis, assembly GCA_002631895.1. Lineage (NCBI taxonomy): Eukaryota > Metazoa > Chordata > Aves > Psittaciformes > Psittacidae > Agapornis > Agapornis roseicollis. The sequence goes on along the minus strand of NDXB01012613.1, from coordinate 173,722 downwards.
AGAAACACAGAACAACATTTGAAAGGGCTGGTACAGACCTGACAGACCAAAAGTATTTATACAGAGAGAAATTTGCTTAACCAACTGCTTCCTTTATGTCATCTGTTCTTGCAGATAGTTATATTTGGAATAAAGTGTTTTTCTGCTCCTGGTACCTCTTGGGGGACTTCCTGTGGTGATGTGGCTTTAGAACTGAGGCAGGTAGGCTGTGGCTCCCTGGGGAAAGGAAACTCATTTAATATATGAATAATGTTGAATGTCAGTCAAGCCAAGGTAA
>NDXB01012613.1:150635-173403 GCA_002631895.1 Agapornis roseicollis | reverse complement strand
ACAAAAAAAAAAAAAAAAAGATAAATAACAGAAAAAAAAAAAAAAAAAAAAAAAAAAAAAAAAAAAAAGGTGGACAAATGAAAGATAAGTAGGTTTAAATAATTACTGTTGAAATGCTGTTATGCTTGTAATTTTTTTCTCAGCATGGAAGTCCTTCTGTAAGCAATTCAGCACAACCCTTTGAAACCGGCTAGAGTTTTATTAATATTTCAGTAGCAGCATTAGTAGCGGCATGAACGATGGTAGTGCTGTGATGAGCCATGATGTTTTCAGAGAAATCCCTGTCTTAGGTGAATCAATAAAACCACATTGATTTGCACCAGCAGAGAACTTGGGCCTTCCAGTGTAGACACCGACCCTGCAAATGTGCTCTCCTCTGCCATTAGTCCTGGGAGCACTTCTAGAGAGCTCAGCAGCAATAATCATCACCCCAGGAAGAACTGGCTGGATTTAATGGCACCACTCATACTCGCAAGCACTGGGTCTACTCAGATGTGTTTGAAGAAAAGAAAAAATATTGCACTGATTCCAGAGTCCATTCCTTTTTAGGGAAGCACTTAAGGACATGGTCTCCTTTTAACCTGTGTTTAAGTACCATTGGCATCGGTGGGTACAAAGCAGTATTTTGCTGAATACGAGGTGCATACACTTACATGTTTACTTGCAGGTTTTTCACATCTGCTTTTAGATCCCTTTTATCTCTTCGGTGAACTTTGCATTTTCCTCCCCTTCAATGTGTATCTTGTCTCCTCTGGGTGCAGCTGTTCTTCCCACACTGTTTCAAGCAGACATGTAGCACACCATTGGGTATTACACTTGTACCTTTCTTTAGTTGTAACACTCAGTATCGCTGCCTGATTGCATGACTTCAGACTACACCCCTCAGTTATTTGACTGAACTACAAGCACCTTTCTGTGCACCACAGGTCACTGGAGGAAGATTGTGTCTCAAAACCAGACTCAAAATGGAGATTTCAAGGGGATTTCTTCTAACGTCAGCAACAACAGCTCAGAAAAAATGTTGGCCTATTTGTATTTCCATTTTCTACTGCCAGATATCTTGACATACAGCTCAAAAGTTACAGCATAATCTTTTGCTATCTCTTTTTTTGGCCATTTTCCTTAAGAGGTTGTCCCCTGACAAGAATAGTCCAGGCTATTTTCAATTCTAGCTGGGAAGTTCTCCTTAAGAAATAAGCATGCTATCAAAGAAAAAGAAAATAAACCCATCTAGGATTATTTTCAGCAGGAAAAACAGCTGCAGCTGAGGGGGCAGCGATGCCAAAGCCCAGGCGTCCGGAGTCAGAATTCTGAGATTTGTGAAGAGTTAAGTGAGTTGCACGTGGATAAGCAGTTGAAGGCTGAGCCACCACCTCCAGTAGGGCAAAAAGAGGTAACAGAAACAACTTTCCTATCTGATACTGCATGCAATTAATTGCACCAGCTCCATAGTGCATGTCACTGATTTATGTGGAGTTTATGGCTTGTAAAAATACATGTTTGTCAAGTGGTAGGAAAGCAATAGTACGTAGTAGGTATTACAGTCATAGTAAAGGTGAGAGAGGATTTTGTTGTTATAAAAATAATTTTAAAAATTGGGAAATGTGCACTATAAATTAAGATGGAATTCCAAGAGGCTCTGGTAAGAAAAAAAAATTAAAAAAACAAACATAAAATTATCTATAATGTTACTGTCTTATTTTAGGAGGAAATACATGTGTCTACCCACTGAAAAGTAGAAACCGGAATGAGAATGTCATCTGCTGACTTGGCAGATCTGTACATTGAGTTCACTGGAGGGCACTTGTGATCTGTCAGAGATACCATTTATTTTCCTGTGAGCAAATAAACCCAAGAAAAAATGCAACAATTTAAGTAGCTGACATGAAGATACAGGCTAATTAAATAGTAAGCCTTGGTATTATTCAGTTGACATTGGCCAAAGTGCAGCTAACTTACTGTTTCATGATGTGTACACATGGATTTTTATTTTCAATTTGTAGGATTATGTCATCTGTATGAACATGAATACCAAAAATACATGTATTTGTAATGTATACTGAGTGACCCCATGCTTCAAATTCCCTGTATCCTCCTTGCTGACTTCTTGGGGTTTTTTCCCATTAAGATTTGTCATTTTATTGACATATTGCCTTTTTTTTTTTTTATTAGAGAGTGNTGAACATGAATACCAAAAATACATGTATTTGTAATGTATACTGAGTGACCCCATGCTTCAAATTCCCTGTATCCTCCTTGCTGACTTCTTGGGGTTTTTTCCCATTAAGATTTTTCATTTTTTTGACATTTTGCCTTTTTTTTTTTTTTATTAGAGAGTGATGGATTCCTCTCTTTGAAATCTTGAGGTTTTGGGTTAGGGTTAGGGTTAGGGTTAGTTTGGGTGATGTCCTGGTAATTTGGGGAACTCCGTAGCTCCTGGATATTGGAACCAGTAGTGGTTTTGGGGGACTGAATTAATGAAATGGAAAGGATGACTTAGTATCAATATGCACTGCACTTCTCCCAGTTCTGCTATAAGACTGCTGGCAAGTCTGTGCCCAGCAGGAGCAAGCCTATGAAGAAATCTTGACAGGACAGCAAGAAACAGACACATCACCGAGCCAGAGCTCATCTTGTCCAAACCTGCTGATTCATATTGTCATATGGGGTGGAATTTACTAAATTAGAGGTAGATATCTGCATCTGAACTTGTCATCTGAGACTCCTTTATAATCAGCGAGGACCTGGAGCCAGTGTAGTCAGGTAAATATGTCTCATCTCTGACTGAAATCAACATTACAATTAGGTCAGGTAAATAGTCTTCTGAAAGTGCTTCTTTCTCTCCATTGACTATAAATGGATCCCAGGGTAACAAGATGAAGTGTACACTTAGGTAAGCTAAATTCCACCCACAGTAACCTGAAATCCTCTAGTCATGAAACATTTCTTTTAGGAAATGTCCATGGCAGAATACTTCTTGGTGTATTGAACTTCATCTTCAGAATGGAAAGGTCCTGAACTTTAGAGGAATGAGACTTAAATATTTGATATCCCAGCTTCAGGAAANGTGTAGGAAAGACCGGAAGACCAAAGGATGGGGTAGTATTTTGAAAGAAACTATATGGCACAAACAAAATCTGTTCTAGCACAAAAGTGGGATAGGAGAGTAAAGAACAGACTTGGGCTAAGCCACTGTCACTACATTCAAAATATAGGAAAGTAAGCATGAAAAAAAAAAAAATATATATATATATATATATATATGTATATTTACCAAAGAAACCCAAAACTTTAAAATGGTGAGATGAAACATTGTAACTTGGAGAAGTTAGCAGAAAACTTCAGGAATTTTTCTCTCAGGGGATTAGGTATCCTTCATGTTTAAATATCTTTTTGAGATACTTAAACCCTGTGATCCTAACATGGAGGCTGGAAAAGTATGTCCTTTTTTAGTGCTATAATGAAATGTCATGATAAATCAGGAACATTCTAGTCTTGATATATTCAGCAACAACATGATAAAGAAATAATCCCCATTTCCTCCCTCAACTTTTAAAGGATTATGGGACATAAAGTCACCTTTCTATAGTAAAGTACAATTGATTCTATTTGCAGCTGCTTAGAAAGAGGTGGAGGAATATGGCAATAATCCAGGGATGACTTGAAATCAAACGGAAGTTCACATGAGGCTATGAATGCCAACATGAAAGAGCAAAGCCCAAATGCTGCTATTTTTGAAGGCCAAATCTTGTGTGGACATTACATACTTAAAGTCCTCCTATTCAGAATTAATCTTTGTGCCGGCACACAAGGACATGCTAATCATCTTTTTGATGAATGTCCCAAGAACTTGTGACTAGCCAAATAAAGCCAGCAAGTAAGAAGAAGTAACAGATTTGGTATGCCTAAGAGGCAGGGCATTGAGTGATTCAGTCAATAACAGGAAGCACTGAACGTGTTCTGAATAAAACACAGTTGATGTCAGTAAAGGATACATTATATGATTAAAAATTTATCCTATATAAATCATCAGAAAGACACCATAGAAGTAAAATCATTGATGTCACAGGTGGATAAAATGTCAGAGAACAAATTGCTGGATTTCTCTGCCAAAAATACTGCCCTATAAAATATTTTATACAGCTTTGTGGAATCTACATTTAAATGTATCTTTACAGGGAACTTAGATTTATTCATTTACCAAAGGTAACAATTCACTTGCTTAGGGAAAAAAATCTCATGGCTGGGTATATCACCTTAATAACTAGCTTTTTCTTCTTCTTTTCCATTCGAAGTACCATTTAATTACTCTCTTTTAACAATTTTGTCCATCATTCCCTTTTTATGAATTAGTATCACTTAATGTAACAGACATTTAGGTTTGCTTCCTTTTGTCTTTGGCTTACCCCCTGAAGTCACGTGCCATTGTTGTTTCATTGCATTATTTCTTGTAAATTATTATCTCTGTGCCCTTTATCTCACCTTTTTTTATCTTTTTCTTTGCAACTCCCTCAACTGTTCCTTTTTGGAGTTCTTTTATCAAGAAGTAAGCACAATATTCCAAATACAACTTCCAACCATAAATAGTGGAAATAGTATCTCATTACCTAGATATTTCCATGTAGGCTTTCTGCAGTATTATATGCCACTGCAAAATCACATCTAATTTTTTAACATTAGTCCAGGTTTCCAAATTTCCATTAGCATTTTCCTGGAATTCTCTTATTTGTACTGAGTCAAGTCCCATTTTGCTATATTCTCTCCATGTTTCACTTCTTTACTTTACTTTCTGCTTCCTTAGTTTCTATACTGTCTCTGATTTAATGCTGTCAGCAAACTTGAGGATTATATTCATCAGTACCTCTTCTATATCTTTAGTGAAGATAATGCTGACTCTAATCCCTACAGATCTCTGAAGACAAAGTTTTTGTTATATTTGGGTCCTTAGGATGGCTTTTCTCTACCCAGCAATGGGTGAATTCAAGCCAGTTACAATTTATTTTAAAAGTAGACTTTTATATAATAGGCATCCAGATATTTTCGCAAGGTTTATATATCAGACATCAATTTGATAGATTAAGGCTATGATCTTCAGAGGTGGGGGAGGAAGGGCAATAAGAGAGTTAAGCCCTGAGCAAACATCAATTTTCAGTGAGATTTCAGCATTTCAGTGCTAAAGGCTTTCTGAAAAACCCATTCAGACCCATTTGCCACTGTTACAGACACAAGTGGTGGGTGTGTAAGCCCTCTCTGGATACTTAAAACAGCCATTCCACCCAGAAACACATTAAGAACTACCCTCTGCAGCATGAATTTATGCACTAGTAGGAGGTCTCCAAAAGGGGCTTCTGATGGATCCCGTTGTCTCTGCCTAGTACACATCCTCTACTTACTTGCTTCAAGAAAGAAATAGGAGATCCTATATTTGTTCTTTTTGCCTTCTTTTGGCATCTTTGCACCCCATTTGTGCACAGTACACTTGGCATACAGGAGAACCACCTCACTGCCTTTACCCCTCTCTGTCATTTCACTCCAAGAAAGCACTCTCCTTTTCTCCTCTGAGTCATTATTTAATTTACTTTAATCACAGGCTACACTGAGTGTTTAGTGATCTGTGATTCCCATGATTATTCCCTTTTCTTTATGCTCAATATTGTGTTTACTTATTGCTGCTCTTCTGGGCTGTGCCCAGTTTTCCATGAGCGTTCACTATTGATCACTACTGGTGTGTTAACTTGCTGTATCAGATTGCTTTATGCCCTACGAGGTGGTTGTCTGAATCTGCTGATTTGCACATGTTTCAGGCTTTCTAGATATTTGTATTAATTCTAACAAGCTGTCCTCATGCTTTTGTTGGACCCTGTGTTTTATTCTTTTAAAAAGAGTTTATTTTCTTAGGAAACTGCATTTTGACAAGTTGCATCTTGCTCATCAGTTGTTATTATGTCTCTAGCTCTTTCCTTTACTGAGTTCAGGAAAACCTTAAATCCCTTTAACCTTTCTGGCAAAGAGTACCCTTCGCTTCTTTCCTACAAGCTTTCCTAATCTTCCCCTCCTTTCTCATNCATCTTGCTCATCAGTTGTTATTATGTCTCTAGCTCTTTCCTTTACTGAGTTCAGGAAAACCTTCTTAAATCCCTTTAACCTTTCTGGCAAAGAGTACCCTTCGCTTCTTTCCTACAAGCTTTCCTAATCTTCCCCTCCTTTCTCATACGTATGGCTCCTTCTTGGAGCCATATGAGCCATGTGAAGTCCCAGTTCAGACCCTCGAACCTATGTATTTTGTTTTCTGAATCTGTTTGCTCCTTTTCTTCTTCAAAGGCTTTTCAGAAGAAATCCTCTCTGTTTTGTCTTGCATGTTCCCTATCTCCCTTTGACACTGATGGATTCTAATATTTTTTTAAAACTCCTTCTGATAAATAACTCTTTTGAATTCTTGATCCTTCAGGATATTTTCCTTGTAGTCTAGTATAATTACACTGTATTGTATTCTGTGAATCCCTAACCTGTCTCTGCTAAATCCAGCTCTTCGACTGACAATGCTATTGAGCTGACACTGTGCTCACAGTTTTCTTTAATTTCCACCTCTTAGTAAGAATTATATCCAGCAAGGTTCCTTTTCTCATTGGAACCCCCATTTTCTACATCCTACAGCTGTATACAATTTTGAACTATTTCAGTGATCTGTGTTTTGATTTCTTTGTAACAGAACAGATAAGGATTCAATGCATTCCCTAATGAACAGTATCAGAAAGTTCTGACTGTTCTAAAATTTGAATTTTTTTTCCACTATCCTATACCATTGGTAGTCTGTAGAAAACGGGCTCTGTACCAGAGTTGCATTTTGAATATGGATTTTTTAGAAGCTTTATCCATGTCTATGACCTGTGCTTTCTGTTCTGACTGTCTTTTTAAAAGGCTCCTTCTGAATTGTTTGCAGCCCTTTTGAGTAGAGCATTAAAAACCTTAGCCAGGACTATGACCTTCTGGATGCTGCAGCTAATTGCAAACAAGTAGCTTCCATCCCCTCTTGCAAGCATTGCTGGAACATTCAGTCTTGCCCATTTTACCCCAGGTTTAGCATTTCTCTGAATTCAGCAATAAATTTTGCATTGATTGTCTATATTGGAAAACAGAGGGGCTATTTTCACATTAATAATAAATATGTGAAGCTGTACCTGTTCTCTAACCTTCATCCTCATGAAAATAGTATTTTATGTGTTCATACCATCTCTCATACAGCCATCTCACAGGTTGTTTAAAAGCATGGGTAAGTATTATTGTCCTAATTTTTTTTAAATGGACATAGTACTATTGCAAGATAACATGCAAAAAGATTGCAGTAGGCACTCAGAGAACAGTTAACAAATCACCCAACTCTCCTGACTCCTGTTTATAGCTGTTTTGCATATTGTGACCCATAGAAGTTACCAGCTTTGATGTTGCCCACTCATGCCAGATAGTGCTCTAATACAGTCAGAAACAGTGAGCAGGGCTGGGCAGACCACAGAATCATAGAATTAGTGGCCAAGTGAATAATCAACTAAAACATAATTTTGGATTAACACAAAATTAAAGTGTTTTGTTGTGACTAGTAAAATAAAATAGGGGGTAAGGAGGAACCCTGTTTTCTTCTGAAGAAAATGTTTTGATTTGTTGAAAGAAAGTTTTGTTTGCATTTGGGTGACATATTTAGTCATACATCCTTTTTCTTTCAATAGCAAATTCAGCCTCTAAAATTATTTTTTAAAATAATGTATTTCCCAGCAATTTTTACCCAGATCTACTTGAGTGTTCCCCCTCTAAATAGATAAGACAACCAATGCTTCAGGAATCAGGAGTTTCCTTGTCCCCTTTTTGCAGAGGAGGATTTGAGAAATGCTGAATCAAAGCAGTGTACCTAAGATGGTGGTGTCAGATATTTCAGGCAAGCAATAAGTATGTTCTCCCTCACATATCACCTTGAGATCAGAGGTGTGTGACCACAAGGCAAGTGGCAACATCACGTGGTGGGAACAAGTTAGGCATGGGATGAGGCAGGTGGGAGAGCCCTCTCACACGCATGTGTCTGTAGCGTCATGTGACTGGACCCTGGTGTCAAAGGGACTTCTGCTGTTCTCAGAAGAGAAGCTTTGGCAGCAGAGAACAGAGGGTGATCCTGACAGACAAAGTTCAGATTTCACCCATCAGGTGTGGGTGAGGGGCCTAAGGACCTAGGTCCCACTTCTGGTTCCTCCCATCTGAAGGTATGAGCCTTCAGGACATACAAGCCTTAAAATCGTGAGTTGTTCTGTCATTCCAAGCTTCCACCTGCCATTCATATTCAGTTGCTGTTCACTGTTTTTCTAAGATTTGTTTCTCTCTTGTTTAAGAAAAGTAAGTAAATTTTACATGTTAACTTTCTTTTTTCTCATTAATGGGTCAACTGCTAGCTCACTGCAATGTAGGCACAGCTGTCATTCAAGGAATGGGCACCATGTGAAGTGCATGGAGATGTCTCTGTTGTAGTGGCTTTAGCTGGGATATTGGTTAGTGGAATAAAAATTCAGCTACTTCCTTCAGGGCAATTGATCAATTTGTTTTCCTCATCTTTGCTCTTGTTGACAAGCTTGATGAAATCAGTCTTTCTGAAGGCAGCACAGTGGATTTAACAAATCCTGCAGAACTGCTGGAGCAGATCCCTGAGTTTGCTGAAGAGCTGATGGAGCCTGAAGATTGCTTCCCCGAAGGTAAGGGCCTGCATATCTGCATGTTTCACTGCAATGCTGAGGCAAGAAACCTCCTTTTATCTCAGTGAAGATCTCCCCACCTTCTTGCCATGTTGCTGTGGCTGCTTGCAGTAGTATTGCACTGAATGCACTTTTTGTCTTAGGTACCAAACACACAGTCAAAATCACTTGTTATCATTAGTCTTTGGATTTCCAAGGTGAGATAAGCCAAATGCATGCTCTACAAGGCTATGACCTTCTAAAGTAAATTTTTTGTATCACAATTTGTGTCACGAAGTGTTTCGTTGGTGGTTTTATAATGTTGACTTTTCTTATTTGGCCAGTGAAGACTTTTGCCTTCCAATACATGTACATGATCAAATTTGGTAGAGAACTGACCAGTTCATGATGTTTCTCTTGCTTAAATGTATATAGGCAGTTAACAGAAACTGTCTGGAGAGCTCATGAGTCCTAGAGGCATTCTTTCATTTATTTTAAAGGTTGTTAATATTAGCATGCCCAGTAACTCTCAGCTGACCAGGGTATTTTACTTATTTTAGAGAACAACAAATCACATTTACATAACTTTTTTAATACCAAAGTACACCTTCATGCCATTAACCTTTTTAACACCAGCTTAATTCAAAACATGGGTATAAGACCCAGCTACATCAGATCTATTTTAATGTAAATCTTTAAGGTAAATAACATCCCAAGGTATTTCTTCTCACAGTGAGTTCAATTCCAAATATTATCTCAGTCATATTCCTCATTTACTTTTAAATCTGGGTTAGGAAAAATAGGGTTAGCTGAATGTTAGTACATTCCCTTGAAAATTCAAGGTTTATTATAAGTAAAAACAAAGTTGCTCAGATGGGATCAGACAGAGATGATTTGCTGGGTATATGAATGCCCCTGAAGTCAGCAGAAATGTGCATCTCTGTATCTGTGATAAAGATGATTGAATGAGGTAAGGGAGCCCTGCAGGGCTTACAAATGTCCCTAGGATCTAAACATTTTTTTGGCAGCTCTGCGTAAAAGCAGTAGTCAAAAATTAATGCATTTGACGGAAGAAAGCATGGTGTAACCATTCTGGCCCATACAATAACATTCAGAAACTAGATCAGGTATTTCCATTCTTTCACTATGTATTTCTTACTGAGGCTAGTAAGCAGCAATCTGTGTTGTGCACTGCAAAGTGTGAAATTACAGTTGCTTAAACAGCAAGTGCTGTAAAAGCTGGGGTAATCAGATGCCAGTTTACAAATTCTGAAACTGTGGCCACGATCACCTTCCAGTTTTTAAAATGAATAAGGCAGCCATCACACAACCCATCACTTCATCCAGTGAACAGCCCTGATTCATTCCCAGAACAGTAGTACTCTGTAATTTGCTCCATCTTAAAATAACCGCAACTGCTTGGAACTCCATTATGCAGGACCACATACAGATCTTCTCCACTGCTGTCAGTGGAATACAGGGTAGCAGGCAGTACTCCTCTATATGGATCACTGGAAGCATTAAGCCAGTTTTGAAGCCCACTTGTTATCTTGGCAGGAGAGAAATGTAGAAACAAAGGCACTGTGGGCCTTGAGATCTGAATGGAAATTAAAGGAGAACTTGCTCCAAGGGTGTCCAGGGGCACTGGGGATACAGTGGCAGGCGATGTCTTCACCGACATATCTGCTCTGCTTTCTTGTACATCACACATCCATACAGTTTTTTCAGAGGCTACTGTTTAAGTTAAATGTGATCACATTCCTCATGGATTCAGCAAAAATGGATAAACTTGACATGCGAATGTTTGCTCATGAAATTTCAAGTCAAAATACCAGAAGCTGAAAATCCAAATGGTTCTTACTGCAATGACAATAACATCTGTATTTGTTTATGCAGGGAAACATTTTCCTATAATTTTCTTCTATTAAATACTTTCCAATATTTTTACCCAAATTTGCCATTGCAATAAAATCTCATGCAGTTATCACTTCAGTCTAGTTAAAATCCAAACAAGCCAACAAACAACAGTCTGGTTAGCTAAGATATGACATGGTTATAAAGCACTAAAATGAAAGTATTGAAGGGCATGCTCTAGGCAAGTTTATCTAGTGTTGCCTTTACTCATTTGTAATAAAGACATACAACAATATTTGGTATATCTGGGAGAATGACCAGCTAATATTTGTGAAAGAAGGAAATTCGGTGAGATGAAAAGGAAGAGCGAGAGGGGAAGGGTTAAGTTCTTTGCCTTGTTAGTGCACCAACTATCTAAATTCAAACTATGACATTTCTAAACTCATCCAGCATGGGTTATGTCCTGAACAAATATGTTCCCGATTCGGACCCCTTTTTCAGATAACAAAGGCAATGAAGATAATGCATGTTCTTGAAATAGTTGCTGAAAGTTTGCTGAGGTCACAGTTTTCCCGGAGTTAGGTGACCCAGATAAGCCATAGGTTGTTTTTCTTGGGGAGACTTGTTAATTTGTTATCATCTCGAAATAGATTTGATTAGGGTCAATGGGGAGCATTCTTGGGTCAGGAAATGTGAAGCCATGGTAGGGTCACAGCTCTGGCAGCTAGCAAGTATTGCTGGGAAAAACCTGATAGAAATGGAGAGATCATTCTTGTTGCCAGTTGATGGGAAAGCAACATCTAGGCAATGCCAGCTGCTTGGGTATTTTTTTCCTCCAGATGCCTTGCAACACTCCAGTCCTGTTACCTCTATTGGTATGTGTTCTCTGCATCAAAAATTGCTATCTGTTTGGACATTATCTTCTGTGTGTCACAGAAGGTCATCCAGAGAGCCCCCTGGCCCCAGCACACTTCTCTCTCCCAGACCCTAATAGGAGAAAGTTTTCACCAAGTCCTTAAACGTAATTCCCTGGACACAGCCCGCTGGCAAAGGTTTCTAATGAGTATTGTCAGATGCTCGCGTGAGAATGAGCTACCTTGCTCAATGCGCAGTAGAATGCAACTCGTGACAGAAAGGACGCCCAAAACCAGTTTTCATGTGACCATGTAGGAGCAATTATCGCAGCTGGAAAATGCTAACAGTGAGGTTACTCTGATTAATGGTGAGATCTGCGTCATACCCTCTCCAACCGCAGTTAGCAGCTATTTAGAAATAAAAAAGCAAAGAGGAGCAAAAATAGACCATTAAACTGAACAAATCTAAACTAAACTACAGGGACCACCACCAGATAATTTTTAAAAACTAAGTAAAACCGAACCAAGCCCAACAAAATATATTAATTGTCAACCTAGAAAAATAACATGGAACAAACCCAAGTTTTGAAGTATCTCTTCGAGCTTTAATACCTGAGACACAGTGTATTTTTCCATCAGGAAGGGCATGCTAGTATTTTGTTGTATACAGTTTTCAGACACCATGTGAGTATTGCAGTCCTATTGCATGTACAGATATAAATTAATTCAGGTTGGACAGAGCCTCTAGAATTCAACTCAACCACCTTCTTGCTCAAAGTATGGCTGACATTGGTGGTAGAACAGGCTGCCCACTGCCTTCGCTTCAAGGCGTCACACCATTATCTGTAGCGACATCCAAAAGAATATGTTTTGAGAAGAGTAACATCAGATAAACAGGAAATGTACCCTTGTAAAACCCTTGGAAGAATAAAATCACCTGCCAGGCAGTGGCTTTGTCAGGTGCTTTCTTAGCAGTACCCAGTTCTAGCACACAAGAAAAGACTCATATCTCAATGTGTGTCTCAGGTACCCACATTCTGGAGATGGTGATGGCAGATCTGTCCCATGCTAACCCTGGAGTTTCACAGTATAAAATCCAGCCATGTGTGCTAGTGGGTCAGTGGGGCCAAAAAATAAGAAAAGGGTTAAATAAGGAGTGTCTGCAGAGATCATGTTCCCTTCAGCCTGGGGAGACAGCTGGAGTCTCACAAAGGGACAACAGTCAGGCTTGCTTCCTTGCTTGAGCTTACACAACTAGCCGGACCAGTCGTTAGAAACCCATCTTGGCAGTGATATGTATATTAAAACCATGTTATGAATACCTGCCTGCTTGAGTTTATGCTGAAGAAGCTACCTTTTCTTTGTGTCAAACAAGCAATGCTGTAACCAGCATTCAAAGCTAAGCAAAATATTGTTTTTTACTAAAATTTAATGTCCTAACAATTAGGAACTCTTGTGTAAAGGTAGTAACAAAATAACTGCAGTTTGAACGCAAGGTACCAGTCTTACTAGACCACAGTATAGCAGAAATGAATTGATCTTCCTAGTTTATTGAGGAGAATCAGCAGTCCATCCAAAACATATCTAATTTCATGTAAATTTATATTGGTGTGAACAAGCCGTGGATTTATAGTCTTTACTCATAAGCCTGAAATCAATAGGCTTGGCTGTCATGCATGCAGGAGGAAGTTTTTGCAGTATAGCTCCCACATTTACAAAGGCTTTTTTTTTTTTTTTCCAATGCACCAAGGTAATGCAGTCAGATTTAACTCCATGGTTATAATGCATTAGGCTAGAAAATATGAATGAGGAACCAAAGGAATACTTATACAAAATGCATCATAAATTAAATTTCTCCTGCTTCCCTCTCTTCTCCATCCCCCAGTAACTTGTTTATTATTGTGGCAGATTCTTAAATAAGAGCTGTCTTGACCATAGCTGCAGTAAAGATCACATTTTAGGACACATTGTTAATACGCAGTTTATGACTGTGCCATAGGGCACCACAGTGACTGAATGGAACAAGTCTCCTGTCATGAAAAACAAACAAAAAGAAAATAACATCATGGTATACTGATGCATTTGGGAAGATTTCATGGTAAATAGGTCTCTGTTTTGTGAGAAATGGTATGTAATGTTCAAATGTGAATTGAAAACAGGTGTTCTTGGACAAGTTGTCCAATGATGCAGCTCGGTAAAACATCACTGATTTACCAGCAAATAAGTGGACCCTTTTGGGGGGACTTTTTCTATTGTTCTGTGTTTCTGTTGGGTTACTTATTACCCAAAAGGCCATGGTGGAAATGAGTCAGTTTACTCTTCAAAAAAGTGCAGCTCAACATGAATTACAGTGGCAAAACTAAGTTCTGGCTAAATCACAAGGTGTTCAGCTTCTTCTGCGCAACCAGTTCCCTACTAGCATTGATGTCAGGGGGATAGCACAAACCTATTAGACAAGGCAGTATGAGTAATGCTGTTACAACGAATGCCAAAGGGTCTATTCCTGCCTTGACACTTGGTGAGCTAAAAGGTGTTAATTAATAGTCGTCTTTGTGTAGATAAAGTAGCTTCCAAAACCTGAAGCTGGGCTCTGCTGATCATCTGCCTTGTTAGAGAATTCAGCTGGAGTTTTGATTGCTCAGACCACCACCAACTCATGCTTTAGACATTGGTCTGTTTCTTAGATTTTGATTTCACAGAAATGGAAAAAACACAACCTATTTGAATGCTGACCAAGGTCAGGTAAACTTTTTTGGCTGGATTATTTGAAGCTTCCTGTTCAGCACTGAAGCTTGAGTCAAGGTCACCAGAACAGTAGGCTACCAGCATTGCAAGAGAGTCCAGAAAAGCACAGGCATGAAGTAACAGTCAGTGAGAGAAATCAGAAAATGTGCCCTGCAAATAGAACTTTAATAATTCATCAAACAACCTGTTTTGGGTGAGTTTTCTTTTTGTCTTTGCTTTTTTTTTTTCCCCATGTTTGATTTATAGATAGTTAAAAATAGCGTTTCATCTGAATTGCACCCAGTGTGATTATTCATGGAAGTGCTACTTGACATTAGTAATTGTATCAGAATATGGTCTAAACATTTCTGAATTGGGCCCAATCAAAAGCATGGAATTTAATAGCGCTGTGATTTTAGGCTGACTCATCTGAGAAGCTATTTTGGATTTTTCAAGGTATTACTGTCAGTAACTAGGAATTTTTTTGCAGATTGGAATTGCATGAAAGCCATCAAAGAGCATTATAAAAAAATATATTAGAGGTACTGGCTGGTTTTCTGCCTTAAAAATACTTCTCTGTACTTGAATATTATCAGATGGAAGCTGACTGAATCAACAGCAGCCTGGTTTTACTATTTTGGGAGTATTTTCTATCACAAATGAAGTGACTTTGGAACTCAAAGTGCCTTTCTCATTAGTATTTAATTTGAAGGTGATCCCTAATTTTAGCTGTGCCTGGGCTCAGGTAATCATGTAGGCTTCCTGTGTTGTGGAAAGACAGAGGAAGAATCCTCCAGGGAATGATTCATCCAACTGTCTGACAGTGGGGAAAACCACTTCCTGGAAGAGACTAACATTTCCACTCCCATAACAGCATGACAGAGCATGTCATGCGTGTTACTAGCTGAGCCTAGGCATATGCCTGAAACAAAGAAAAAAGCCAACTATCCATCTAGGAAGTAACTTAGTTGAAAAGAGGAGAAAGTTTCTGGACAAATGTTTGAAGTCAGAAAAAAGGCTGGGTTTTTTCTAAATCAAAACTCTTTATGAGAACAAGGAAGGCTTGTGGAAAGTTTGTTCTGCTAGAAGCAATGTTTACTTCCAGTAGAAAGGGGGATTTCTGCTTAACATGAGAAATCCACAGTTACGTAGTCAACAACCTCGTCTGCCTGGTCCAAAGCTGAGTTGACAGTGAGGTGGCCAGTGTATCTGCCTAGCAGCACGGAGTGTGGACCAGACAACTAAAGGTAGTAATGACCATACATGTTGTGGGGTGCAAAGTGGTGTAAGAGTTTTCTGGCAGCATTGCTAGGCAATTCAACTAATTGCCCCCTCTGTCATGTCATGCTGGTGGGATTATACTGCATCTCTAAACAGAGCAGCCATACAATACTTATGTTATCTCAGAAGTCCTGTTATCATGCAGTATTGCACACCTGAAGTCTCTTCCATATATCTACTTCCTAAAATATACTCAAATCACACACATTACCATCTGTGAGCAGTGTACCACTTTTAGCAAGAAGTAGTGACTAATATCATAGAATCATAGAATCACAGAATCATAGAATAGTTAGGGTTGGAAAGGACCTTAAGATCATCTAGTTCCAACCCCCTTGCCATAAGCAGGGGCACCCCACACTAAACCATGCCACCCAAGGCTTCATCCAACCTGGCCTTACATCCTTTTTTCCCTTGACAAGATTTTTTGGTGTTTAGGACTAAAGTACTTGGAGGGATAATACTCTCCTTCTCTGGAGTGGTTCCTGACCTACCAAGAGGCTGAGAGCTGGTTCTTGTATTTCTGTCTTCACCTAACACTATGTCCTAAGATGGATTAATTTAGTGTATTCCAACTGAGGTCACGATTTAACTGAATTCCAGAATGCAGAAGTAAACTGGGAACTTGTGCATGTCTGTGTGATGCAGGCATTTATTTAGAGAAAACGCAAGGGAAAAGGGAGCTCTGGGAGTGGTTCATGTATGAAACATCTTACAATTCTTCTACCTCATAGCAGGGATCTGGGGTAATAAAAACTTACAGAAAATGCCAGGAGGACTGCAGCAGACTCAGTGGCTTTCTTCCTCCTGGCAGAGCTTGCTGCCAGCACAGCCCTACTTCTAGCTGCTTGGGAATCCTGGCATCCCAAGAGTTGCAGTTGATCTTCTCACTTATCACATGCAGTTCAAATGCCTCAGTTATGCCACCTTGAATTAGCAGCATCTGCTCTCTGTGTAACCTTGGCGCTCATCCTCTTTTCTTCCTGAGCTTCCTTGCCTAAATATTATTTCTGCTTGCATTACATCATCATAGCGAGATGTCCTCCCTTGGCACTTCTGAGCAGTTGCATGCTTCAAGACATTTAGTGATCTTGGCCACCTTTCAGCTATGGAAGTGGATGGCCTTTGCTTTTTTTTTTTTCTCATGATGAGACTCATAAAGCTCCCTACCTAAGTCTCTTTCTGTACAATACATGGATTAAATGCAGAGTAAAAACCTTGCTTTTTGAAAATGAAGTAGTTCCTAAGGGTCATTCTCATGAGCAAATGTTGTGAAATTTGAGTCAAATTACCTGACATAAGGCTGAATGGCCAGCTTGATAAAGGACAAGTCCTGGCTACCAGAATGTCCTCTCACACAAGTTCTTGCACAGCACAAGGCAATGCACATGATATTTGCCACTAAGGTCCGAAAGTGCTATGAAGGGTCAGTGGGGAAGCTGCTGTGGACAGGATATCTAAATTTCTGCTGACATCAAAGGGGATTTAACTGCCTAAATACATTTCCAAAGTTGCTCAACTGCCCTGTTTAAGTCCAAGAGATCAAAATCTGCTGCTTCTTTTTCTGTCTGAATCTTTTCAGCACGTTGGTCCTATCTGCACTGTAGCACTTCCACCTCTCATCTCTCTTTCATCATATTGCCACTTCTAATCAGTGATTCTAGTGGTATCATAGTACCAAGAAAATATCCTTCTTTCATTCAAAAGGATACAGAAACTATTGGTAATACCCTGCTAGAGTCATTAGTCCAATCAGGGGTGCTGCCCAAGGTCAGGTAATACAATGTGATCAACCTAGGGCACTGGTCGCTCGTGGCCAATATATTCTGTATCATTAAAATAATTGGGAGGAATCACTAAAGCATGTTTTGAGTAATTTTAAATGTTTTTTTTTTAATAGAGGAGTGAGAGGGGGAAGTGGAAGGCAGAACAAATAGAGGATGGTAAGAATAACAAGGGAGGAAAGACTCCATGCAGCAGCTTATTGCTAGAAGAAATCTTATTGAGCAAATCCTTATTGCAGCTTTAAGAATTAAATGTGCTTTTTTTAACAATTGCTTTATTTTCATTTTGCTCCTTTTCAGTTTGTGTGCGATTCTTCCCATGCTGCTCAGTGGACATCACAAAATTTCCGGGCAAAATTTGGTGGAGGCTGAGAAAAACCTGCTACAGAATCGTCGAACACAACTGGTTTGAAACTTTCATCATATTCATGATCCTGCTGAGCAGTGGAGCCCTGGTAAATGAAACTCTATTTCCTGGCTGGTTGAAAGTGGACATGGGTCTCAGAGAAAGTGTTCTCCAGTTATTTGTCTCTAAGATCTTATGTGCACTGATGATCTTTTCTCAAAGCAAAGCAAGTTTGGGGCTAAAGCAAGTCTTAAGCTTTTCTGATTTCACCTGCCTTTATCGTAAGGTGGGGAACTTTCTTCTGTTACAACATAGATTTGTGACATTGCACATGTTTTGAAAGGCAAATAGCAAATTATTATGGAAGTCTGTGTTGGGAAGTATCCCAGCACTATTAATTCAGGATCCCGTAACTTCTCTGTGGTAATTCCCAACTGGAAGTTTGCATTTTGCTCCAAGAATGGGTTTTGTTTTGGCTTTTTTTTAGCACATTTTCTAACCAGCAAAACAAAATCATGAAAGACACAGGGGGCACTGAGTCAGTGCTGCTGATGAAGTTTGTGGGTGCCTGTCATGTTCTGAATGCACCTTACGGTACTGTACCTTCCCCACCTCCTGTCTGCATCCGAATGAATGTGTACCTATGGAGGCTGATAGGTCATTGCCCAAGACTCTGGTAAGGCATCCTTTCCTCCTGAGATCCTGCTATGTACTGGGATTATCCTCTCTGTGTTATAAGCCTTAGGTTCTTCATAGCAATGGCCTTGAGATAAGAAAGCCCAAGGGAGACCTTATCACTGTGTTCTAGTATTTAAAGGGTGACTTTATATCTACAAAGAAAATGAAGACTCCCTTTTTACAAGGAGTCACATGGAAAAGATGAGGGGTCATGGGCACAAGTTCTTCCTGTAGAGATTCTGACTGGACACAAGAGGAAAATTTTTCGCAATGAGAACATTCAGCCATTGGAATAATCTCCCCAGGGAAGTGGTGTTCTTCCCAGAACTGGACACTTGTAAGTTTCACCTGGACAGGGTGCTGGGCCATCTAGTCTAGATCATAGTTTACCTAGAAAGGTTGGACCAGATGGTACTTGAGTCTCTTCCAATCTGTGATTCTATGATTCTATGATTTTCTTCTCCATAATGAAGTAAGGTATACACCTGTTAAATACACCATGTCTGGACAGTCTACTTTGTATTTCTGGAGGACAGGATTCACTTCAACCAAACAGATGAATCTGCCCTAAGTAGTGAGAGGAATATCACCTTAGAAAGGTGCCTGCTTCTTCTCATCAGAAATAATCTCAGCCAGAAGGGCACGATGCAGGATGAGTGGTAAGGTAGTGGATTTACTAAAAAGACCTGAAGAGAGAACAAGCAACAAAAACGATAGAGTAAACTACATCACAGTACCACACAAAAGCTGAACACCCTAGTGGGCTGTGTAAATAAGCATGTTCTTCCACTCTAGTTGGCATCAAGGAGGCCTCAGCTGGAGCACTGGCTTCAGCTCTGGGCATTGCACTTTGGGAAAGACATGGACTAATTGAAGAAACTCCAGAGGAGAGCAGCACAAATTATCAGTGGCCTAAAAAAAGGAAAACACAGAAGTAGTGGATTTATGTAGTTTAAAGAAAGTCTCTGCAGGGAGACAAGGAAGGTAGAGGTACATAAATGTTGATGTGAAAAGGAAAGGGATGGATTGTTCTCCAAGTCCACCAGGGATGAGCTGAAATTTCACCCACGGGATCTTATTTTATTATGAAAAGTAAGAGACTGGAAAACTTGGGTAAATAGTAGGCTGTTGAAAATTGTCATAGCTTTGCTGAAATCAATGGAGTCTGACACTTTTTGCACCAGCTTGAGAATCAGCATGTTAATTTTTTAACGCAATTTAGAGGGGGCATGTCGCTTACTATAATACACTTTAGATGAATACACTTTCTTACATATGTAATTAAAAGTGCCTTAGATACTGAACGCTGCAGTATAAATCTCATTTAATTTTCATTGCATGCACTCATTTACTACTTGAGATTTAGCCAGTACAATTCTGTATAATGCTGCATTTTCCCACATACCAACACTGCGCTTCAGTATTTGGACTAGAGACATTGAAGGCAACAGACAACTTTTTTCTTCCGTTATTCTGAGGTGAGCTTTTCCAAAAACTGAGCTCGTCCTGCTACATCCCTGGGACATGCTAAGTTCTTAAGGGGGTTCAAAAGCCAGTATATATTTGTGTGGTAGTTAAGCCATCAGAATATATCTGTAGCTTACTGGAAAGGATCTGAAAACCCTTCCTATGCATTTAAGCCATAAGCACCCAAATTGGGAGCTTGTTTTTTAATAGTAATTATGGATAACACTGCAGGTATCCTGCTTAACTCTTTTTAAACACACAAAGCAAAGCAGAAAAAAGTAACCCTTAATGATGTTTTATATTGCAAAGATTTCATCCATTGGCACTGTGAAAACTCGTGAAGCACTGCAGTTCTGTCATTTGAGTAACAGCTCTTGCAGAAGTACAGTGCACGTAAGGCATACAGGTAGCATATTTTTCATCCCTTATTAATCTGCTTCCTGACTCACAGTGTGTTTCTAGTAGTGAAAATGCAGTGTATTTTTTGACAAGTATTAGAAAATAGGGAGAGCAAAGGAGGGAGAGAAGCAAATCACTTTAAATAGTTTGTTGTTATTTTTGCAGTAATTGCAAAGTATAGCAAGTCATCTGACAAAGTGAGTTCCTACAAGAAATGATAAACTCCCGTCTCTCAGCGTATTGTTTTCTGTGTCTTTCTCCAACAGCTCTTTCACACTCTTGAAATATCATTTTTGAACGCAAGATAGGAGACCTAGTTGCGAAAACGTCACCCCAAAGTGTGAGGACAAACGGACAGGCTTTGGCACAGGCTGCCAAAGCTTTCTTGTCAGTTTAATTACTGTTCCCTGGCGGCAAAAGAGCAGTGTGACTGCTTGAGTGACAAGTAGCACACTTCTTCTATCTCCAGGCACTGGGTGTTTGCTAACTTTTTGAAGCTCCTCAGAAAGTAGCTACAACTCTTGAAATATGTAAATGTAGATAATGAAGATGATTAGCACAGACCCTCTCAAATAATGTTGTTTCTCACTGCTAAGTGCTCTGGGTCACTCAATGGGATGAGAGAAATATATCAAAGCTTGGGTTATCCAGGTTCAGAAATACAGGAGCAGCTTATGTAATGACAGTCAGTAGAGTAGCTGAGAAGATTGTAACCACTGCTCAACTTGGAGGCCCCAAAACAGGCCATATATATGGAACCCTGATGCTAGGATTGAGCTTTTTATTTGACGTATGTTAAAAAGTGAAAGCTAAATTACAAGACAACTTTGTTTTATTTTAGTAGGCGTATTGATTTATATCTTAAACGCTTTAAAAGGGTAATTAAGTTGCTTATATTTGCTACAGATAATGAAGGTCTGATGATGCCCTGTTTAAGATTAGAGAGACAGATGAGATGGGTAGGTAGATACCTTGACCTTTAAAACATAATTGTTCTGTTAAGTGAATAATAATGAGCATTTCTTGAGGAAGGTAGCTGTAGCTACCTGAAATGTGGTGGCTGAACAGAAGCCAGGGAACTCTGGTACTCTATAACACAGGCAGGATAATAACCCAATTTGTCATCATTAGCAATAAGATTAAGCTAACTGTAAGGGTTAGATTCTACCTCCTAAAGGGTCTCAGATGCCCTGGGACATCTGAGATCCCCTGATACAGTGGGACAGCTTGGGGTGACAACCTGCTTACAGATTCACATTCCCAAATTCAGAGTGCTTAAGCTCTTCTTAAACTCCAAGCATATCTAGTCATTACAACCAGTAGAGACTGGAGAGAGATATTTTAGCATATGTCTATTATAAGGGAAAACTGAACAGATCTCTATTAGGTAAGCATCAGTCCTCTTTGTGCCTATGCACTCTTTCTGATGGTAACATTCAAGTATATCAGAAATCACAGTCAGTGTATGATATCCCATCAAATAGTATTTCAGACTTGCAGTGCAGCACCCATGCTTTCCAACACACTTTAGGAGAAGTTTTTAATCAATGTTTTGTACTTCCAGGCTTTTGAAGATATTTACCTTGAAGATCGAAAAAACATAAAAACCATGCTGGAATATGCTGACAAAATATTCACTTACATCTTTGTCTTGGAAATGCTCCTGAAATGGGTGGCTTATGGCTTCAANTGTTACAATTTCAGGCATTTGAAGACATACATATAAATGAGAGAAAAAACATTAAAAATATGTTGTCATTTCTTGACAAAACATTCACTTACATCTTTGTCTTGGAAATGCTCCTGAAATGGGTGGCTTATGGCTTCAAGAAGTATTTCACCAATGCCTGGTGCTGGCTTGACTTCCTTATTGTAGACGTAAGTATCATTTTGGAGCTACAATGCTTCTTGTATTGGATTTTATAATGCATAAATATGGCACCTTTGTGTTTGCAAAATGACAACTGTCACTCTGATTCTTAGCAATAATTCTAGGCAAAGCTTGAAGGAGATCTTGATATGTAACTGTGCCTTCCCAGGAATCAGCCTGCCAGACTGGAGAACACCTCTTTGTCTAATTACATAGAGGTGTTACCCTGCTAATTTGAGTCTCATTTGCTTCTCATCCCTAGGAACTTGTTGTTCCTTTTAGCATTTAACATCTTGTTCCACACTTAGAGATAGCACAAGGTCCGGTTACCTCCGACTGCTCCACACATGACCTCGACACACAAGTCTTTCAGCAGCTTAGAGAAGTTGTCCTTGGCGTAGTTTCCCAGCGAGGCTGCCAGCGGCATGTAACAGTATGTTCAGTACTGTCTCCAAAGTATTTACCAGTGAAGGAGTCCAGCAGAAGGTGTCAACAGTCCTCTTGTCAAAATGATTTCACTATTACAGAACCTTACAATATACTCCAAATCCCTGAAATATCACACAGCATAGCTCTCCTACAAGGATAATTACAGAATCACAGAATCACCAGGTTGGAAGGGACCTCTAAGATCATCAAGTCCAACCCATGCCCTACACCTCCACTAAACCATGTCATCAAGTTCTATATCCAGTCTCTTTTTAAACACATCCAGGGATGGTGACTCCACCACCTCTCTGGGCAGACTGTTCCAATATTTTACTATTCTTTCTGTGTAAAACTTCTTCCTAACATCCAACCTG
>NDXB01012613.1:74950-140383 GCA_002631895.1 Agapornis roseicollis | reverse complement strand
AAAAAAAAAAAAAAAAGAAAGAATTAATTAAAAAAAAAAAAAAAAAAATAAAAAAAAAAATCCCAATTCCAGGACAATGTTTGTTGGTTTTTGTTTGTTGTTTTTTTTTTCCCCAAGTATAATCTAGTAATAGATTGTCAAAATAATTAAGAAATTCAGACATTACTCTTGTTAGAACATACTAGCAATAACTTTGAACAGCTATCAGTGAGGCTAACCTCTCTTCAGAGATCACTGCCTGCCTTCTAGCAGTCTAAGCTATTGATTCTTCTTGATTCCACCCTGGAAACGCATATCAATGTAATACAATGGGGCACTCTAGACTCATGCTGCTAATGCCACTAAGCCACATAGATGACAGGAGCTTGGCTTTCAGAGCACCAGCCACAGGCCTGGTAATCCCCAAGGCTGGTATTTCTAGTGTTCAATGCAGTCACAAGATTTAAAAGCTCTAATTATTTTTCCTTGAGCATAACACTGAAAATGGCAAAAGGAAAGCTGTGGCGTTCATTTATCTCTCCCTTTACCCAGGTCCATGAGACTGTCAAACAAACCATTGTAAAATTTATGTAGATAAACATGCGCACAGAAATATGTAAGAATATAAAAATATAGAAATACGGGTCTGTAGGAATACATTTTGGGAAGCCACTGAGAGTACTGAAGCTGAGGTCCTGCTAGGCTGTTCTGAAATGATCTGAAGAAAACAAAATGGAAGAGCTGCTACGTGATTGAACTCCTAGCATGTGCAACTGGTGAAACTTTCTGTGGAGGCAGAATTACGTCCACCTTTGGGACACTCATTGCTGGCCAGGTTGTACACTGGGGTTTTACACTAGGTAGAAAATTCCAGTGACAACATTGTTCTGGAGAATTTGAAGGCACAAATGAACAGCAAATCAAGGAGATAAAGAACAGTTTCAAGCTAACATGGAGGATATTATTACTTGGTTTAGTGTAAGGAAGGTTTAGATGGAAAACTATGAAAGCTTCATAGTAAGATCTAGCAGGTTCTGGAAAGCCCCTCAAGGGAAATGCTAGAAGCAGAGCATCTCCAACTGAGAACAATAATCATAGAATCATAGAATAGTTAGGGTTGGAAGGGACCTTAAGATCATCTAGTTCGTGGATCAGAAGAAGTGCACAGGAGGATGGAAGACTCTGTAGTTCACATGGAAGCCATGTGAAAGGTGGAGGTGGAAATTCAAGCTCAACCACAGATTATAAGGGCAATATTTCAGGCAGTAGTGACTCCATAGGATTTAGCTGCTCTCTACAACATCACTGTGCTACCTGGTCTTTAAAGTTGGGTTTTTTTCCTGAAAAAAATGCAAAACTATCTGCAAATATATACTGAAAGGATTAGAAATGTGTGCCATATTGTGAATCTGGAGGTTATGTTGACCCTGGGGATGTCTTCTGGCTGCCAGCACATTTCTGATACCAACCAGAGCACAAAGCAGAACCTTAGAGCAGCTCTGGGCTGCCTTATAACAGAGGAAAAAAAAAAAAAAAAGGCAAGAGAAAAAGCTGACTTTACTTTTTGTTGTGGTTATGTGGGGCAGTCAACACCAATTTTGAGAACTGCTTNAAGCAAAACCTTAGAGAAGCTTGGGGCTGCCTTATAACAGAGGAAAAAAAAAAAAAAAAGGCAAGAGAAAAAGCTGACTTTACTTTTTGTTGTGGTTATGTGGGGCAGTCAACACCAATTTTGAGAACTGCTTGATTTTTTTCCTAAAAATAGCCTTCTGGTCACTTTTAATCAAGTTGAAATGGCCAAGTCTCTGTGCTAGTAATTCTCCTATAAATAAAATTTGACGGGGATACCTTCAAAACCAACATCCAAGCATTTAAACATGTTGACTCAAACTCAGTTCTGACTCCACCCTTATAAACCATTGCCAAATATCACACAGCTTCACGGCCTAATCCTCTGAAGACATATCTAATGCTGTGTAAATCTATGTTAGGAGGACAACAGCACCTGTGATGTGTTTCAGGGTGACATTTATGGCACTCTGAAGAAAACGGTAACTCGCTCAGATCCAAAGTCTGGTCTTGCAGGATTTGAACAGAACATCTTCTGCCTTGAAAGGGCAATTACAGGACATAAATTTGGGATGAGAGAGGAAGCAGGCAGTTGTGGAGACCTTGGGAAGATCTGAATTTTAGATTGTGGGTGAAGCTAGCACAAAAGGGTGTTGGATGCTCTGTATTTGATTGATCTTCTTTTAAATATCTACATTCATTTTACAGATGAGTGAGTTTCCCTTGGTATGTGAGGATATGGATCCTGATTTCTGTCTCTGAGCATACTATCATTGAACTGTTTTCCTTACACCTCCAGCCTTTCTGGGTAGGAAACTCCAAGGCTTTGTGGAGTTTAGGCAATTTTCTGCACTAATCTTTCCACCAAAGATAGAAATATATGCCATAGTGCTACTTCTATCATGATATCTCAGTAATACCAGTTTTATTACACTTTTAAGATGCCTTATTTCAATGGCTTTAGTATATAAGTGTGCTACACATTTGCTTATTGATATTAGATAAGTCCTTCAGCACTTTCTCATTATTTAAGCAGCCTCACGTCAATGGGGGGAGTGAATGAAAGTAGAAGGCTTTGGACTGTACATTAATGCAACTTGAGAGTATAGAATGTAATTAAGGCTGGTAAGAAATAGTGAGGACATAAAATGGGTATTGCCTCAATTTAGAAGCATTGATGAGATTAAGATGGCTATTAAGCCAAACCAGATTTTTGTCTTTAACTGTGAGCATCAGCTGAGCAGGATTTAGGTGAAAGAAGCATGCCATACCTATAACATTATTTACTCTAAAATAACTTCTTAGGCATGCTCATGTCACAGGGTCAGATCTGCTTTCTTAGAGATGGAAGGAGAAGCTTCACTGGTGATTTTTACCTGCCCAGTGTCTAAGAGGCCTAAGACATCAGACCTGAAATCCAGTCTGCCTGTCTACTGTTAAGCTTTTATAGCACAGTCACTGCTAAAATGCAGAAGTATTTATTAGGACCACCCTTCTTCATCCGCTGCTGGGTTTGTACACAGGAGCTGAATTTGTGTCACACCTTGTTGAAGAGTGACATTTTAAAGCATGACAGTCAGCCTCTGCACCTCTTAGTCATCTGCAGAGGTGGGCTGTCTTATCCCTGCACATATCCAGCCCACTATATCCAGCCCAGGCTTGGTGTCTCTGAGACCTCCTGCCCTTAGACTTGCTGTCAGCCATATGCCATGGTAAAGCCATTAATAGGTAAATAATTTAACAAATTGATCAAGTTTTACAAAGATGCTTAGCTGTGCAGACAGTGCTTGTACATAAATTAGTGCATATTCAGGAGAAAGGTTGCTCTATAGAGGAGATATAAGATAATCTGATACTGTGATAACTGGGGCGGTGAAAATAGCTAAAGTAAGATGAGAGTAAGGGAACTGAGATAAGCAATATGCACAAGTCTCTTTCTTCTAAGAAAACAATATTTTATACATGGCAATTAATTTTTGGGGTTTTATTAATACACATAAATTGGCATGATACTTATAGTATTGGAGAGCTGTTTGTTTCTCACTCCCTGCTCAGTAAGAATTCAGGCCATGAATGCTGATTTGAGCATGCAAAACCCAATTACTCTGTGTGATTGTTAATCTGACCTATAATCTCCACTGCTACTCAGTTCATTCAGAGTCCAGTCTTGTGGCCAAAAGCATCCAGACTTCTGACCAACTGGGCACTACAAAAGTTCTGAGAGCTTGAAGAGCATTGGAACCCCTCTGCTGTCCCCAGATTTGGAAATAGATATTTTATTTTAAAGAAATAGTCTTTAAGAGATACGAACCTCAATGTTGAGCACCTGGCAGGTTTCCTTCTCCTTTAGAGGCTGTGCAGGTACCAGAAAAAGTGAAGAAGTGCAGAATTAGAGAGTATTGTACATCATTCTTTTACAGTCTATGGTATAAAGTCATGACTATCAGTAATCTAGAAGACTTGTTTCTAATCAGTAAGATTAGTAATTGAATGGTAATGCTAAAATCTTTTTTCTCCGCTGAAAATGGTTAGATCTTACAGGTGCTTTCATCCAGAAAGCCCTAAATTATAACACTTAGGTGACTCATATTTTCAATTGTGGAGGATACACACACATGGAGGAGACCTATAGCACAGGCACCATGGAATGGTGGGTTTGTAACAGTGATCTCCTTTCTCATACAGTGTGCAAACTGACATTGAGGATTTCTGTGTGCTTAGTTAAAAGAAGCTCTGGCAATCTGTGTTTCTACAAATTTTACATTAAAGTGAAAACAAAGGTGTCGTGAGTTGATAACAGCTCAGTATATATGTGGATGTAAAACTCTCTTTTCTTCTGTGTTGATCTAATTTAATGGTTTAAGAATGTTTTTCCACCTTTTCACTAACCAACTCTTTCTTTTCAGGAAGGAAAGTAAGAAGAGAGGGAAAATGGCAGGAGTATACTAATAGATTGGATTTTTGCTTTGTGTCTCCATTCAGGTGTCTTTAATCAGCCTCATTGCCAATACACTTGGATACTCTGAGATGGGTCCCATTAAATCCCTCAGGACTCTCCGAGCCCTTCGGCCATTAAGAGCATTGTCACGATTTGAAGGGATGAGGGTAAGAGTATATAAAGCATCAGTCAAAGCTCAACTCTGGGACATCAAGCATATTAACAGGAAACTGTTGCACATGGTTTTGTCTTCACTGTGTCTGCCAAAGGAAATGAATGATAATGCTGTATCAAAACAACAAAATCAGAAATCCCTCCTTTATCCTAATTGCAATTGTATCATTATGTCTTTATCCTCAGGTGGATTTAATGATAAACTAATCCTGCTGCCTAACTTGTCACATTGCACTTTAAAAAACAGCTTTCTGGTCGAGGAAGCATCTGGCTAACAATTACCTCTCAATTATAAGACACACCAGGGGAATAGCCAAGCTACAAGTTTGCTCCCTGCTTTTGACATGTATCAAAATGAGACTGACTAGGAGAGCTCTTAAGGACTTTTTCACTAATAATTAAAGCAAAAATTAAAAATGCTAAAGATAGGGAAAGCAAATGAATGAATATATAAATTTTTTCCATTGAACAGATTGCAGTTTTAATATGGAATGTCAGGATTAATATTAAAACCATGTAGCTTGTGTTCATTTCTCCATCTTGTGCATCCATCTCTTTCCTTCTGCATTCCTTTGCCAGCATGGCTATATCCACAGAGCATACCTGATTATTTGTTAAACCTACCTGCTGCACAATTATTGTCTAGTAAGCACTTTATTTAACTACTTGCACGTGCATGATCTGCAGATGATAACAACTGTGTTTTTTATAAACTGAGGTTAACTGCTAATCTTGTAGAGCAAGATAAGATCACATAGCAAGATAAAGCAAATCTGCGACAAAATTACACATAAACCAACTTACTTTTCCTGATGATCCCAAATCTCCCTACTAGGCCAATGAAAATGCTACATCTTTCATAGATGTATATTCAGGATAAAGCTTTGTTGTAGACAAAATTTTTGTCCAAATCATCAGTGACTAAAATGTGTATTTCATGCACCGAGCTCCTAGCAATTAACTGTTCTCATTGCAATACCCTTGTAGTAAGACAGGCTGAAGACTAGGGAGCCTAATGACAGAGATAACTCAGGAAATATGGTGACAGAGCAGTTTATTAAAACCTGTACCCAGACTTTGCCTTTTCTGTGGATGACAAGAATTGAGGCTATATGTTTTATTGCTCCAGGTCTTGTGATCATCTAAACTACATTATTTTTGTGGATGAAGATCAGACAAATCTAGTTGCAGACCACTCTCCTGTGTGTTAGTACTAAGACAGAATGATTCAAAAGGCTCCATTCATTTAGGCTCTGAAACCTGAGTTTTGTTTACCGCATCCTTTTCAACTGAGGCAATATTTCAAAAGTTGTTCATATGATAAACCAAAAGTAAACTGCAGATCCTCAGCTGGCAAAAGGTGATGTTGTGCTACTAACGTTAATTAAAGCTCTCACTCCTATGTCATCTGATGACTTCACTCTGTCTTCATTAAACATTTGCAAGTTGAGCAAAAGTTGGTACTGGCCAAAGCTGCACTAGTTTAACTACCAACGTGATTTGTGCATGGGCTCTCTCAAATCAATTTAAATCTGGCTTATGAAGGCTTAGTTTCTACTGGTGGATTTGCAAATTCAAGCAAAACCCCTTTAAAGTATTCTAAGCTGACATAAGAATGTTCACTCATGACTTTGCATCAGTTTAGCTAAGTTGGGTTCAAACCTGAAAAGCAGTGTGAAGACTAGCCCAAAGCATAAGAACAGTGAGACAGAAAATTGAAAGAAACAATGAGAAAAAGTTTGCATCTTTATCTGCAAATAGAAAGAGATTAACTTACTGGAGAGCTTACATGGCATAGACACATGCATCACCCCAGCAGATTTCCTTCCTAACATGCTCATACGTATAGGCCTCTCTGGTTTCTGACTCAACATCCTTTTTCTTTCCTGCACCATTGCTGCAGCTGAAATATATTCAGTCATTCTGAGCTATGGGAGGCAGTGAATTAGCTTGTAAATATGATAAAGTGTAATTGAGAGTACGTGCTATTGGAAAATCAAATCATTTTAGCTTTAGTTTCTCTAACCACACTTAACATGACTAGGGACAGCTAGACCTTTCATTATTAGGAGTTCATATGCTATAAAATGCACGGGAAAATTGGCAGTGTGGTGATGGATTAAGTAATTAGAATGTTGAGAAGCAAACACTGACAGTAAGAAAATAATAATAGTTTGCTCTATTATAATGTCTTTTTCTTGAATAACTAAAAGATCTCTGCATGACTAGAACAGGAACAAGAAAGTTCTCATTTATACTGCAGTATGAAAGACTTGTTTCATTATGTATCTAAATTTTGAAAACAGTGGGTCCTTGGGCAAAGGCACAGAGTAGCACTGGGATAGTCAAGAGGACCTGTTACCATCAGGCTTCAATTCTTTGCCCCATCTTCAAAGAGGCTGGGACCTGTCTGAATTTGACAGCAGCTGTGTCAGCAGCTCCCATCCCAGTAGAGGTCTGCCAAATAAGGCTGAACTGTTGCCATCCTGCTCCTCTGTCCCCACAAAAGACCCCAGTCTGACCAGTATCCCTGACAGTTACCACAGATGCTGTGGGTTTCCATGCACATACCACCCACCCTGCCTCCCCCACTGCATTTCAGGCCATACTGGAGCACCATGTAAATTAATGTAGGTCTTCCTGAATTAGATCTTGAAGTTTCTTCATTTGTGTCCATCAGGGAATTTTTTCAGACATGCTACTTCCCTGCAAGTTTCTTCCCAGCACGGGAGTTACTGCAGTATTTTGAAACAGTGAGTGGGATGATGCGAGACTATTTGATGTGAAAATGATCCTAGGCAAAGTCATGGTGAGGCTGCTACAAGATACAGGCAGGAAAGAAATAGCATAATTAATGCTAGTTAGCCTGATTTCATGGGAATAGTTCTTGTAAAACTGATATGGTCCTTTGATTTGATTACAAATTATGCTGATGATGGTAACTGTGCTGATATAATATCCTTAGATTTCAGAAAGGAATTTGATATCATGGGACACTGTGATGAAAACACGAGATTTGTACCAAGCCAATTAAACATATTTTAAATTAATTTAAAATGGGTGATGAATCTCAAAAAGTAATGATTTACAGTGATGACAGTGTAAATTCAGTGATGAGTGTCTCAGGGTGAGGGATCCTTCAGAATGAGAACTGCCCTTAATCTGGATTTTAACAGCATCTGGAATAAAATCTAAAACCTTTGCTGAAAACACATAAAGTGAGCAGAGTAATAAGTGATATTACGGATAAGGAAATCACATTGGCTGATCTGGATCACGGTGAAAAACAGATCAATTGTACAACATGCATTTTAATAAACCATATACCTCAGGAGGAGGAAAGTAGGTCACTCTGGGGACGTTTCTTGGAAAACAGCAGCTGAGAAGGACGTAGGGATTGGGATAACTGCTCAACGGTATACCAAGTTTTGGGCAGGTCCAATAAATGAGGTGACTGTTACAATCCCTAAATATGCAGGGAAATAACCTGTCACTCAGGGGGAGAGGGCAGTGCTTCAACACTGGAATTCCACCAAACCACTGAGAAGTGGGTCTTAAAAATGGGAAATTCTCTGCAGGGAACTACAAGCATGATTAGAAATCTGGAGGAACTGTGATGGTTCAAAAAAAGCTGATTTTTTAATTACCCAAAGCAATGCGCAGTGTAACTCACCTACAGTGAAGACAGGAATGGTAGAAGATATCTAACAACAATTGACCAGTGCCTCAAGTTCAGCAAATTCAACCTAAAAAAACAGCATCTGTTTCTGATAATGAGGACAAAGGACACCAGGAATAGATTATCTAATGATAAAATTTTCATCTGTTGTTTGACTTCACAACACTGTAAATAAGATGTATTTGCAAAAGATCTGCCCAGGCTTGGCTGGGAGTTATAACCTGGGCCTGAAAATACTGAGAGAAGTCTGGTGAGCTCTGTTATAGCAAAGGGGAGATAAACAAACTGTGCAAGTCTATTTCTGGATTCAAAATCAGAATCAGTTTCAGCTGAGGAGATGGTCCATGAGAGCCGAGGGCCAGGCACGTTCTATAGATTTGCACCACTGTAGAGTAGGGTAGAGGGTGGCTCAGGTTTTTTGTAATCCCTAAAGAAGTCACTTTGTGGTTTTACCTATAAAGATGCTAATGGAAACCAAGAGGTACAAACCCTTTTCTTACATATGGCTGTATGTGTTGCTATTCCTAGATGCAGCAGAAATTCAGCCCTTTCCATGGCCAGGTTTGCAGCTGAACTTTTAACATGAATTTATGGTAATAACTTGCTTTTATGTATCCAGGTCTTTAAGTCCTCTCGCTTGTCTCAGAACAAATCAGAAGTGCTTCCAGCAGACCAAATGGCATCATGCTGGTGTAAGAGCAGAAGCAGTGAGAGAAGAATGAAACCCCCTTTCTATAATTCATTCAGAGAGGTGTTACGGGATTTGCTCCAGACTCATGTCGTGTTTTATTATCTACAAGCCAGTGAATATAAATCAGCAGAAGGAAAAAAGCAGGATACAAGCATGACCATCACTTCCACTGCTGAAACCTGGAAGTCTCTGTCCTGTCACAGGGCTTGCAGGTGGGAGCTGGACTCAGCAGCATATGTAACAAGTGCAGTGGCTCTGTGCTGGCATGCATTAAAATTGAACAAAAATACTGTCCTGCATAGCAGCAAATGAAAGCTACTTTGACAAGGGCCAAGGCTATACCCAAATAAGTGCTTGATTTGGAAATCTTTCTGCTCCTCTGGGTATTTTTCTTCCTCAGTAATGCATAAATGATGAGGAAACAAATGTTAGATTATTATCTTCTCAGAAAATTGGACACTAATGCAAGAGCTGGTCTTTCCTATAGTCGTGGAATAAAATTTAATTTTTATGGATTGGTATCATCTTGTCTCAGTTTCAGAAATGTAGATGGAGAAGTGAAAGAGCTTAGTGTCTGCCTACCAGAATTTAATCTCCAAAGTATGAGACAAAGATGGAGACAAATTCATGTAGCAGCTTCTTTGCCTGGACCATGCAATGGCAGCATCTCCAAAAGCTGTGAATATGGAGCAACCTGGTTGACATAAGAAAGGAAAAACTACGTTTTGTAATAGTGTTCTTCCCTCAGAAAATGTCAATTAGTATAACATTTGGCACCCATAAGTGTACTAACGCTCAAAACACTAAATGATGTGCATCCTGCCTGGTTGATGTACTGGTGTTATACTGCTGCATTCAAACCTCACAACTGTAGAGAGTCTGATATTTATTTCTCTTGCGTGGCTTCAGAAAGGTGTCCAATGCCAACATTCACACACTTTAAAAGCTCCTTTTGCCTTTCATTTTTATGTGTGATTTTACACAGGGGTTTAGAGCCCTGCCTGGGTTGGTGTGTAGGAACTTTACAGCATGTCACAGGAAAAAATAATGCATTTTTTGTTAAACTAGAATGGATTCACTGGTTTAATCATGCATGCTTATCAGACATGGGAAGCTGGATTAATACAGTGTTTCACAATCAGTTACTATTTAAACAAGCAAAATTTGCTGCAGCTGGGTTTCACATCCCAAGGACTAGGGAGGCCTGAGTTCAGTAAAGATTTCAGAAGTATTTTTTGTCTGAGACAGTGTGTGTGAGCAGTTTAAGCCCAGCCAGCAACTAAGATGCAGCTGCTCACTCACTTCCCCTTCCTTCCCCCTGCCCTGGTGGGATGGGGAGAAGAGTAAATAAAAAGGTAAACCCTATTGGTTGAGGTAAGAACAGTTTAATAATTGGAATAAAGTAAACTACAATAACAACAATAATAATGATAATGATCATTATGATGGTGATGATGATAATGATAATAAGATTAACAATAGTGTTGAAATAATAATACTAATACTAATAGAAAGAAATAAAATAAAAAATCAAATAACCCCCCAAGTAGTGCACAATACAATTGCTCACCACCCACTGACTGATGCCCAGCCTGTCACCTCTTGACAAGCACCCCAATTTCTATACTGGGCACAACATGCTGTGGTATGGAATACCCCTTTGGCTAGTTTGGGTCAGATGTCCTCTCTCTGCTCCCTCCTGGCTTCTTGTGCCCCTCCTCACTGACTGAACAGGAGAGACTGAAATGTCCTTGATCGGGGTAAGCACTCTGTGGGAACAGCTAAAACATTGGTGTGTTTTCAGCATTGTTTTCAGATTAAAGCCAAGAAACGTAGCACTGTACCAGCTACTAGGAAGGAGATAAAACTATCCCAGCCAAAACCAGGGCACTGTGGTGTACCCCAGCCATTTTCAATTAATCATATGATTATGAAAGCTAGTTTGACTGAAGTGCATTACCCAGAAAGATCTTGGAGGTCAAGATGACTTCACAGATTGAGCTTGAATTGAAAGATTCCCCTTGAAAAAACATCATCCACAGGTGGGATGCCAACAGACTAGCTCTTCAATTCCAAAAAGAGAAAAATAATTATTTTGTGTGAAGCCTTTAATGGTGATCTGTCTCCTTAGGTAGTGTTAATACTTATCCACCTGCCACCATGTGAGGAGGGTCAGCCCAGTTAATCAAGGGCCAACAACAACTTTTTAATAAAGTGTCTGTGTAAATGGTGACATTAATTCTGTTTTTCCTTTGCTGTTTACCCTAAGGTGGTGGTCAATGCACTTGTGGGAGCCATCCCTTCCATCATGAATGTTCTGCTCGTCTGCCTCATCTTCTGGCTCATCTTTAGCATCATGGGAGTGAACCTTTTTGCTGGAAAGTTTGGGAAGTGCATTAATAAGACAGAAGGAGATATGCCTTTAGACTCTAAAATTATTAACAACATGAGTGACTGTATACTCTATAATGTGTCAGGCACATTTTACTGGACAAAAGTTAAAGTTAACTTTGATAATGTTGGTGCTGGGTACCTGGCTCTGCTACAAGTGGTAAGTGTGACCACCAGAAACCATTGGACAAATGTTGCCTGTTCCCTTGAGATAATCCATTTAAATACTTGGGTTAACATCTATGCTTTTCTGGTTTTTTCAGCCATCAGGGGAATTCCTTTCCTCGAGTGTAAATGAGTTATATTTGGTGTATTCATTTGGCCTAGAGATATTTATGACAACTTTTGGGTTTAATTTGAGTTTCTGATACATTACTAATATAGCCCTCGAGGAAGTGGTTGGACTACTAAGGTGAATTAAAGACCTTTTTGTCAATAATGTAATCCAGAGCAAAGTTCAGTTCC
This sequence comes from Agapornis roseicollis, assembly GCA_002631895.1. Lineage (NCBI taxonomy): Eukaryota > Metazoa > Chordata > Aves > Psittaciformes > Psittacidae > Agapornis > Agapornis roseicollis. The sequence goes on along the minus strand of NDXB01012613.1, from coordinate 128,497 downwards.
AGAAACAAAATCTCATGCTCCAGGAAGGGCTGTTCATGCAGACAGAGTGCATTGGGCTTCCTGAACAGCCTGTTCACTGTACCCTTCTGGGATAAAATGAACTTGCAGTGCCTTCAGTTACATAGCTGAAGTTTTTGCATAAAGCTGTAGTCACAGAGAAAACTTTAATTTACCTCTGCTCTACTTCCATGGAGATGTTTGGGAAGGACACTGGTGCCTCTCATTCTGGTTCCTCACATAATTTCCACCTGATAAACATAATGAGTCTGATTGAACCTAAATATGAAATATGGTAGTAATCAGATTGCTGGGACTCTATACAGCCTGGTCTCTCTGGAAAGGTGGTGAGAGAATATCAGAGAAAGGACTGTTGAGATTCAAAGATGATGGCAATATTTGATCTCTAAAGGCAGAAGTAAGCCACTTTTACAACCCTTTTAAGCAGCAAATGTAAAGCATGAGTAAATGGGTTGTATGCTCTGAGATTTACAACCTAATGGATAGAGCCGCATGAGACTCCATCTTCTTGTTGAGGTTCTGCTGCTGGGCTGCTGAGTGATTTTATGCAAATTGCTTTATGTTTCAGTTCCATGGGGCCCTCTTATAAAATAGTGGTAATGATACTTATTTCCATTATTCCTAATTTGCTCAGAAGCCTAGTGATGACAAGGGCTGGAAATGCTCTAGGAATTTGTCATGTTGCCTTTTATGTACACAGAGTTAAACAAGTCCCTTACACATTCTTGGATGGGGCGGTTGCTTTGTTGAAGCACCTGTGATGTCATTCCCTGTTTCTGGGATAAAAACTAGCATGCTGGAATCTCAATTCTTTTGCCATATGTAGAAATGCACCCTTTGCAATGCAGCAGGATACTGCCCTGGGTGCCCACTTGCTCTTCCAAGAGGACATCAGCCTCCCACAGGTCCTGATCAGATCTGCCACCCTTTCTCCTTCCCATGACACAAGTTTGCTGTCTCCCAGATCTCTTTCTTCTCTGTCACAGAAACATGAAATTGCTCTATAAGGTGCCTTTACTTTCCTGTAGAGATGCTTATCTTTATATATTGTGTTCCTGGTACTTATACACTTGAGTCTGAGATCTTCTGACAACTTTCCAGTGAATCTTTGCTTTCATAATCTCTGGAAAGCAGAAAGGTTAGAATGGGCACAACTTTTGGTTCTTTCCATGACATAAAGCTAAACTTGCTAGAGTTTTTATCTTTTGTATGTAATTATGATATTCATCTCACCCATGCAGGGCAGATTAATTCACTTTGAACGTCTTTAATTAGATTTTCCATTCAATACAGTGTTTGCCTTTTATTTAAACACTCAATTCAGCTGAGCAAAAATTTTCAGGTTTAAAATACTATACCTTAATTGAAGCTTCTTATCTCCTCCATGACTGCATAACAGATAACTAGTTTGGTGAAAACTCCATCAGAGTTGTAGTTAATCCTTCACCATTTCTTTTATAAGGTTAAAACTCCAGCTTTCTGAAATCCTACAACTTTTCGCAAATTAGCATTGCCTGAGGAGTACCCTGAAGCAGTCTCCTCTGCTGTTCTGCAGTATCAGTTCTCGGGCACTTGGCACTGCTGATGCTGGCTGCATTCACCAGATGGGGGCTGCCTTCTGTTGCAATCAGTGATGGCAGAAGAAACGTAACTGGTCTTAAGATGGATCTCAGCACATTTTTGAAAGGGTGGTCTAGTACTGTTGATTCCTAGTACTGCTGTCCATTTTTTAAAATGGACATGATGACCCTGCAGGGTTCTTTCAAACCTGTGATCCTGTATTGGGTAGCAGAGAAGTAGTTCTTCCAGTTGCAGAAGTACAAAAGAAGTGCCATAAAATGTAGTGTCCTTGAAGGCTGAACAAACTGATCATGGCAGGAAATGAAGGAGCCCTAAAACCTTGCACAGCAGGTGTTTGGCTCCTTCTTCCAAGAGGAAGAGTAAGAGCCAGATGCCATTAGAGGATTGATTTTAACTTTCATCCTGCACCTGGAGCTCTTATGTCTGTTGCTAATGACAGTCTTAGGCAATGAAGTGTAAAGATGACACCCACAGAGAAGGAGCCCAAACATCTGGATCTCCTTTGCCAGACTCCAGCTGAGAAGTGTTGGTTACAGGTGCTGCTTGCCAAATATCCTTATGGGTTTGCATTTCATGAGCAAACTGCTTTGGGAATTGCAGGGGATCAGTTAACAGCTCAGTTCTCCTAAAGAGACAGACACATCCATGCATCTTTGTGCACACTGAGACAGTATGTAGCAATGATGAGATAGGCATTTTGGTTACAACCCTCTGGGATCCAAAGTACAAGCTTGTAAGTGGGACTTGTCTTTTTATTGTTGACATTTTCAGCTGCTGCAACACACTATTTATGTGACTCTGAAGTTACCTTTGGATGCCTGAATGTGTCTGAAAATCCAAATGGAAATACATAAAACAAATCTGTCTGCCTAATGTTCTGTCTTCATTTCTACAGCATCCTTGAAAGAAATGAGGAGTTGCTACTGTGGAAACTTTAAGGCTTACTACTATTCAGAGACAGACTTGCTGACAGTGTAGTTGAGAACTACATGAAATTTTCCTCAAGTGTCCTTTGCTCTTTTCCTGCCTTGTTTAGGATCCATCCTATTGTTCTGAAGGTGCTAGTTTAATGAGTCTGAAAAAACATTCATGTGAAGTGGTCAGTCAGGTTTCAAGTTTCTCCAACAAACAAATTGTCTCACCACAGGTTAATAAAACAGGAGGTAGTCTCTGCTCACTTTACAAGCAAGAGAAATGTCTCATTCACTGTGAAGAAAAGATCTTTATTAGCATGACTTTCTAATTTTCAAGAATGATGTTCCACTCTTCTGGGGATTTAACACCCTAATCTAGTAGGAAAAAAATTATTGCTACAAACCAGTGCTTCAGTAATGCTTTTTCCATATTCTATTATAAAGAATTGCTTTTCAGATCACAGCACCTATAAATGTGTACTTGAGCTGAACAAAGAAATATCTTAAATTTCCATTAGGAGTTTTTCATTTCTCTTGTATCATCATTTTCTTCGCATTGTGATGACCTCCTCTTATTTTTTCAAAACATATCTTGAAATTTCAGCAATCTATTGAAGATCAACAAGAAAACAAGTGGTCTCTCACCCAGCACCTGGGTTGATTGGAAAAGGTCTTCTTAGGCAGGAACAGACTTACATATCATATGTCCTACAACTCTTTGTCAATCTGGGACTCCAGATAAGGCATGGGAAGATAACAGAAGCACTCCTAGATCAGTACAGCAATCAGGAACTGCAGAGTTAAGTGAACCACTTCTGCCAGGTTCAAAGTCATGACTGAGCTCGTAAATCAGCTACAAAATGGTCATGAGATAGCAGTGTGTGTCTAAAGTTACTGAGTTACACGATCTCTTGCACTTCTGTAAAGCATAAAGCTAGATTCTACTTTCAGTGTGGATGTAAAATGTGCAAAAAATCTGTGCTTCTGAACAAACCATAAACTGATGCACTAGAGTAGATTTCTCCATATGTCCAAAGGTCAGGAATAAAAAGTATTTCCATAAGGAATTAGAATCATAGAATTACTGGTGGAAATTTGAGGGAAGCAGAGGCAAAGCCCTCACAACTCATGTAGTCCAGCACAATGAAGACCTTTGTGGTGGGTCCAATGCTCAGTGGTGTTCTCACCAGCAGATCATCTTTACATAAATTATATATAAAACAAATGTTTGGTATAAAATTGCTGCTATGATGAAATTGAGCAAACTGAGAAATTCAACAGGAGAGCCAGCAGACAGTGGAGTAAGCATAGCCAACTTAAATATATTTAGTTTGGCTCTACTGTTAATGCCTGTGTTTTAGCTTTCAGAAGTTTCTCTCACCAACAGTAATGCTTAAAGAAGCATTTCAGAAATGTGAAGACCAGTATTTCTGCTGTCAAAAGCAGTCATTTTTATTGCACTATTACAATCCTTTTCAGGGAAAAAATACCCCAAATCCTTGCAGATTTAAAGGCTGTCTTCATTTTAAGGCATCATTTGGTTTGAGGGCAGTTAGCGCCATCCTCCTCTCCACTAATTTACTGCATTGCAGCTCTAACCACCAGTCAAATAACAAAATGTAATCCCATCCCAAGATGAGTTTATCGGTATATAATCTCATCACGTGACAGTTTCAGTAGAAAATAGTGTTTTTCTGGAAAGCTTCCAGGCAGGATAATATCACAAACACTCCCATGAAGATTTTGTCACTTCCTTATCCAGACTGTAAGTGGTTACTAATTTCAGATAAATCATTTTTTCCCCTAGTGTTATAATTTCTTTCATTCTCAGTATCTTTTACCCTCTGCAGATGAAGTGTCTAGGGAAGATTTCCAGAAGCCCCACAGATTTTTAATTGTCCCACATCTGGACAACTGGGAAAGCCAGAAAATCACAGTACTTCATTCTCTTAATATTTGTTTTTGTCAGATCACTTTGCCATCTGTTATCACTATAAACCACTGTGCCTTACAGTAGAGTCTCTCATGTCTGTGGTACACATTGAGGGGTAAAATAGGTACTCAAGATTTCCTCCCAAGTTTGGAGAAAAATACAAGCTAAGATCATATCATCTTGTGCCACAGGCAAAGGATTTCTTGTTCCATCCTATCCACTCTTACTGAACAGCACTTTGAGCTGGAATCTGCAAACAACTGTAATAACACAAGAAAATCTTTCCTCAGATTAGAAAGATGAGCAAAAATTGAAAATATTAGAACAGTTGAGGAGGATCAGCATGACAGGTTCAAATAATAATTTGTTACAGTAAAACTGCTGATCATTCCTGTAAACCCTTTACATCCAAAGTGGTTTTTAACACACAGTACTATGGAATAGAATTTCCAAAGGGTTCTGATTTGGGACATTTAGTCTCTTTTAACCAGCAGATAAAAAAGAATGCAACTTTCACACAGTAGTTTGTATATACTTTCATGAGAAATACGGTTGACATCTTGTGCTACATTTTTTTTTTTGCCTCAGTAGCCTTCAGAGGGAAATGAGAAGGCAGCATTTCTTCCAGGATTTGATATTAGAGAGTGTATAATGGAGCATTTCCAAAACTGCTGGATATACCTAGGTCAACACAAATGCCTAGGTTCTGGCTAAGTTCCGATTAGTGTTATCCAGAATTGCATGCCTACACACCAGCAGAAAATTCAACCAAAGTGTGAATAGAATGCAAAAAAAAAAAATATTGGGTGTTGGTCTTTCATGCATGCTAGTGTAAATCTGATTATATGAATTAATCCAAAAAGACCTCATTATCTGCTCACACTGATTTTAAATCCAGGGTAAGTCTAAATGGGTCAGAAGTCAAATGAGAAACAACCACAGAGAACCAATATAAAGGCAACGTGGCTTAGGCTGGAGTCAGACCTAATGCCAGGTATGCTTGGCATCAGGCTGTGTCTAATGAGAGGCATATATTTGGAGCAAAGAGTCATGGTTTTACTATAGAACAGTAAAAATCACTTCTACATGTTTCTCCTCGGAGAGTTGTCACTACTGTTTCTGCATTGCAGTTTCCAGTAGGAAACACTGTGGAATCCCTTTCTGTTTAAACAATTAAAAAACATGTATCTAAAACCCCTGATTTAAAAAAAAAAAAAAAAAAAAAGAAAAATTTGGGAAAATACTTTCATTTTCATTTTATACATTTCATTCATCTCTTAAATCAAGAAGGTATTCTATAATTTCTAAATCTTCCATAGCATGATTAATGTATANTTTAAAAACCCCTGATTTAAAAAAAAAAAAAAAAAAAAGAAAAGAAATCTGAATAGTAAAGCAGATTGAGTTTCTAGGGCCAGACTACAGCATGTGTTGATTGCCTTTGCTCTTTTCAAGTCAGCTGTGATTTATGTGACTCCCTGAGCAATGTTAAACATTGCCTTGATTTATTCTGTTATAAAAGAGGGCAGAATCCAAGCTTCAGTGGGATCCTACAACATAGTCACTGCCCTTCAGTGCAAACAAGCAGTATGGATGGGATACATCTCACCTGATGCAACACTTGTGTGTGACAGCACTCTGAGTTATCCTGTGTAGCTGTATCTCTTCATTTCTTGAAATACTTAAGATCAAAACTTCCAAAGATTTAGTTGCCATGTTTTCCATCCTGTCTTAAATATCTTCTTAAATTTTTCAAAAATATCTGTCTTATCCCTACAAGTGCAGAAGATCAGAAAATATGAATGAGAAAATCCAGGAGAAAACAACTGTAGATTTTAAATACCTAAATGAACATAAACTCTTTAATGGACAGACAATTCATTAACTGTGAAGAACATGCTCAGCACTGCATTTTGAAAACTCATCATAGAGATGATATTGTCATTTCAAGATATACTCATTTAATATGCCTAATTATATATTTTGTGTTTTTTTCAGGCCACATTTAAAGGTTGGATGGATATCATGTATGCAGCAGTGGATTCACGAGAGGTACGTTGCTACAAAGAAATTAATAATTTCCTTTTCCATTGACTTTTGAAGCATTCATGGTGTTTAATAACAAAAGCAACAACAACAAAAAGTACATGCAGGTTGCCAGTCCCTGTTCCATTGGTTCATATAAGATTAAGGATAATCAGAAAATTGATTCTTTTTCCCTTCTGGGTTCAGACTGAGAACATTTTATAGGATTTATTCTGAAGTTGCACTTTATGGAGCAGTGTGATAGTGTGATCGCTGTGACAGTGTTGTGAATCGGAGCTGAAATTACTGGGGCCTTGCAGATGCTAATAGTAAACATCAAACGGACTGAGGAGGCTGAGTCTGCTAATGGGAGTTACATTGTTTTTCCTGTTTCATAATCTTCTTTGCAAATTGACAGTTTTCTTTTAACTGCATTAATATTTTGACATGTGCAGAGATGGTGTCATTTTCACTTTTTCCCTTTTCCCATTGCAGTGTGAGGAGCAGCCTGAATGGGAATGTAATTTATACATGTACCTGTACTTTGTGATTTTCATCATCTTCGGGTCTTTCTTCACATTGAACCTCTTCATTGGTGTTATCATTGACAATTTTAACCAACAAAAGAAAAAGATAAGTAGTGCATATGCTACACATCATGTTATGATTGCTGCAGAGACCCGGGCAAGAGATAGTTTTATAAGCAGTGATTTTGCCATATTAGCCTTGAGGTTAGCATTGACAGAGTAGCCACAGAAACCACGTTGCAGGACTTTTACAAAAGCACAGTTGTAACAGCCCCTAATGCTCCCATAGGATGAGCATCCCAAAAATACAGGCTGAGGGATTATATTCCATACAGAAAATAGTGAAGCAACTCCATGCAGATGGGTTCTGTGGCACAAACTGCCATAGGAACACAGACCACCCTGGTGTCTCCCATGCACACCCAGTGTCCCTCAGGGTCAGGGAGAAGCAACCTGTACTGAGAGTTGTGTTTCTCACTGCTGTCTAGGCTCTGAACAAAGAGCTGAGGTTCTTATATTTTCCTCTCTCACCTCAGACCTACCTTGAGTGGAGACATAATCTAAGTCTTGCTCCTCCTTGGTTGACTGCACTGCTCTGTGTCTCCTGCTGTTCGCCTCCATACCATAAGCAGCTCCTAGCACTGCACCTCATCAAGCCCTTCTGTTAGTGTTTAACCCCAGACAGCAGCTAAGCACTTCCTCCCCAGTGTGAAGAGAAAGAGAATATGGGGAGTAAAAGTAAGAAAACCCATGGCTTGGAACAAAGACAGTTTATTTCAACCCACACAAGCTTCATGCACAGGCAAAGCAAAACAAGGAATTCATTCACCAGTTCCCACCACCAGGCAGGTGTTCAGCCATCTCCAGGAGAGCAGGGCTCCATCACATATAATGGTTGCTTGGAAAGACAAATGGCATAACTCCAAATGTCCCCTGCTTCCTCCTTCTTCCCCAGCTTTTGTTGCTGAGAAGATGTCATATGCTATGAAATATCCCTTGGGTCAACTGGGGTCAGCTGTCCCAGCTGTTTCCCCTCCCAACTCTGTGTACTCCACAAACTTCTCATTGGTGGGGTGGGGTGAGAAGCAGCAAAGGCCTTGGCTCAGTGCAAACACTGCTCAGCAGTAATGAAAACATCCCTGTGTTATCAACTTGTTTTCAGTACAAACCCAACACATCACCTCATACTAGACACTGAGAAGAAAACTAACTCTATCTCAGCCAAAGCCAGCACACCTTCTTAGATATTTTGCTAAAAGCTACCTGAAAAGGGAAATAAGAAAATACAAGAGAATTCAGCCCTGAACTCTGGGGGCAGTGGAGCTCTTTTCATCAAAAGTAATAGCTTTGTTCTCACTCTATACTTAGGCGGCCAGGACATCTTTATGACAGAAGAACAGAAAAAGTATTATAATGCAATGAAAAAGCTGGGATCTAAGAAACCTCAAAAGCCAATCCCAAGGCCACTGGTAAGAATAGCATCATGTGGTTAAACTTCATGTATTAGCTGAATATTTGTATAATAGAATAAATGCAATTCAACTTCTCCATGCAGGAAGGGTAAGCTCTCCCAAATGAAAGCCACTTAGAATTATAAGTTTTGACATTTGACAGTATTTGCAAGTCCAGTGACCTGTGATACAAAATTCCTGCAATATTGATGAAAAGTCCAGTTTACATATGCAATTTACACATGCCAGTGGCCACATGCCTGCATTGAATGAATTCATGGCCCCAGTCCAGGGTCTTTTTTCAGTAGTTTCAAGAAGCATTAGGAGTAAATGGGTTTGAACATTCATCATACTCTTTAAGTTTATAAAGTTCCAATCAGAAGCAGTAGATTGTCTATTTCCCTCTACCTTCTGATCAATCAGGAGACAATAATGTCATCATTTTGACATGATTCAAATTCCCTAACTAAATCTTCTCTTTTCCTCCAGAACAAATACCAAGGTTTTATTTTTGATGTCGTCTCAAAACAAGCCTTTGATGTCTCCATCATGATTCTCATCTGCCTTAACATGGTTACCATGATGGTGGAAACGGATGACCAAAGTCAAGAAAAAGTGAACATCCTTCATAAAATAAACATGCTTTTCGTTGCCATCTTCACTGGGGAGTGCATCATCAAGATGCTGGCTCTGCGACACTACTACTTCACCAACGGCTGGAACATATTTGACTTTGTTGTTGTGATTCTGTCTATTGTAGGTAGGTGAACCTGGATTTTCACTCAAGCTCCAAAGTTAAAAATGCAGACATAAAATTAATTAGTCAAACTTAAAGGCTTCATTCAGTAATACACATTTTCAACTAGAGAATTGGATGCTAAGTGTATATTTTAAATATGTAAGTATAACACGGCATAATACTGCCTAACACTAACTTGTGTGATCAGCAAAATTATGAGTGTTATCATAGGATAGTGTTGGTTTCAATGTATATATAATGGTTTATGGTGACAAAACACGTTCCAGAACTGGCACCATACACTTAACCTCAGTTTTGCATAACAGCCAGAGAAGTAAAAATGCCCCATGAAAAGAACACATGTGGGCTATTATTGTTTTGCTATTTACTTTTTATTGCAACAGTATGAAACAGTACTTCAGGGAAGGCTTGAGCAGGTGCAGTGAGTCTGGCTCTTCCCAGCCCTGTTGTCCTTAGAGGACCACACCCCCGTAATACTGGACGGAAGAAACAGAAAGACACAGTTTGATTGTTAATTTGTGCCTTTTGCTGTTCTGCGGCCCCAACCAGATATTGTATATTAGGAGCTACAAGAAGTACAGGTCAAACATGAATCTGAAGTCCTGCCAAATAGTTTCCATTGAAGCTGGAGTAGCAACTGGAGGATGACTGGCTGCTCCAGTGAGCAGAAGGAACTCAGAAATTCATCACTTCCAAAAAAGTTTCTGTTTTGGAGAAGGGATTAGGTGAATGAAAAAGTGTTACGTTAGGAAAACAGAGTCATCTTCTCACTAGAGCAACACTCCTGTTGCTGTAAATTCTCGCTGATGGACTGGGAATCTGCATGACTCCAGTGCAGAGAGCAGCCTGTAATTTGGGAGCCTTGGGCCACCTGGATTTCACAGATTTGGGTTACCCAGGGAGCATCACTACAATGCAGCTGTCATCAGAGCCTTGATGATGGATGATCTGAATAGTTTCATAGCAGCCAGTTAACCAGAGCTGTCACATTGGTCATAGTGCTGCTCAGTGATCAAATAGGTTGTTCCAGTATCAGAGGTCTCAGGCCGTGCCAGTGAGCCCTTTCCCAGGTTGGGCTTGGAGGCAAGAGCTCATAAGGGCTCAGTGCACCAAGGGACTGTTGGCATAAGACAATCTGGACCAAGATGCTCTGTTTCTGCAGAAAGAGCTTGGCTACAAAGATGCAAGATCATTTCTTGCTAGTACAATCTTAGCTCTTAGTTCCCCTGCAGCCCAATAGGAAAACTGGAAAAATTATTAAGCAAACAACCAACCAAGCAGATTTCCAGTAGAAACTTGCACTGTACTAGTGGTGGCTCAGTAAAACAGGCCCAGCACACCATCTCACTTGCTAACATTTTACAGCCGAAAATGCTATCATATCAGAAAAATTCTAACCAGTTGCAGATTGAATTTCTCAGGTGGGGCATGGCCAAAAAGCTGCAGATACCTGTTTTCTATCTGAATTGCTCCTGGTTTTTCTCTTTCCCAATAGGCAAACTTTCCCTTAATAATACTGCTGCAATCATTGACACCTTTGCTCATAGTCTCTACAAAGTTTGCATGGGTTAAACGAGCATGAAAACATTGACGACAATGCCATTCCCGTTATCATGGGTCTTCCCATCTGGAGAACTTTTCATTGATTTTGACCATAATCCTGACTCATTGTTTTAAAGGGAAGCCTGTGTTAACTCTCTCTTCATCTCTTTTCTTTTCAAGGCACCGTACTTTCTGATATCATCCAGAAATATTTCTTTTCTCCCACACTCTTCAGAGTCATTCGCTTGGCTCGGATTGGCCGGATCCTAAGACTCATCCGGGGAGCCAAAGGAATACGAACTCTCCTGTTTGCCTTAATGATGTCCCTACCTGCTCTGTTCAACATTGGCCTCTTGCTTTTTCTGGTCATGTTCATTTATGCCATTTTTGGCATGGCTAACTTTGCCTATGTTAAGAAGGAGCATGGGATTGATGACATGTTCAACTTTCAAACCTTTGCTAACAGCATGCTCTGTCTCTTCCAAATTACAACATCAGCTGGCTGGGACGGTCTTCTCAACCCTATCTTAAACACTGGACCACCGCATTGCGACCCAAACCTTCCAAATGCAAATGGTTCAAAGGGAGACTGTGGAAGCCCTGCCGTAGGGATTTTATTCTTTGTTACTTATATCATTATATCATTTCTCATTGTTGTAAACATGTATATAGCCATTATTTTAGAGAACTTCAGTGTAGCCACTGAGGAAAGTACAGAGCCTCTAAGCGAGGATGATTTTGATATGTTCTATGAAATCTGGGAGAAGTTTGACCCTGAAGCCACTCAGTTTATTGAGTATTCTGCACTTTCAGACTTTGCAGATGCGCTGTCAGAACCTTTGCGCATAGCTAAACCAAACAAAATCAAACTCATAGCAATGGACCTTCCCATGGTCAGTGGAGATAGGATCCATTGCTTGGATATTTTGTTTGCTTTTACGAAAAGGGTGCTAGGAGAATCTGGAGAGATGGATGCCCTTAAAATACAGATGGAAGAAAAGTTCATGGCAGCAAATCCATCTAAGATCTCTTATGAACCCATTACAACAACTCTCAGACGGAAACAAGAAGAGGTCTCTGCCATTGTAATTCAGCGGGCCTACAGGAAACATTTGTTTCGGCGCTCCATGAAGCAAGCATCTTACTTGTACCGGCACAGAGCTTTTGACGGCAGCATCCTTGAGGACGATGCACCTGAGAAGGAGGGTCTAATTGCATACATGATGAATGAAAACTACGGCAGGCCAATAGACAAATCAGAAACTCTGTCCTCCACATCTTTCCCTCCATCCTATGACAGTGTCACCAGAGGTACAAGTGATAATTTCCAGCTAAAGATGACGGACTCCAGCAAAAGCGATGAGGCTATAGATTGTCTTCTCTCACCAGACAAGGATAAAGAATCAATTGTTTAAATGTTTGTTTAGAATGCTTTAAAATATTGTTTACAGAATGTAATGCTGTAACTACACAATGATTGAAGCAGCCTTCTTATTAAAAATTAGTTGCAAAAGAAACAATGGAGTTTTTTACCCTTAACTGCAGGAATCTAATAAGTCATATAACCTTTGACCCTGCTCTTTTTGAGTTGGCTCAATATTTATATTTATATTTATATATGCACAGGAAGAATAATTTGCAGGGTCATAGCTGTTATATCAGTGGTGTGAATAAGAATATGCTAGACTGTAAAACAGTAAACACAGTGTATATCCACAGATAAAGCCTGGCTGTATACATTCATTTAAGGTCTTACTCATATTAGTGTGTTTACTTATGGCAATGTATGACCTTGCATTCTAAAAAGAAAAAAAAAATATCACAGCTGCTGTAGCAAAATGTAACACTTACTGTATATGTTGTGAATGGTCTTTCATAAATTTATTATATTTGATATTTTTTTACTTAAAAAACTAAAGTCTCTTTTTCCATGGAGATTAATGATCCTTATACTCTCTTCTTCATGATGAACTCTGAGTCAAGGTAATAAGAACTTGTGTGATCCCCATCACTGGAAGAGGAAAGTTGTTGCAAAGTAAAACTATCAAATTAGCAACACTTTAACTGTTTATTACACTAAGCCCTCCCTCTTGGGACTTGCAACTGCTCTTCAGCAGAAACACAAAAATGGAGAAGGAAATGATGTCAAAATAATTATAGAAATGGCTTGTTCTATCCTACAGGAAACTAGACAGTAATGGATTCTGTTTGTAAAACTGTTAATAAAAGCACTAATTTTTTTAGTATGTTTCAAGAATCTGCTTTGAATACCACAGTCAAACTCACCATAGAAGTAGTGCATCACGTTTGTGTGTAGTGCTTCAAAGCACCATCTATGCTGACAAGGTTTCTGTTAAACTAATGGGATAGGTTACCTTTTTCCCAGGAACACTGAGCTAAGCAGCCTTATTGGAAACTCGATGCATCAGTATTACTCCAAAAAATACTACTACTAATGATACTTATAATAAAAATGCCAATTGTACTGTGCAAAACAGCTGAGACAGTGTGATGGAGAAGGTGGGAGGGGAATTGCCTCTGGATCTGCATGCAAATTTTGAGGTTTTGAATCCTTTCTACTCAGTGTCCATCTTTCATTTTCTGAGATGGTACAGTTAGATTACTGGGGAAGGACAAGAAATAGAGGAACCAATTAAAAGAATCTACTAGAAAATAGATATATCCTCATTCCTGTAGGCAAAGTAATATTTACCGCTGATGTGTCCATCAGCTCCAGGCCAAAGAAATGACAGTGGGATGGAAGGTGGAATATGTGGCTGCAGATAAGTATTGGAGGTTTTACATGCTGAAATAGTTTATTGTTTATTATTAAAGTTTCAGCCTCAATAGAATGTGAGAAAGTATTTGAGGAATATAGAGATAAGTCCATCATTACAGACAAGTTCTTTCTTTTCACCTTCAGACTGATTGTACTTGGGTTTGGTTTGACTTCACAGAAAATCTTGAGATTTCTGTAATGAGCCATTGCACTTTAAGGAAGAGTAATTGTACTTTTCACCTTGGAGAAGCAAAGATATGAAGAATGTATGTAAGGTGTATTGTCACTGACGTTTAGTTACATCCCAGGTTGTAAAGGAGTCAAAATCCACATGGGGTTGGCAACAAGAATTAAAACAAGATATTACAGTTGAGTTTATCTATGGCCATTGTTCTCTGTCCTCTAAACAAGTCAGACGATGTAAAGACAACATGTCAAAAGGATGATGGTATGTCTGTGTAAATATGGGCTAATATATTCTCTCCATTCATTGAGAGGTGTCTCAGGTATTCACTTGAGATTGGTCTGTTGATTAATTCAGTGGATTTGCCATCAAGATTCCTGGGGTTTATTCCTGGTTCTTACTACATGATTTTTAGGCAAATAATTTAACCTCTCTGTGCCTCAGTTTACCCATCTGTAAAATGGGGATAATAATACCTACCTCACAGGTGTGTTTTAAGACTTTTGGTTGCAAAGTGCTATAAGGGAATGAAATGTACTCTATAAGTATTATTATAATCATGATCTCTTGCCCTTCTAACCCCATGTCTATGGTGTCTAATATAGGGCTGTTCCTCTGTTCATTTTGTTGCCTTTCAATCTTGTATGTATTTAGATTCTAACTTAAGGGAACTACTCTTTGTTCCTTAAAGTGAAAACACAATTTATTCTTTCCTCCCTTCCCAACCCTAACCCCCCAAACCAAAATTGCTCAAGGCTTCTCAAATTAGAGAAACTTTATACAGATTTCCTGTGTATTTATGCTGTAATGTTATTCTGATTGTACATATCACCCAGAAAGAGTATGCGATTTTTATATTTATATGCATATATATATACACACACACATACGTATATCTATACATATATATGTATCTTGTAAGTTTATAGAGTGGCTGATGCTCACAGAGGACACAACTTCCTGATTAAAATGTTTTCTTCTCAATGGGATTTATTGATCATTAGCAATGAGCTGCTGCCTATAATGAAACTGTTTAATTAGAAAATAGTGCACTCATTACTTGCTGAACAAGCATTTATTGGCTGACAACTGGTAAGATTATTTTCCTTTCAAAGCTTTAGAATAAAAAAAAAGGGGAAAATACTAAGAAAAAGGATCATTTCTTATGTGATTTTTTTTCACAATATAAACTGTTCAAAACCCAAGGGAAGAGTCAGCCTGCGCCCAGCAATGTGGTGCTGGTCATGCTGGGTTAAAAGTGTTTTAACTGTTTGCAACTTCTGTTTGAAAATATTCAACTGGTATTCTTATTACAAGTCAGGGCCGTGTCATGAACAGGATGTAAGGGAATGATTAACTGGTCACTGATAATATTAGAGAAGACCTCTTCCTCTGGTCACTTCACACTTGCTTTGAACTTTTTATTGCCATTGCTGTGAGACCCTGTAGTACTGATGCAGTTACAAATGGTTCTGCCTTCTACCCAAAACCTGTGAAAAAACCAAAATCATCATGCAAAAAAATCTGAAAGAGGGTCTTAACCTAGATGTTTACAGTGCAACTTTCTAAAACTGAATTGTAAATTACTTTCAAAACATTTGTAACTGAAAGGATGGTTTTCTATTGGGTTTTATATTGTTTCGTGGAATGTTTCTTTAGAACTGAAGAGGGAATGATATCTTTGTATGGTTTGAAGAGCACCCCTGAAAAACATCAAATAACCTCTCTTTGCAGATCCTTATCAATGGAGATGCTGATCCAAATCTAGCAATGATACAACCTCCCAGTGCAGAAATTTAAGACACTAACTCAATAGTTGGCCCACACTGTCTATAAGCATGGTGAGTGTCACCATTTTTTCTGGTGATTTCTTCAATAAAGACTACCCCATGAATCTCTCGAGCTACAAAAAGGGCAAGGAAAATATCAGCCAATGTCGTAGGACATATTAATCTGTTTGTACCTGGAAAAATTCGAGTTTATTATGTTTCTTTGTTAAATAAATAAGGATAACAAATATTTTCTGTGCCTTTTTTTTTTTTTAATACTGTATCAACCTTTGAGTTCTTTTTTTCCCTGACTTTTTCAGCACATTTTTTTGTGAAATGCATGATGACTTTTGTTAGAAGGCTAGTCAGTGAAAACATCTCTAGTTCATCTTGCATTGTAAAGCCAACTCCAAGATATTAAAGTCTTCATCTAAATCTATTGAAATCAATGGAGAGTCTCTTCAGATGGATTTAAAGCAGGCCCCAAACTCTCTTTTCAAAGACAGTAATTTATAGCCCAGCATTAAAATTTCAACCCATCCTGCCCAGTAGAATTGGCTGGAGGAGGAAAGGTTTTACTGGAAATATAGGATCCCACATAGAGATTAAAAGGAGATATGTATTTTTATGTCTGTAGATAGATAGATAGATGTGTGTATATATATTTAAATGAGATATTTATTAACGGTAATGTGGATGCCTTCCTGGTTTAATTATATAAATTTGCATTTTGGTTACTATTATACTAGTTGTATGTTAAAATTTACACTAAACAGAAGGGAACGCCCTTCCCTATGCATGCATGCCTTAATTCTAGAAGGAGACACAGAAGGGACACAAAGGACCCTTAGCTGTTATCAGCATTGATTGAATAAGCCTTATCTTTGCCTAGGCTAGCACCAATTTGGTTTCCCTGTTTCTGTGATCTGATTTCTATTTCAGTGTGGCAAGTTTCTAATTATATTATAACAGAACAAAATTGCACCAGTTTAAACTGCAGTGAAAACGTCAATTCAGTCCTTGGAATTAGTTTAACAAAATCAGTTTCTAAACCTGTTTTACATTAACCTGTGTCAATCTACTTGTGGAAAAGACTGTATTTTTAAATCAGCATTTCCTAAAGTGTGTCATATAATAATATGACTTCTGAGTAATCGTGTACATGGAATAAATCTGTCTGAAAATATTTCATCAAGATATTTACATGTCAGGTTAGTTAAGGAAATTATTGGTTAGAATTTGTGGCCAGAATTCTCTTGGGAATGAAATTCAGGATCATAATCCCTGTATTATTAAAATTTCCATGCTCAGATTTTTTCCGTAATTTATTTACCAGAATTATTGTTAATACATGTGTTCCCATCACTCCTGCTTTAGATTACAGGACTCCCTTTATTTTCATGTAGAATTCAGGAAAGTTTCTAAAGGCTTTCAAATTTTCCTTCTTTTGGGATGAAATTCTAAAAAAAATTTGCCAAGGGAATTTTTTTGTTTGTTTTCCATCCCTAGCAAGGGACTTGGAAGGTTTGGCTCCTCATTAAAGGAGAAGGTTTAGAGCTTTATTTTTTAAACTCAGTCAAACTACATTGATTTTACAAAGATGCAGATCTATCAAATCAAGCCTGTGTGAAAGCTGCAATTTCTAGATTTATCTTGAGATTTTTCAGTTTCTTCTTACTTTTGATGCAAATTGTTGCCAGGAGCAATTTGGAAGCAAGTTTGTGTTAAGATAGACACAGCAGCACAGACAAACTCAAGCAGTTTTCATAGAAAAAGCCACACATTAGCAGCTTAGATTTGAAGAGGAATTTTATAATCATCAAAAGTTGCTGTAGGAAGAGAAGCGAAAAGTAAATGCTTTGTAGCACAAAGCCTCCACTGGGCTCTAGTATTAAAAGATACCCATGTAAGTGTCGTGTTTCTGACAACAGCAATGCATTTTTCTGGCATGTGCCAGAGTGTTGAGACAAGAGTAGAACTGGATTTAAAATCAGAGGAAACAGATAGAAGCACAGCACCAAAAAAATCCCAACCCCACCAAATGCCTGCGAAACAGCTTCTTCTTCATGTCAATTCTCCCAATGAACTGTGAAAGACTGGCCGTGTGGGGTGAAGAGCAAACATGGAAATCCTTCTGAGTGTTTACATATTGCAAAGAAATAGCAGCTGTGTCAAAGGGAAAGCATGTGAAAGCAAATAGTCTATGGGGAATAGCTATTGGCAGCGAGCAAAAAAATGCTTTGGAGTTAAACGTCACCGATAACCCCACGAGGGCTGGAGGTGTTGGGCTGCAGTGTGGGCATGAGTTTGTCAGCACCTCTGCCCAAGTTATTTTAGCCAGCTGACAAACAGGACTTTGAGCAGCTCCTGGCCCACGTGCTTTTGCCACAGAAAAGTTTCTGAGACCACTGCTGCAGTTGTTGTCCCTAGAGTCTCTTTGCTTTACATTGCGCTGTGAGCCCTGGCCAGGCCAGGGCACCAGGGGGTATTTTTCCCCTAGAAAATAACTATATTGAATACTTCAGAAACCACAATCCAGTGCTTGAATATCACCAGAGTGCCTTTAAAAAAAGTGACATTTTAATTCAGAAGGACTGTCCCATGATGATGATTATTGTTGTTATTTTAATTTCCCAAAAACTTATAAGGTGTGTCCTGGTCATATTGTCAAGCTTTCTGTTTTTCTAACATCTATGTTAGGGAAAAAAAGCTGGGGCTTTAAGAGAAAAAGACCAAAGACTAAGACAGTTACAATAGAAACATGCACAATGGTCCTGTAAGAAGTTAAAATGCTTTTCTTTGCTAAAAGGTGACTTGAATTACATACCTGTACTTTAAAACATCTGTGAAATCCTGGTTACTCTAAAGTCAAAGGACATATAGCAATTGCCTTCAGGGGAGCCAGCTTTCCAGCTCTTGTTTTCATATAGTCTGTCCCAGTTGCTCACATTTGTCTTAATTTTTAATCCTCCCAAACCTGTAGACCCAGCTAAACCAAAATAATTTTCATTTTCAGGGACAGCTGTGCAAGTGGTAAGGATTTTTACAGAGAACACAAACCTGGAGTCATGGGGCCCAATGCAGCATAAAACAGTTCAGCCTTTGGTGGCCTTGGGACATCTTGAAGTGCAAAGGAATTCTTGGCATTTTGAGGACCAGCTAAGTCCTGCTGGAAAGAAACCAGGAGTATGGTTTGTCTTGGTGATGTCTTGAGAGGGAGAAAAGCTCACTGCATCATCTAAGGACACAGCTTCTCTGGGCAACCTGTTCCAGTGTTTCACCATGCTGCACACGATACTAAGATATTTCCACTGTGCTCCAGTGTACTCAGCATATCATGGAACAGACTGAAGGACCTTACTAGCACACTCTCCCTGAAACACTGGTGTGCTGCCCCCAGGATTATCTCTGGCAAGCTTGGGTTTACCCCTTTCCTCTTTCAAATTTAGTTTAAAGCT
The DNA here is from genome assembly GCA_002631895.1 of Agapornis roseicollis. Lineage (NCBI taxonomy): Eukaryota > Metazoa > Chordata > Aves > Psittaciformes > Psittacidae > Agapornis > Agapornis roseicollis. Next base: position 109,556 of record NDXB01012613.1, on the reverse strand, counting down.
CTTTCTATGACTCCTATTAACTCCTGCACAAGGAGAGCACAGCAATGTGGAAGGCACAACTACTGTTACTGAAATGTGTTTAGTTGATCTTGAAGGAATTTAATATTATTTTTTAACTGAGTTGAAGACTGCAGACCACAGCTTGCAGTCACAACCGTGTTAAACCTTAAAGAGGAATGGACATCACTTCCATCTGTGTTTGACTTACCCTACAAGCCAAGCAAGGCAGAGAAAAGCCTGGCAGCTTTAAACAAGCTCCTTTCTCTTATTACAGGAGTGGGGAGTGAAGGGATTCTCTGGCCTTAACTGGGTTTGTTGTGAGGTCTGGAGTTGGTGAGATGTTTGCTGGGAAGACTTTGAGCAAAGCAGAAGAGAGGCTGAGCCTGAGACAAAGTGGGGGGTTGTGATTTAAAGGTGAGTTGCTCTGGATGTTGCTGGAGGAGGTTTGTAGCTGTGCTGAGGTGCTGCACATGTGCAGGGTCTTCTCTAAAGTCAAAGATACTATTTCACTTGTGTGTAGGAAAAGGGAGCCACATAACCAGAAAGGGAAGAAATCAGCCCTCAGAGGACAGCAGGTGCCTCTGAGGACCTGTCTGCCTTTCCATGGAGACAAGCGACATGCTCCCCTGGTCTGTGTGCATCTGCCTGTGCCCTGTGTCAGTCTGGGTTGATGGAGGGCTGGGACTCTCAAAGATAAGTGAATTCCAAGTTTTGAGAAAATAAGCAGCTTGGGAGATATCCATTGTGATGCTTCAGCAAGCAGCAAAGTTTGTAAAAAGAGTTCAGGTCTTAAGGAAAAATTATCATAGAGAGGATACAGCTTACAAGTGCCACAATTTGTTGGGGGAACAATGAATTTGTACTTGCTTAACCACCAGGGACCATCAATTCCATGGCATAAAACACAGGGAATCATATGGGTTTGGTTCTGGTGCCTTGAAATTTGTTTGGATTGCCCTAACTATTGAGTGGGAAGATGCTCAAGACAGAAACTATCTATTTTTCGGTTTTGATGAGAAGCTGAGAGGAGGGCTATATACTCTAGTAGTAAGACCCCTGTATCTCTATCCTTTGCTGCACTTCTGTGAAGTGCTTCTCATCAAAAGTTTAAGGAGTTGAGAAAATACTTAGGGAGAAGCAAGATGAAGGGTAAGACTATGCAAGTACTTTGATTTGCTTTGGTACAAGCAGTTATTGAATAGGCAGGTGAGGGAGTGAGCTCAGCAGTGATGACATTGGCATAATTTGCTTACAATAGGTGACACTCATCTCAATATCATCAGCAGTGATGCAGACTTGTAAGCAGTTCAGGGTTGCATACAGTGTCATGATGGATGCTGCATGTGTGTACAGGACAGGTAACTGCTTATCTGCATGGCGGGTGCTCTAGTATTCAATAGTCCCAGTAGAAAACTTGCAGAGTTTAGCTGGGCAGGCTTTCCAGCTTTAGGGTTTCACTGCACAAAGGGCTGCCCTGACTGTCCACTCCAGGCAGAGGGAGATACAAAGGGCAGAAATCTGAACATGCTGCTGTATGTAGGGCTTTAAAAGTTGATTCATCTCCCAGAAAGTATATCACAAAGCACTGTGATACAGAAAGTCAAAAGAAGATGCTGTGGGCTATGAAACATGTTCTTAGGATATAAGATCCTCATTGATTATTTTGCTTTTAAACTTAAAGGCTGTGCTGGAGAGCTCGGATTCAAATCCTCTTTCTCATTGTCAGAGGAAAGTCCCTCTGAATCTCTGTAACATTCAACCCCAGTGCTGTTACCGGGGTTATAGCCGTAATGGCAGTTATAAGCCAAGCTGTTTCTCTTCTTTCCATGTAACAGGGCACACTGCACAGCTGGATGTTGGTACAGGATAAGAAAGAGAAAAATGCATTCCAAGGCCTAAATTTTTTGCCATTCAAGCCATGGTGAAATTTCCTTTACAAGCAGTGCATGTCAGGCAAAAAAATCCAGCTCTTTGCAATAGCATCTGCAATAAAGCCAGTCTAAATAAGTGATCCCATTTTATCTGCTGAGAGGACAACTGAGGGCTGCAGAAAAAAAGAACTAACTTCTCACAGATGGAGTCTTGCTATGTTCCAGGGTGGTCATCTTCATTTTCCTGCAAGCTTTTAGTGGTTAACCAGAAGGGGAAATGCTCAGCTGTGTGAAGTCAGGTTTCTGATCCTATTCTGAGCCTGACGTTGTGCTCCCTTAATGCAGCCAAAGGTAAGTTGTCCATGGTGAAAATAAGAGTGCATGGTGTAAGGGGAAGCTGGTCAAGTTTGACCAACAAGGATAAAGCCCCTCTGTTGACCCATGTTGACCCATGCTGATCCATGCTCTTGCACCATGAGAAGGTTTGCATTTCACATGGTATGCATACACTTGGAACCATAATCCACAAAGGCTACAGAGCTTATTTTTGGGTAGGGTCCCAAGGACTTAACAGTTTCAGGGGCCAGAGCATGAACCTGCTACCCGGCAGCTGCAATCTCCTCACACTTCAGCCCCCATGGCAAGGGTGGGAAGACCAGCCTGAAGATTAGTCAGCCTTCACATTCTTGGAGTGTTTGGCATGGAAACACTCCTGGATACTGACAAGGGGAAGGTGAAGAGCTACCCAGGCTCCAGAAGGTGGTAAATGTGGCCCCTGTCCAACTCTAACAGGGGTAGTAGGACTGTTGCTTTATATGGTTGTACATGACCTGGGGAGTGGGCAGTGCCTTGCCGGCTTAAATCTCTTAAGTCAGTTCAGTGTCATAACATGTATTGAGAAGAGTGGACAAAATATACCCCTTCATGCATGAAATGGGCCATCCTCCTTACTCTCCTCTGAAAGAAATCTCATTCATGTGCTCAGAACTGGTGTGGGGGATTTTCAGTAAAATCATATTATCACCTCCATGCAGGCAACCAGGAAGATACTTTCCTTAGTGATCTGTCCTGAAGCAAACTCTAAATAAAGGTAGCTTCCCAGTGTAAAGAGTGAGATAAAACATGATCCTGTAGGAAACTTTTTATCAGATGATTTTTGCAATTAACAACCTGAGCTTTTGTAATCCTCTCATTTCTTGGTATAGGTAGTTAATGGTTGCAAATATCATAGTTCTGGTCTCAGAACTGTGTCCATAGGCCTGAAGCCTGAAGCTTAAGTTATTTACCCAGCTCTAATTTGAGAGCTTTGACTCTCACACCAGCTGACTGTGTGGATTAAATGCATGTAAATACCTTCATAGTGACTGGCAAAACATACTTGTGATGCTATCCTAAATCGGGATGCTCCCTCTCCAGGGGTGTCAGTTTGATTTTATCACCTACTCAGCAAATACATCCCTTTATTGAAGGACAGAGACTTTATGCTCTCCAGTAAGGTCCACAAACAGCTTTTTACTCTCTAAGTCTTCTTTCTACTCTGCTTTGACATCCCTAAAGCTGGTTTTCTAAATGCCACAGTGTAAAGATGCTGTTATTAATGCTTCAATATCACCTCTATTTCAGCTTAGCTTGCTATGAGTCACTCTGATGTTTGCACCTTGGTGCTTCATCCTATTCACGTACAAAAGAGTCAGGATGAGAGTTTCCATTCCAAACACTCATCTCTCTCCCAAGCTAATGGGGTCAGACAGGTCAGCTTGCAAGACACAGGTTTTCTTAAGGGCATCATGTCACCCACAAAAGCTATAAGAAGGTAGGCCCTTCAATATGAATCAAGTGTTCCTTTGCTTACAGTACTTGCTATAGAACTGTGCAAAAGGCAGTGCCTCACATCCAGCATGAGACATGCTTCATTCCCTCACTCCTCCAAAATGGTTGAGATTCCCTACGCTAATTACAATCTCTAGTTTTCTGCCTATTTCCCTGTTTGTAAAAATATACATCAACTTCTGACTATTCATTGGATCAGTTTTGAACAAGTTTTGGAGCAGTGAGACACACAGGTCTGTTTACCTGCATGGACTGCATCCTGGGCTGTATTTCCGATTCATACATGTTACACCCATGCTGGTAACCAGAATGAGTCACAGGTTGTTCTTCTTGCCCAGAGGCTACATAGGATGGCAGGACTAAAATCTGATCTCCCTGAGCAGGCTCTCTTTCCACCCTGCTTAGCTGGAGCATCCTTAGCCAGTCCAAACCCTTAGATACATGTCTGGGGAATGCAGACTGACCTACATCAAAATAGTCCTGGGGATCATTCACTGTGTATTTCACTACCAGGGCTTGCTGCTAGACCAGCTTCCACTAAAACTTCAAGACATTCTGAAGGGGAAAACAGTTGTTTGGAAAGAAATGTAGGCTGATCAGGTAGCTGATGATAGGAGACAATCAATAAGAAATGGAAAGGAGTGTGAGGATACCGAGGAATTAAATATGGGTGACATGGAATGACCTGAGAACACAACTAAGCTGATACCAATACCAGAAAGCACACAGGGAGCAAGTGGTGCAGTGCTCACAGCAATTCTGTAGTTCAGATGATAGTGTCCAGCACTGAGGTCTGTGCCTGGCCATGTTTTATTTACTGTTGTAGGAATAATCATTCAGAGAAAGGGCTCACACACCTGGTAGCAACCCAGGAAGTTCCCCAGACAAGCTGCTTCTCCATCTGTTCAGTCCCAACAAAAAACACGGCTGCTTTGTCAAGTCATCAAGAAGTGTGGTATGCTCTGGTTTGAGAGTTCTCCTTGGTAGGCTCCTAGGAATTGAGGACTTTGGGGAACGGATGTCTGAGGGTTTTTATTTTCTTTATCCCCACAAGTTTAACAAATCTCATTAGATTGAAAAAAATAAACCCAGAAAAGCAAAGCTCTGCATGCACATGAGTGTATGCACGGATATTCATGGCTGCAGGAGGAATTTCTGAGAGTGGTTTACCTGGACAGTAACCCCCATCTCTATCCTTGGCCTCTGAGGATATTTGTCTGAGCCCAAACATGCTTTTCATTTTTAGAGGATGGAGAAGTTAGACTATCTTATACTCTGAAAACGAGTGCAACAGTAATGAAGCCAAAACCACAAAAGGGCTCGATTACACTTGCATTACAAAGTGACCACAAAATCTTATATTGGTGGAGTTCAAATGTCTGTTGGCTTGCAAGAAGATGACCACAAGGAATTCAAAGCATGATCTGGCTGTTGCTGTTACCACTCCTGAGGAGGAAACCTGCTGGGCTAGAAACCTGCACCAAGCAGCTGGTGACCCAAGATGTAAGTGCAGTTTGCTGTTATTGCTGCTTTGTGCTTGCTAAATCTCTTTCTTTGTAATTTCTAGGGGATGGTAAAATGATTCAGTAAGCTCCTTGTACTAGCAATAGCTCATCTCACTAGTGACAGCAACATCATCACAGGATGCAAGGCCAGAGTGAGACAAATGCATCTGACTCAGCAGTAAAACAGCTTTCCTCCTCTCCCTGTGTGCAGCATGACTATTGCTGATCCATAAAGAGTGCTCTGGGCATCTCTAGTAACAGCAGCTGTCCCTCTGTTCACAGCAAAGAGGCATCTAAGAAATCTTGGTATGTCTCCTGCCATACTCAGCAGGAATACTCAAACTGCACTGCAGGCTAAAAGTGATCATGCAGCAGGGCCAAAAGTTTCGAGACCCAGTCGTCCTTGTCATAGCACATTAAAAATGGGTAATCATTCAGCTGTGCACAAGCAAAGGCTTTTATGTAAAGCAAGTGTAATCTTCTGCCACAAATCAGCATGAGAAGCAGTAGGCAAGCTCCAGGAGTTAGCTTTCTGCTGATGCTTGGAGTCTCTGTAAAGATTGCATGCTTGGCAAGACCCAGATCTTTGAGGGGGGAAGTAAGTTAAGGATTCCCCTTATTTTTGCAAGATGCTTTCCAACTGGTACTGACAACTGATGTCTTCTAGTCACAGGGCAGATACCATCTGTCCTGCCTTACTCGTTGTGTCTGAGGCTCAGCAGACCATGGGATGCTTCATGGGAGGCCACGTGGCCATCCAGAGGTATCAGCCATGCTGATGTGCTCTCTGGAAACACCATAGCTCCTCTTCCCTTCTCTTCTCCCAGGCTTTCACCACGGACATATTAACGCTGGTTAATAATGATATTCTGCCAGGACTTTCCATGACTTTCAGTAAGAGAAGTGCAGCCAGCAGATGTCTTCCTTTCAAGTCCCAAATTCAGGTCTCTTATTTGACTTTATAGTAAACATTTTGAATGAACCAAAACTACGTATATGTTTATTAAGGGCAGCTTTGGCTGAAGATATCGTATTGAAATATTATGCTCAAATATTGGGACTCCACATTTTTTCTCTCTGAATACACTGTTTTCTTATCTGCCCTTTGCTTCATTAAGATTCAGGCTAAAAATGTTTCAAGCCTTGATCAAGCTTAGATATCTGGGCATCAGCTGTCCCTGGCACTACTGCCAGTGCTACAGGCCAAAAATGTAATTCCTCTCTAGTAGCTCTCCAGTCTGAAGCTGTACCATGTCCTGGAGGTGAAAGTCTCCATTGCCCATTGGGGTTTTTTTTTAGCACCTGAGAGCATCCCTACATTGCTCATNCCCTTTGCTTCATTAAGATTCAGGCTAAAAATGTTTCAAGCCTTGATCAAGCTTAGATATCTGGGCATCAGCTGTCCCTGGCACTACTGCCAGTGCTACAGGCCAAAAATGTAATTCCTCTCTAGTAGCTCTCCAGTCTGAAGCTGTACCATGTCCTGGAGGTGAAAGTCTCCATTGCCCATTGGGGTTTTTTTTTAGCACCTGAGAGCATCCCTACATTGCTCATGCAGCATTAAGCAGAGAGCTGAGAGCTGCTGCAACACAGCGCTGTGCAGACTTTATTGCAGAGACAGGCAACCTGCCCCAGCTCTGCCCAGATCCAACCTGCTCCTCTGTGAATGTGTTGCTAAAGTCTGTATGTCAAGCCCGGTCATGGCCATGAGGAGAGACACTTTGCCCTCAGTGGCTGATGCTGTAAACAACCAAGGTCATCTGATATCTCTTCAAATGCTGGTTTATAGTCTTCATATGCTATTAACAATTGAACTATGTTCACCTTCCTGTGAATTTAAAAAAGGGGGGGTTAAGAAGCACCCAGCTGTGAAGCAGCAACTGAAAGCTGCTACCTGAAGCCTACTTGATCTACCATAACATTTTTTGGCTCCTCTGTCATGTTTGCTTTCCCCAGAATAGCCTAAGAAAATGACCACAGTCGCAGAGGTGGTAGTGGTCATGCTAATAGTCTCTTCCATAACCTCCTTCCAGCTACACAGTGAAATATTGTCTCTTTGGATATCCTGGGTCTGTGGGACTGTCAGTGACAATGATTTGCAATCTGATGGGATGTGCTGCTGCTTTCCAAATGAAGCACAGGAGCTGGGGTACACACACATGGCATAGACTCCCCAGTGCCAGCATTGCTATGCCTATGTGGCACCATGAAGCTGCCGCTTTTATGCTACAACTAGGTTCACTAAAGGATCACTGCTCCTCATCCTGTGGTTCAATTCTTCCGATAAGTATTCTTATTCTTGTATAGGTAATTGACTGAACCATCTATAGTTGGATTCAGCTGACAGCACCACTCATAGACAGCAAATAAATCATTGTTCGCTCTTGCATTCCCTATGAAAGCATAAACCCAGTAAGATTACCCAGCTCCTCACTTCCACCTCTCACTTGAAGAACATCAACCCTCAAGCACAGCCTGCTTACATGTTTCTGGTGGGTTAGAAAATATTTACATTGCAACAGCCGTTGCTGAAATGTGGTCACTTCTCGGAAGAGAAGCAGCTGCTGTTTACCAAGTGAAGGGGGCTTTGTGGTTTGGGCAGTGGCTGGATCCCAAGATTTTATTCTGGTAATACCACTGCTGGGAGCTGCAGCATTGTGTAGGCATGCCTTTGTAAAATGGGCATTACAGAGCTCAGGTGTTGGTGGATATGTAACCACAGACATGAGCACAAAGCCCTCTATGAACTGATTCATCTGCTGTCTTGGTTAAATTATCCAATCACTTCTGACCTCTTTGCTGTTTTAACTAAATCAGTGCAAGCCAACAGGCTTAAAACAAGTTCAGGTACTGCTGACACCCAGTCCTAGAGGAGGCATCTGGCTGTTTTCTCTACCCTCTGTGAAATGAATTGATGGATTGAGTGTGTACAGAGGTGGCAGAAGGGCAAAAAGAAGGAATAACAAAAGCATTAATTAGAAGTTCATGCATGTGTCTGCAGCAAAGCAAGGTTCAATCCTCCCTTGATTGAGGGTCCAACACATTTGACTTGTTCAGGACCATACATGGAGAAATGGCTACTCAGTGGAGACTGGAAGGTAAGAAGAATCCCCTAGGTAGACCATCCCAAGGGACATTATTAGGCAAAATAAAGGCACTTGCATACCTTTCAGCTCTCCTTTTGCTTTTCTACTCAGAAATGCCCCTTCCCAGTGGAGATTGAAGAAATTTCTGAGGTGAGCTGGGAGTTCTCCCACAGCTCTGTATGGAGAGATGGGGTGTCCCACAGTGTAAGGATGGGAATGTACCACCTCCTCTCATCGCCTTGCTTAACTCAGATGCAGGTGGCAATAGAAAAAGGCTTGTTTTGTCATAAAACAGTTGAATAGGTAAAGCTGGAAATGGGCAAATGGGAATAAGTAGGAAGTGGCCTGTTGATTATTTTGTTTCATGAGGAAAAAGATATGGTTGGACTATATTTCTGTACATCTTAGCTTTTTCTGTAAAGGTAGCATAAGGGCATCCATGATAGCACATATCTCAAACCAGACAATACCAGTCTTACTAGAAATTCTTGCACATTTAGTCTTATGCCTGAATGAGTTTTACTTGGTAACCAAACTCAATAGGTTTCTTTAATGGGATCCAGATGTGAAGCAACCTTTAAGTGCTAAGGAGTGTTTTGAATCTGCTGGGTACAGCTCTACCTCATCCATCACTTTAACGCAACGTAGCAGCCCTGCGTTTGGAGTGATGTGCTGGGAGTCAGCAGACTGCAACTGCTGTGTCTGTCAAACTGCAGGATGCTTGGGAGGCTGTGTTTGCAGCCCCCTGGGGATAGCAGGGATTGACATTGTTCAGTCAGACACAGAAAGTCTCTCAAGGCTGGGAACAGGAGCAGTGCTGTTGTGGACAGCACTTGGAGATTTTGTTTCTGCTTCCCTCCTGTCTCCTACTTGCCTGGAAAAAGCCCATGCCACTAAAAGACGGCACATGAGATTTTCTGAAGCAGAGTCAGGTCAGATTTGGGATTGTTAAAACATTCGTTCAATACCTAAGTGTTAAAGCCTATCTCAGAGCTGTACCCAGCACTCTGTGATAAGGACCTGTTCCATTTTTGTGGTGGCATTACACTGCACATGCCACAGTGCCAAGTCACGGCACTGAAAAAGGTAATGAGACACTTGATACACCAAACATGTGGGGAATCATAAAGGAACATGAAGAAATATTCAATCAGATACTCAACCACAGGAACACACTAGAATCCTGGACTCAGTATATCATCTTCCTCCAAACGAGACACCCATGCCTTACAACTGTTACAGTCCATCAGTTACAGCCCGTAGTACACCTCCAGCCATACACGGGTCAAGCAGGAGAGTGTTTTCTGAATTTATGGGGTTTTTTGTTATTAATTTGGAAAGCTGCCCACTCCGGAGGAGTGCTGGGTCCCAATGCAGCCTCTACTCTGGTCCCTGTTTCCATCCCAGCAGGGATGGTGTAGAAAAGCCACTGAGCTGGAGGCTGGAGAGCTGCTGCCTCTCTGCAATCCCCTGCCTGACAGGGATGGCTGCATTTGTCAGAAAGCTCCCATTAGTTGTGCATGCCAGCTATAATCTCCCAGCTTGAATGCGGCAGCATCTGCTCAGGAGCCAGTATTATATAACCACAACTAGCCCATGCAGGCGACATTAAAACCAAGGGCAGGAGAGAGCCATTGACTCCACCGCAGAGCTCCTCTTCAGTAAGAGCCTTTCTGTGACTCTACATTCCTACATTGGATTGAGTTTATTCCCCTAGTGCAATCTGGGGACTGGTCTCTTGCCAGTATTGCAAATGCACACCTATCCATAGACACTAGCTGCCTGAACTACTGATCTTACATTCCCAGTCCTGGACTACATCAAGTTAACATGAAGAGGTTTTAAAAAATTCTTAGAAATGGTGAGAGTGGGATTACATGTAAGGGAAACTCCAATGTGTCAGATTTTGTTGAGAGGCTGAAAATATGTGCCTTTTTTAGAGAGAGGGGGAAGTGACTGGTAAATAGTGTTAATCTGAGACAGCCTGGAGCAGATAGAAGGATTATAAAGCAGCTCATTTAGGACTGCAGTATTCAGACGCTCCTTTGCAAAATGCTCAGTGACTCCTGCACTGCTTTCAGAAGGTCTTTGAAAACAGCTTGAAGAATGCAGGGAGGGACTTTAGCCTCCTAATGCACAATTGCAAATCTTTGAGCAGTACTCAATTGACAGCCAGGATTAACTTGACTGACACCAAAGAGTATAGAAACATGTAAGACTACATTCAGGAATGACTCAGAAACTCTAGGGTAATCTGTTGCAACAGCAGATTTAAGCACAAAAAGCCAAAAGGTCCAGACAGACTTTCCAGGCACTCCAAGAAACAGATGTGTTGGCTTTTACTGGGTTTAAGTGATTCTGTATTTGCTTGTACACAGCACACATGCACATATACACACACATCCTTTCTTTTCTTTTCCTCTCTGGGGTGGTGGAGGACCTTCTTACTGTGCAAGCATGATCAACCACTCAGCTTTACAGACCCTCCTGCTCCTAGTGCACTGAAAGACTGTCAGATGACTTTTTGAATGAGCATGAGGCAGTCTCAGGAGAGCATGAACCATTTCTTTCCAGGATGCTGGAATACTGAAACGGCAAAGAAAGGTTTTACGCAGCCTGCCTTCACAGGAATGGGGACTGCACAGGAGAAAAGGCCATCCTGCCTGAAAATACACTGGTCACAGTGCAGGAAAGGAGCAGGGGCAGAAAACCTTTATTTTGCTTTCCACATGCCTGGATGGCTCCTGGAGGACCCCAGCAGCACCCTCTGGTGACCCGAGCTGTCCCAAACAGCCAGCAGTTACTGAGGAGGGGTTGGGCCCTGCAGGGCTTTTGCCATTACTGGGATAAATGCTTCAAAACTCTGACAGTCCCCAGAGGGAGTCTAAGGTCACGGAAAAGTGATGGGGGAGGAAACGAAAGAAATGCTTTGCGAGGCTCCAGGGGATGGTGAAGGTTACCTTCTTTGCACAGTCATCTTGTATTGCGGCTGGCTTTAAATGCAGAGGCAGTTGCCTAAGCAGGTTAAGGTGATGTGGGAAGGAGAGTCGTTAGTAGCTGCTGCCTGCCCCAGTTTCTGCCTGCAAGGAGGTAGTAAGGGGTTTTCAATGCTACAGACCCTAGCAGGGGCAGTTCCGTTGCTGTCTTAAAGGCTTTTATGAAGCAAAGTGCCCTCCTTGCATTAACAATTCCAGCTAAATGAACCACAAACATTACCCAGAAATTCTTTCTGTTTTCTCATGCCCAAATATCCTGCTCTACTGGCCAGTGACACAGCCTGTCAGCTCATGCTTCTTGTTACCTCTCAGCTATCACAGTGCAATATGCCTGGCACACAGACTTTAGCGCCTGGGAAATCCCAGACCGCAGTGTGCTGTGTGTCTCCCTGGTGATACTGGCTCCTGAACACACATTAGGTCTCCTCTTTTTCCTACGTTGCCCAGGGAATATCAGATGAGATTCACAGCCTGTAGTCCATACCTTGCAAGCATTTAAAAGCATGGATTGATGGTATCTGAAAGATGACCTGGAGCTCTCAGAATAAACTGCATGGTTTATAACTTTGATTTCTGTGGTGGAAGTTGGTAATGTGCCATAAAATCATAGGATAATTTGGGCTGGAAAGTACCTCTGGAGGTCCAATGCCCTCCTCAAAGTGGGTTTTCCTTGAAGCATTTGATGTTAAATCAGGTTATTCAGAGCTCTATTTACTGAGGTTTTGAATATCAGCGAGGACAGGGATGACACAGGTTCCTTTGATCCATGCTCCAGGCTGCATCACTCTCTTTGGGGTTCCCCCCCCCTTCTATCTAACCAAAATATCCTTTGCTACAATTTGTGACATTTCCTCTTTCAGTTTTGCTGTGATCCTTGGGAAAAATTATGGCTCTATTTTCTTACTGGTCTCATATCAGGTAGATGAAAACAGAAGTGTGGCCCCCTCTTACTCTTCTTTCTTCCAGGCTGATGAAAATATGTTTTCTCCCCGTCTTCTTACACACTGTGCCCTCAAGTATGCTAATATCAAGTTGGCTCTCCACTGGGCAAGCTCCAGTTTGTCATCTCTCTCTTGAACTGGGAAGCTTGAAACTGCACACAGTAATTCAGATGTGACCTTAGGAGGCTCAAGAGAATGAGAAAGTTGCATCCCTGGGCATGCTGGCTGCAGTTGTGCTCATACAGCCCAATAGGTGATAGGCATTTACTGCTGTGAGGGACTCCACTTTTAAACTCCTGTTCAACTTTTTACCTACCAGGACCCTTTCTGCAAAGCTCCCCATAGCTGATCAGTCCCCAGCAGGTCCAGTTGTGTGAGCTTATTCTTTCCCAGGTGTAGGGTTGGGACACTTTCTCTTGCTGAGCAAATTGTAAGAGCATTTGCTCTTGCTGCAATCTGTGAGGTTCCCGTCTGCCCATTTCTCTGCCTGAATGGCAGCCTTGATGTCCATCATGTTGTATGCTCCTCTTGGTTTCCAGGGAAAGTAATATCTGGCACTGTTAGAGTAAAGCAGGTTTTTAAATGGCACTTGGTGTCTGGTATGTATGGTTCCTGAGACTGGAAAGCAGGAAATTCAAATGGTCATTGATTGACTGGTAAGATTGTGCCACTCCTTTTTGAAGTGACAGCACCAGGCTCCTAGCAAGAACGTTAACTGGAGGATGAGGACAAAATATGTCTTAATACACTGTTAAGGAAAATACTCTGCTACACTTTTCTTGCTTGATAAAGTAAAATTCAGTTCCAGTCTCATATGCCTCAGGGCAGGTCCAACCAAGATTTTAAAGATTACTTCAGCTTCTCCTTGTCATTTGTGCTCTGGAAGAAAGAGAACAGAACTGGGGTTCCAAGTGACCTTAATCTCCCCTAAAAGAGCAGGGGGCAGGAGCTGATCTGGGACTAAGGCTTCAATGTGCTGTATTCCTTTGGCCAAGCCAGGAGTTCATTAGACAAGTGCTTATCAGACTCTAAGAACAGTTTCTTTTGACTGGGAGGTCTGAGAATGCAGTTGTCTAAAGAGATCTTGAGAAAGATCATTTCACTTGATCAAATAGTCATATTGGTTCTGCACTCTTCTGATTGTCTTCCTTGGTCTCACTTCATTTCTTTACTTTGGGAAATTAAGGAGTCCATTTTACACATTCTTACCTACATTCAAACTAGCATGTTTAAACTTCAAACTTTGATGTTACCAGCTCTTTACATATCTTTAATGAATTGCTGTAATGCAGAAAAGCATGTTCAGTTGTCTTCTCTAACGAATTCATTTTATTGTACCTCAGGGTTGTATGGGGCTTTGAGCAACCTGGTCTAGTGGAAGGTGTCCTCACCCATGGCAGGGGGATTGGCACTAGGTGGTCTTTAATGTCCCTCTCATGAGTTCTATGATCAACATTGCAGTGGTTGGAATACTTCATCAGAAATACTTCTTAGAAATATGTAGTCTCTCTGGATGGGTGTCCTCCCTCCTTCTCATGGGGAATCTTAAAAACAAATATTTTGAAAGGGGATTCTCCTTTTTTAGAGAAAAGAGGAACTTTTTAAAATAAAATAGGAAAATTTCCCAACACCAGATAAACTAGAAGATAAAGGTTGTGATGTGGACAACTTGCTTCTAAGTACTGGTTACTCATTAGAACTGGGAATTTTATTCAGAGGCTTAAAAATCCCATTGAAATTCCCTGGCTTTGAAAATAATATTTATCCTGAAATAGCAAATATTTTCTTTTAAATTCTCCATTTGGGATTCCTTTGGAAGTTAATAGGAGTTTGGGTTTCATGCAGGTGGAATAATCCAAGTAGAGGTAAGGATCACACAACTACACTATTTCTGCTCCAGAATAAATGCAGAAACCTGAACATACAGTGCTTAGGTCAGCAGCCTACTTGTGCAGCTAGTGATGGAGAGTATTATTGAGTATGCCTTTATTATTTTTAGTTCATGCTGCCCTACCAACTTCCTCACCTGCTTAACCTCATTTCCAACTGCTTGTATAGATGGAGTGATACATACAGTCTCAGAACTAAACCAAGAACAAGTTTTACACCATTTCATATTCTTCTGATTGTTGAGCTGACTATTTGGCTGTCTGTTTTCCTTAATCTACAAGACAGATCTACCAGCATGGTTGGTACCTGCTCTATCCATCATGGAGTATTTCAGGGCTGACTTGACCTGCCTGGGAGGGGTGTTGCCCTGTTCACCACACAAGGGTTTTGGAGGACATCAGACTTCCTGGCCAGATGCATCCAGATGCTATAAAGGCTGGCAGATGTTCTCTACAGGTAGTGCAAAATAACATGAAAAGTAGGGTGATCTTAACACTTGTGACCCAGAGTCTGTCTCAATGAAAGTGATTTTCTTATGAGATGTCAGTATGAATAAAGAAAAAGGGAATAAAGAAAAATATTTCCTGTTGGGTTTGGGAGAAGAAAACAAAATAAAGCCAAGCTAGAGGCAAAGTGCAGGGCCTGAGGCTGGTTTCCTGTACAAACCCAAGTGATTTCCTTCTTAAAAGCTGATTAATCCAAATGCTTTTCAATTTAGGAGGCAGAGATCAATCAATAATTATCCCATTTAATCCCAACATAAATCCTTTAATTTTTTTTTAATTAAAAGCAGCCAAGCACCACTGGCTGGGATACACCAAATTGCATTAAACCCTGGAGTCCCGGGGGAGATGCACAGGCAGCAAATGTGCATGTGATTTTCTTCTTTCACTGATGGGTTTAATGGCTGTTTTCTCTGCTTCCTGGTAGAAAATTATGAGCTTGGGATGTGTTTGGCGATGAGCAGGCAAATTAGACATTTCTTCCAAGCATGTGATGACTCACAAATCAGACAAGTGTCCCCTTTCTGGAAGGAGGAACTTCACCAATGCCTGCAACAGGGCCCTCCAACAGAGATAATGGACCTTGGCCATGGTAGGATACCATGAGGTTCAAATTTCCCAGCTGCATTTGAGCAAGGCTTGGGTAACTCCTAAATCTGGCTCTTGGTTTGAGAATTTTGAGGCAAACTAATTTTACGTTACATCGTATAACCTTCCTGCTTAGAGCAGAACTCTCTCTTCCTGGCTAACAATTATCACAGCATAATTATAGGTCTAATCAATAGTTTAGTGTAAACAGTATAAACGTCCCAGGAGCTGTATCTCAGCTGTCATTAGATTGCACAGCCACCATGCTACTAAACGCTGCAGGACAGCCTTGGAGTGAGTACACAACACCTTGTTTGCAGCCTTAATTTAGTGGTTGAATTATGAACAGTGCTTGCAATCAGTTCACAGATGCATCCAGGTTCTACCTCTATTGGTCTAAGTAATTAAGCTGAAGTCACTCCTTTCTTTTTTGATGCTAATAAAACCTTCATTAAATGTTTTTTATATAAGTGTGTGGCTTCTACATCTTTAATGGTAAAGTTTAATTAAAATGCTACTAATTACATCAAGCTGAGCTGAGTGACTAAATATTTCTTCCATGCTCTTGATGCACAGTAGAGTTGGTTTTGGGATACAACTCTGGAAGGGTCAGAGGCTCACAAGGTTGGAGGATCCTTTCCACAAACAAAGGCTTGTGTCTAGTCTACCTCCTCTTCCAACAACTTGATGTGAACACCAAATTGGAGGTTGTTTTCGGAGTTTAAAAACCACAGCAATTTGGTTAAAATAATGGTGCTGCATTTTCCATAGTGAGATAGCAACGTATTCTTAAGGCATCGTGGGGTGGGGAAGCCCTTTCCATTTGTTTATTCTTAGCAGATGCATATTGTAGGAACAGTATCACACTGTGACTAACTGTAAACCGGAAATGAAGAGTTAAGACTGTAGAAACAAACACACCCAAAAGCAAGAGATATTTCCCTTGGTTTGTAGAGCAGCTATAATTTTTTCCTTACCTTAATCTGACTGCCTTGTAAACACTTCTTTGGGTTTTACAAGGCTGTTTATATTGAGCTAAAAAAGAGTTTTGCAGCACTGTCTGATAATAACAATGTCTTTTTATTTCTTGGCAACCACAGAACAAGGGACCTGTATTTAAATACCTCTTTTTTGCTGGTTCCAGAGTACTGTTTTTGAACTCTGTCAATAATTTAGATGTCTCTGTAAAAGTAGCCCTTCCTTAATTTCTTGGTGATTGAGAGTTTATTTTCTGACAGCTGTTCCTTGAAAGGCTTCAAACAGTGCAAAGTTTAATTATCCATAAAAAAAGAAAAAAAAGAAACCAGGAAAAAAACCCACCTCGTTATTTTCTGCAGCACTCTGGGATTTAAAATGATTGAGGGTTTTCAGAAAATAAGTTGTCAAATAGATGTCACACCTGGTGAAAGTGAAAGCTGTGGTAGAACCACACCATGCAGGCATCTCCTGAAGTGTTTTCTTCACCTAAACTGTACTCTGGGAATACTGGATTTTGGAATATGGGATTGCAGACACAGCCAGAACACCTTTGAAGCATGTATCACAGAGCATTGCTCCACAGGCTATTTGGGGTGTCCTGAAGATAAGGTGAAGATCAAGTGCATTAACTTGAATGTTATGTGCTGGCCTGGCCTTCATCTGTCTCTGCTGCAGAACATGATAGTACTTAACATGGTGAGTCACTTGCTGGGATGGCTTAGGGTTCAGGATGTGATGCTCATCAGCATGACCTGTGAGTACAGAGTGATGTTCTGACATTACTACACACATATCAGCTTCCCAAAGGGAAAATATGTTTAAGAAGGAGAATTCAAAACTTAGAGTGGTGTCCAAGGCAGTCACTGACATTCAGAACAGAGTCCTAGATGTTATAGGAGAAGTTGGGAATTGCAGTGTTGGTATTTCAGTTGGTTTTTAAACTGCAGATGATGTTTGTGAACAGCAGAAGGTATCACAAGATCTGTGACCAAGACTCCAAACATGATGAACATCCACGTCCACCTTCCCTAGACACGGGGTCTGGGAATGTCTGGGCACTCCCCAGAAAACATACCTCCCTGGATCATAGAATCTTAGAATTATTTGGGTTGGAAGGGATCTCAAAGATCATCCAGTTCCAACCCCCTTCCAGGACAGTCCC
This sequence comes from Agapornis roseicollis, assembly GCA_002631895.1. Lineage (NCBI taxonomy): Eukaryota > Metazoa > Chordata > Aves > Psittaciformes > Psittacidae > Agapornis > Agapornis roseicollis. The sequence continues at coordinate 92,206 of NDXB01012613.1, read as the reverse complement.
ACTACACCAGGTTACTCAAGGCCCCATCCAGCCTTTCCCTGTGCACTTCCAGGGATGGTCGAACCACAGCTTCAGTGGGCAACCTGTTCCAGTGCCTCACTATTCCTTTGCCTCACAAAACCCTCTCTTAAATCTTTCAGAAGCTTGAGAAAACAAGACAAAGCATCTAGTTTAGTGTCTGCAGTAACCCCTCCCAAGCTTGCCACATGCAGAACTTCTGCAGCTCCTGTATTTGAATTCTATGTTGACAATGGGAATGGGAGACACCCTCCATAATTCTGGCCAAGCAGCAGCCTCTGTCTCTTCCATTATTTCCTCCTCAAATCACTAATGCCCTAGGATTAACAATTCTGTTGACTCACTGAGTAGTTGGGAATGTCCCTGGGATTGGCTGCAGCTGCTGCTGTCATGCTGGAGGTACTCTGTAAACTCATTATCCATTATCAGCATGGTAGCTCTCATCCACACAGATCTGCCACCACAACACTGGCACTGGATTTTCTCAAGTGTGTTTTGAGGACATCAAATGTGTGGTTTGGGTACCTGCTGCTATGGAAAAGGCAAGGTAAAGAATGCGTGCCCTATTCTGAGCAGAAGACACTGAGGTTTGCAGTGGCCATCAGCTCCTGGGTTGTACCCTTGTTGAATTTGTGCTTGGCTTCCACTGCACCTCTTCCTCATACACATGCTACCATTGCCCTTACCACAGACATCTCTGCAATACTTCAAGAGTGCAGCTGTCAATGTCTGACCCTTGGACTCCTGAGAGGAGGAGGGACCTGCTTGGCACCTTGAAGATGAGGTCTGAGAGCTTAATGTGATTTGGTGATCCTTGGGGATCCTGTGGAAAAGGGACTTTTCCATGTGCAGGAGCAATAAGATATGCTATAACCTACCATCAGCTGACATTTCTTGTTGAAATTCAACAAACAGTAAGCAAAACTAAATTTCAGTCTTTTTGTACCAATGCCTGTTAATTGCAGGAAAGGGTTTTGGCATACAACCAATACAAACAGTAAATCTGTAGTGCTAAGGAAACTCATCCATCCTCTGGCTGGAGTCCACATCTTCAAACAAGGGTCACTTGAGTAGATGCAAGAAGGAAAGCCCTCACTGGAGGAGAGGAGAGCTGCAAGGCACAGTGCAAGAGACCTGGAAGTCTGTCCTCCAAAGTGGGGTGGCAACAGTGTGTTGCAAGAGGGGGTTGATGATACCTATATACAGTAGAGGTGGTGCAAACTGCTGCTCCAGTGTTATTAATGCTCTGTGAAGCTTCCTTGGGGTCTGTCAGAGGAACACCTACCCAGTAAATGTCTATTATCCATGCTGGCTGACAGCCAGTGAGCTGGGTTATGCTGCTACACACCACACTGACAACTTCTCCCTACTCCTCTGGACCAGCAGATTAGGAATGACTGGGAAGAGCTACTATACAACACACCATAATTACAGTAGCAGCCTTGTCAGGGAACCCATTTAACAGAGTTAACACACTTAAGGAAACAAACACACTTAAGGGAAGTTCTGCATTATGTGCTTTTTCTATTTGGAAAAAAAGAATAATAACCTAACAATATATTGGGAAAGATGCTGTGTGATGTTGATTTACACCCTGGCACAGAGATAAATAATAGCTCAGGCAGCTTGCAATACATCTTTTTTATTTATATCCTAAAAAGAAGCCCATGCATATGGCTTCCAAGTGAGTCCTTTCTCCATGCATGTTATCCATAAATGCTTTTTCCTGCCATTTATCTGGTAAGACATACTCTCATGAGGATAGAAAACCACCCGTCTGTTTCAGAAACACAGGTGTTCCTAAGATGTACCACAACAGAAGGAGCTTCAAGTTACCTTTGCCCTGGTACCTCCATCATATTTTTATAATTTAGTATTTCTTTTGTTCTTAAAAGAAATCTTTTCTACTCCTTAAGTGACCTACTCTGCAAGGACATCAGTGGGATACACAGCTGGTGAATAATGATGTTAACAAGTTACAGCTTCAGTGCTTCTGGCTTCATACTCCTTCACTGCATCTCCTTGACATTTAGTTTGTGTTGAACAACCCTGGTATCTGAATAGTAAATTCATATTTTAATTTTGTATCTTGCCCCAGCATTAATTTCAAACTTCAAAAATGGACCTTAAAAGAAAATCATAATTTTTCTTGCTGTTAGGACCATACCTGCCTTCAGACACTGTATAGAAAACAATGACAGGAACTGACGAATTTCAAGAAATAGCTTTATTCCTTTGTAAACTTCGTATTTTTCTAGTATTTGGGGAAAATGTAAGGAAGTGCAGTTCACACCAAAGCAGTACATCTAAATCTGTGTTGAAGTATAGGGCTTGTGTTCTTCTAGTTTATACTTGTTACATAGTGAAATCCCTCTTATATCCCCTCCATCAATAAAATTTGACAAAGTCCTTCAGCTTGTTTCTCCAAGGCTCTGCTATTTTTTCAATGTAAAGGGCTCAGATTTGTGGGTAGAAACTCAGGGAAATGTCCTGCATTTGAATTTCTACACTTGCAGCTGATGGCAGAGATTATTCTGCCTCTGCCTCCAGGTCATCTCCATTCCAATCAAAAGTCAGCTGCAGTGAGAGTGCTTCAGGACACAGGCTTGACCCCATATGCTCCATTTGCCTTGCTAAAGCAGATGTCTTCTGTGGGATGTAGATATGGAGTTGGTCCTTGGTGTGATCTACCACAAGGTCTCCCAAATATAGGCTTGGTCCAGAAAGGACTTCTGGATGTCCATGCTGCATGTATTTAATTTAAGAGCCATCAGCAATAGGGTTCTGGAAAGCTTAGGGCAGTGACATATTGCTCAGCTGATGGGACAACTGGTTTCCAGACAGGGTCTCACCTCTGCTAAACCTTCTTCACACTTGGTGCAAGATTCTTGAAGCAGAATTGGTGGGGGGTGGGGGGGAACAACAGACTTACTTCTTTCTTTCTTTCCAGTCTTTTCCCTAGGTCAGACTTGACAGGGAGGAGTTGGAGTCCTCAGTCTCCCTGTGGAAGACTCAACCTTGATATTGGTCTTCAGGCTGACTCAAATATGATCAAAGAAGGCAAATGTGTTTCAACCAGAAAGATGCTCATCAGTGACCTTAATTCTGTAATCAAAGATGGAGACCACTGCGAGCAGGCTTGAAGGAAGGCTCATGGAGACACTGCTTGGCAAGGACTGGTTACGGGTGCTGGGGAAAACCGTATAGCACAGCACCTCTAAAAGCACTGGCAGCCTAAAGCATGGGAACTAATTTTACTATATGTACTTTCCTGGGCTAAAATCAGCTTGCAACCAAGGCTAGCATCCATTCCAAGGCAGGTTTGCCTTGGGTTCAGCTCACACAACTGCCATGTTTCTGACCACATAAGCCCTAGTGCCAGTGCCCTGTGCAAAGGACGGCAACTGGGGGAAAAGAAAGCTGAGTACTATCTGTCAAAATCCCTTTTCACCAAGAAATCTACTCTGTGGTGAAGCCATCTGTTATAAGAAACATTTGCTTGTGATTAACAAATCTGGATCTTGTAAGGAAACTAAATCTTTGTATTTTAAACCAAACAAACGAAAAACCAAACAAAACAAAAACTTTTTGAAAGAAAAAAATAGATATCTTCTGGGTTAAAAAAATAATATCCTTAACCTCTGTGTAATATATAGCAGGAATATCCTTCTTCCCAGCAGTGAGTGACTCCAGTCTGAGAGAGTATCCATCTACATGGGAGCTCCATGGGATTCCATTGGCTGCTGGGATCACTAATGTAAATGTTCCCAAGTCATAGAATCATAGAATAGCTGGGTTAGAAGGGACCTTCAAAGGTCATTTAGTCCAACCCCCCTCGAATGAAATAAGCAGGGACATCTTCAGCATGAGTGCCTACCCTTCTTTTTCTCCCTGCCCGCAACAGCAGGGATTTAAAAAAAAATAAATAAAATCAATAAAAAGTTCAACCTGCTTCTCTTTTTCTTTTTGCTTCTGAGTTTTTAGTCTCTGCAGGTCTCATTTTCAGGCTGCAACATGATGGGCATTATCCACTGTAAGACAGAAAACTTGATTTTTAAAAATCCTTCCTAGAAAGTGTTTAAAACACTTAATCCTTAGATTCCCAAAGCCAGCGGTTTTAAGGAAAACACAGACTACTGCAAAATAGGGAGCTGGAAGAGCAAGCACTAACAAAGTTTTAAGAGAGACTTCATTTTCCTCACTGAAATAGTTTTATCCCTTTCTTTGGCGGTTGCAATGATTACTTTGTTTAGTGAAGCGGCGCCTATACTGAATTACTGCACCCACAGGCACTCTCTGCCCTTGGGCTGCCAGCTTTTTCACAGGATGCAGAGGGAATTTTTCCCATCTTAACACTTGATACCCTGCTCCCAGCTTTGCAAACATGTCAGGTGCCAGTGTCAATGCAAATACAATTTGCATTCAGTAACCTTTTTGCCTGTTTCTCCTGAGGATACATTTCCTGACTTTGTATTGCTTTGTAAAATACTTACTGTGAATGGGAAATAATACACAGATATTACTCCATGGAGCAACCATCTGATATGTAAAGTCAGGAGTTCAGAGGGGATTAAGGCTCACTGGCAACAAGCGAGCTGCATTACTTGTGGATGTGGAAGCAGCTACAGCTGCTCTCACTTTTCACTGGGATTATTTCAGTGTCCGTACAGGATTGATCTGGAGTTTTACCTCTCCAAAAGCCATTGACCCGTATGTGTTGCATTTAGCAGAATCAAAGGTCAGAGGGTTAGGAAAGGTGTCCGGCATAGCAGACATGAAGAAGCTGTTAGACAGTGTACAAAATTTACTGCCTGCCTGCAAAATGAAAGTCAGTTCATCTAGAAGCCTACCATCTACCTCGTATTATAAAGAGATGAAGGACTTCCCATCCCATTCTTGCCATTCCTCTCAGTGAGAGTGGCTGCTTATTCTAGTATTTGGACTATGACTTCAAAGAGGGTGTTCTGGCTGGCTCATTTCAACTCCATGACTATTTTCCTGCTAAAAATAAAACAATTGTTAAGAGGGCAGAGGTGATAGCAAAGGAAAGAGGTACTATAGAATGATATTACTCGGACAGTAACGTGTAATCAAAGGAGCTGCTGTTTGGGAATATTATAACAGCCTTTTTCATGTTGGTAATAGAAAAGTAGATACCAGCACTAACCTCTTGGGTCCCTCTCTCTATATCCTGTCTCCACTTACACGTTTCTGTATAAGATAAGGTGTCCAGAATTTGGACAGCCTCACGAGAGATGAGAAATTGCCTCTTGCAGAATCCATAATTATGGGAACAGTGACCTAGATCCTAATTAGTATGAGCAAGCATTACGAGCTCCTGCTGGCTACAAAGAGGATGGGGGCTTGGTACTTCTAGGTGCCATTTTTTCTGATGGAGCCTCACTAGATGATGGCTGTCAAGTAAAGCTTCTTTCCCATGCAGGCTGACAGCTTTTCCCATCCTCCCTGCTCCAGTCTCAGGGATGAGCTCCTGGCTCCCAGCTTCACGGCATTGCCCACCCATGAGTGGGGGAGAATGAGCCCTTCTGAGCCCAGGAATGCTCTCGGTGACTGATTAATCTGCTCTATGCAGGGTGTGGATGCTGCAGACTGTCCCCACAGCTCATCTTCAGTTCCTCTGTGACATCTAGTTTGCTGATACCAGCAGCCAAGAGCTGGCACTCCTTGCAGCAGCTGCACACAGCTGTTTATCCAAGAAATATCGCTGGTTGTTATTTATTGAGGGAAGGGTCATTTATGCAAGTAAAGCCAAGTTGAGTGAGGCCTTATATTGCTTTGACTGTTTGTGATATACAGGACTACTAAAGGGGGAGTGGCGTGAAACAAGTTCTCAATTACAGCAGGTAATGCTTATACTTAGATACAGAACTGGGAGCTGAACTACGATAATGAAGTCTGGGACATTTTTGTTTATTTAATCTTACAATGAAATCTTGCCCAGCATTTGTAAGTTAGAAGTTTTTGCCTCCTCATTACAACTCTTGCTGGAAAGCACTTTACTGTCTTCATGAAATTAAATTATGTAGAATCTAAGCTTTAAGGGAATTAGAAAATTCAGACATGGATCGTATTTCTCTTTACTAGTGTTTATAAGGCTGAAAAGTTGAGTGCTGGTCTTCAGGGATGCTAACTGCTATGCCATGGATTAGATCACTGAAATGTAGTCTCTTCTTTTTCTGTGGTTTATTCCTGACTGAGATTCTTGTAAATGTAAACCCAGAATATTTTATAGGTGGCACTTTTCCCTCTAACCCTGCTATCTTGCTTGGCAACAAGGGCTAATGGTTGGAGCAAACCTTCTGGAGGGCAGATAAACCCTTTACAGACCTGTTTGGTACCTCCCCTGTGAAGTATAATTTGGTTTAGCTATAGAGGTGGGGTTTAGGCCTCTCAAAGTTTACCAGTTCCTTTGAGACATGGAAGCAATGTGCCCTGGGTAATGCAAAGCCATAGAAAAAGTTGCTCCAGGGCTTAGGTGGCACTGAGCAGACTCCAATTCAACTCCTCACTCTGAATTTCTCATATAAAGCTGATGTTTCAATTTGAGATAGAAACCCTCAGCTCAGTGGGAGTCAATAGAAACAGGCAATTTCAGAGAGAAATTCCCCATAGACAGCCATATTAGGAGAAGATGAATCACTAATGTAATAGGTATAAGCACCTATTTCTCTCCATTTACTTAAAGACAGCCAATAGTAACAGTTCAGCTGAAGTCCCTTGGCTGTAGATTCTCATACTGGCTCTGTCCACTCTGTTGTCCTCTTAGAGCAGCCACAGGTACAGTCACAGACTCAACATTCATACTGTGTCCTTGACATCTGACAATTCACCATGGCTACCCTATGGACAGCTTGACAATATGTTAATGTCCGAAGACATGAGGGTCTACACCTGCATGCTCCATGCCTGGATTCATGCCCACAGTTTGTTATCTGCCCAGCCAAACTGCTCCATAATGGCTTCAAAACTAAAGATTTTTTCTTATAGGTCCAGGTTCCCAACAGGTAAAGTAGAATAATTGCATCTCTTCTCCTTTCAGGTTTTTTTTAAGGATAAATACAGTCAGGCCTTGAGAAAACCAGTTCCTACAGGAGCTGTGGGAAGAGATGGCATGAAAACACCTAATTGCCATTTTTGAGACTGCCTCTGACAGAAGCCACTGGCATTTTGTTATTTGGGAAAAGGTCGGTTCATACCCCAGGAAGAAATGTTTTAAAGAACTTCATTGAATGCTGAATTAAGTTTGTCATTCTGCTTTTTTAGATTATGTAAAGTTTAAACTAATTTTTAACAGAAGGCAAAGTTTTAAACCCTGTATTCTTCACTTGCTCTCTGTGAACATAATCTGACCCCAGATAAGACTCAGACAGATGTTTATTTAAGTGCTTTCTTATACCATATAGTACTGGAAACTTGGGATGAAAATGTCAAGGGGCCTTATGGAAAATGCTTTGGTGTGTGTGCTCAGTACTCTGCTCTTGGTGCCAGATCCTTGCTGTGACAAAGGTCAAAAATAAGCAATAGAAAACTGTGTGAAGAGTCCACTGCAAGAGCATACCCATCTATCTGATGATGAAAGGAAATTGGGAACCCTCAAGCCATCAAGGTCTGACAGCAGCAACCGTAGCCTTTCCACCAATGGACAAAGACCCCCAGAGGTGTCCTTGGCAATAGCAAGAGCAAGTCCCTGTGAATTTGGAGACTCTGGCAGGTAGTGCTTTCTGCAAACAGTTAATAAGGATGGAAAGAGAAAAGGTAGATGGTGATGAGAGAAGTATGGAAGAGCAAAGGACAAAGGGGTTAAAAACAAATCAGGATGATACTGATTTATGTAAGATGACAATATAGGCTTACAGGCTAGGCGTATATAGTTATGCTGTGAAGAGAACAGGCAAGTGCAGGAAAAAGTGAATCATGTCCTTTCCCATCCAGATCTGTTCTTATGTTAGGTACTGAGGAGCAGGTTTAGGCAGAATCTTGTTCTTAGCATGTAAAGCCTGGTAAAGGGAACTGTTTTGTGAAGGACCTGGAAATTTCAGGATGCCTTAATTAATAATTAATTAATAAAGGAAAAAGGGGAAAATCATGTCTAAATCAAAAGCTGCCAATAAAAGTAGTGGGGGTTTATGCTCAATTTCCTTTTTGAAAAGATGCACCTCCAACAGCACCTTTAATATGCAGAAAAAGTACAGCACTGCTGGAGGGACTGTGCTGTCATGCCTACATCCAACTCAAAATAGAGTAACACAAACATCACCCTAAAATGCAATGTTTTAGCTCTGAAAACTATTCATTTGACTTTCAGCTTTCATTTAGCAGCAGACCTGTTCTCACATCACACAGATATCCCAAGAAGAGCTTGACAAACACTGATTACCTGCAGCAGTGAAGCAGGATCAGGGAAAGTGTTTTCAGCACCAAATGTGCAAAAATGCACAAAAAATGTTGCCTTTAGGAGGAAGAAAATGTGAGGAACAATGGGAAGATGCAGCCCTTACCCTTTAATTTTGTCCCTTCTGCTCACGAAACTAGTAGTCTTTGACTGTATTTTTGCCCCCTGAATGTCTAAGGTTGGTTACTGGCCACCTGTCTAAAGCCCTTTGCTCAACAAGATCATGATCACAACTCCAACCTGAAGCAGCAGGGCAGAGGAGGTAAGGGCATAATTAAACAGACCTGGCTGTGACAGCATTCTGTCCAGACTTCAGAAAAGAGTGTAAGAAAGAGGAGCCTAGGATCAGGCATCATCACTCTTACCATATGTGGGAGTTCACCTGAAGTTTGCATCTGACTTCAATGTGAAGTTGGAGCTGATGTGTGGGCTCATATCCATCACGTCATTTGGCTGTAATGAATTCAGCGGGGGAGCTCATTTTGATGGAGCAAGATCACAGAGATCTGCTATCAGGAACTGAGCAGCAGGGAAGTCTCCAGGCAGAGACAGGAAGGATGAGGAGGTAGTTTAGGTAACACCATACACATAGGTGTAAAATACATTGATTTTTGCAACCCCAAATTGTAATGCAAATGTTTCAGTTATAGCTCTCTGAGTATATTCAAGCAAAAGCCATAAAAAGAGACCTATTCCTACTGAAATATTTTTTAAAGAGCTTATTTCTATTTGTTGTGGTCTAGGGTTGCAGCAGTGGGATGTGTTTTCACAAACTGCACAATCACTTGTCAATGCAAAATGAGGACTGATGCTAAGTTTAGAATATATTGCAGGAGGAATTGAACTTGCCTTGACAAAATTGAGCCAAACCATAACAAAAGCCCCATGGCCACACTTGCACTGTCACCCTGGCTTACCCTTGCCTGGGCAATGCAGGATGAAGAGGGCTGCACATGGCAATGCACCAAGCTTCTTCCCAGATGTTGTGCAGTGCTCCCTTTAAACTGTGTGCAGGGAACACAGGACTCTAAAACTGTCCCACACTCCCTTCCCACATTTGAGTAGATGACCTCGATTGCTTTTCTCTGCCACCATCCCCATGAGACAACTTGGTGACCCTGTTAACAGTAAAGCACTCAGGTTTCACATCAATCTCTGCAAACCTAGCTTTAATCAGCACTCTCTTTCCAGCCCTGCAGAGCACATTCTCTGTTATATCAGGATGGCAAAAAAAGAAATAAAGAAGCAAGCAAAAGCTGCAGCCGTCAACATGGTCTTCATAGCTGTTTGTGAGCTCTGGCTGTCTGGCCTTAAACGTGTGTACAGACTGCGTCCTAAGTGCCCTGATAAGATTTGAGCTCCAGAATGTGTTGTCCTGAGAACACTTGCTGCTGCTTATCTGTGAGCTGAAAAACTTTCCAAAGCTCCCCTGCCATCAGCCCTGACACCCTGATTCAGACCAGATGACAGGCAGACAAGATACCAAACAGCTTTCTTGCCTCAGGGTGATACTGAAGTGTTTGAGAACCCAAAAGCTTCAAGCAAGCTGTTGAGTCAGGTCTGCTGACATGGTGGTGGCTGGTGATACCCACCACAGCTGCTCCTGTGGCATCCTGTGTAAAGCGTGGGATTTGTCCCCTCCCAAGATCAGGGATGCTCCTCATCCTCCTGCAGTGGGTGGTTGAGAGGTGACAACCAATCCTCCCCTCTTCTCTCTTCCAGGCTGTTGGATGCAACTTTTGCATGAATATATATGCAGCATTATCTTATGAGCATATATATTGCTCCAGCACAGATGTGTTTAATGTGATGGATGTGGGAAAGGTGCCAGAGGCCTCTGGCGTGGGCATCTGTGTTCTTCAAAGTGTAGGCACTTTAAAGTGCCAGGGGGTAGGGTCTATTTTAAAGCTGAGGGGATTGACATTGAGTTGTGCCTACTTTGCTTCAATGTACAGGATGGGATAAATGCTGAGCAACCTCCCAGCATGGTGTTCACTGTTGTGCTCCCAAGACCACCCACATACAGCCTGCTTCGTCTCTGATTTGCCGGCATTATCCTGATTTATTAGATGTTTAAGTCATTTATGTAGAAAAATAATTTGGCATTTATTATTTTCATTTTTCAGGAAAAAAGTCTAAGAGTAAAACTTAATCTTCTTACTGTATATGTCCCTATAAATCCTTCCACACTCAACTGGGGTGTTGTGGGGTTTAATGCTTAATTAGTTAATGTTTATAAAGCCCTTCTGATACCATAGCATGAAAGATGCTGTAGAAGCACAAACTTACAGTATTTTTACAGCCCAGTTAAGATCAAGCAACCTATAGGAAAGACATTTATTTACATAGCTTAAGCATTTTATAACACTTCCAGAACTTGTGAAAACTCATAGAGAAATCAAAGTGGCTGCTGCTCTGGCTATCAACTGCTGACAGTCCTGGAGGTTTCTGGTAACACATGTCTTACAGGAAAGGAAAGTATTTTCTACAGGAAGGCGGTGTTTTTCAGTCCTGCACAGTCTGCAGGGTGGTGAAACATGCTTGGCATCAGGGCTGCCCGTAGAGCCCTGCAGTTTAAATTCCAAACACTAAAAGCACTAGAGAAACTGCGTGGAGACTCTAGAGTTAGGCACTATTTCTGGAAGTCCTCATCATCAAACAAGCTAACAATAGCAGTAAATGCACCAGGTACTTTGCTAGAAGGGTAGCAGCCATGGCTCACCAGATCTAGTTCTCACCTGTGCAGATCCAGAGCTGGAGCAAGGTCTACATGGAGTTATTTGCTCTCTTTTCATTCATGCCCCTGATGTCTATGAATAGCAGTGGTTTTAATCAGTGATTTAAGTGCTCTTTGCATCCAGAGCAAAGACAGAAACATCAGTTTCCCTCCATGTGGGAAGCTCTTTTCATGTGTTTTGCAGTTTTGAAGTCTCTAATCCTCTTCCCAACTGAGCTAGGAATCTGGCTTGTGCCATAACCACACATTCTCAGACAGTGGTGGGGAAAAAGCCTCTATTTCAGAGAAAAAGCTGCTACTCAGGAAAGAAATCCTGGACCTGAAATGGGTATTCTAAGAAAATGTCAGCTCAAACGGTGGCCATGGGCAGAAAAACAAACTTAGGCATTACTGGAAGAGATACCAACATGTGGGGTGAGTCTCCATCATGCCTGGTTCCCATCTCACCCTTGGCCAAAAGATGCTGCCAAGCTGGTGTAGAGAAGGGTGGCAGGCAGGATCAAAGGTATGAAACACCTCAGGAAGGATTTAATAGACTGGGGCTTTTCTTCCTGCAGGGGAGATAAACTGAAGGAGGATGTGATAGAAGGGTATAAAATCATTACTGGCCTGGAAAAAATGAATAGCGAAGGAGAATCTGCCTCCTCTGATCCAAGGACTAGGGAAGTGTCAAATAAACCAGCGCACAGAGGGTTGGAAAGAAATAAAAGGAGACATTCTACACCTCAATGCACTACAGCTTTGGATCTTGAACCATGAGGTGCTGTAGATACCACATTTTTTCACATCGGTTCAAAATGTGATGGTGCAAACTGATGAATGAAAAACTCTCCAGGGATTGCTAAACACAGAGTTTGTTGGGGTGCTGCAGGGCACTGCTCCTATCTGCTCACCCTGCTCTTGCTCATGAGTGAAAATGGGGCACTGAGCAAGACAGATCTCTGGTTTGGCACAGTACAGGTATTTTTATGTTTCTGTTATGCAACATTTATTTGCCAAAAATGAGCAGTATCAGGTCTGGTTTTGCATATTCAGGAATGAGCCCAAGAAATAGCATTGGAAGTGAGTGACCTCTGGCTGCTTGAGGAAAACCATCCAGCTGTGCTTATCCAGCCACATAATGGGCCTCCTTCACACAGGCAAGCAGTGTAATCCAGCTATGCTTTCCATGCTTCTTCCATATTCTGTCTACAAGGCTTTCTGTAATTTGGTTTAGCCACAAAATATTATTTATGCATTTTCCAGACAGCATTGCTTTAGCTCTGCAGCCCTGAAGATGTTATTGCCTCCATGCAATGGGCATGGGTGCAGAAAAAAGAGGCTCAGATTCAGAGCCAGCCCATGTTAAGGTTTCTCCCATCCCAGCTCTGTAGATGACCAGACAATTTAACCACAATGACAGTTTTAAAATACATTTGCAATACAAAACTTCAGGAACCTACCCAAAGGCGGGAGGTAAACACTGCTTTCCTGCAACCCTTTTCCTTACCTAAAGAGCATCTTCCTGCTTTTGATTTTATGATTAAATCATAGAATCACAGAATAGTTAGGGTTGGAAAGGACCTTAAGATCATCTAGTTCCAACCACCCTGCCATAAGCAGGGACACCTCACACTAAACTGTGCCACCCAAGGCTTCATCCAATCTGGCCTTGAACACTGCCAGGGATGGAGCACTCACAACCTCCCTGGTAAACCCATTCCAGTGCCTCACCACCCTAACAGGAAAGAATTTCTTCCTTATATCCAATCGAAACCTCTCCTGTTTAAGTTTGAACCCATTACCCCTTGTCCTGTCACTACAGTCCCTAATGAAGAGTCCCTCCCCAGCATCCCTAGAGGCCCCCTTCAGATACTGGAAGGCTGCTATGAGGTCTCCATGCAGCCTTCTCTTCCCCAGGCTGAACAGCCCCAACTTTCCCAGCCTGTCTTCCTATGGGAGATGCTCCAGTCCCTGATCATCCTCGTGGTCCTCCTCTGGACTTGTTCCAACAACTCCATGTCCTTTTGACGTTGAGGACACCAAAACTGCACACAATACTCCAGGTGAGGTCTCATGAGAGCAGAGTAGTGGGGCAGGATCACCTCCTTTGACCTACTGGTCACATTCCTTTTGGTGCAGCCCAGGATACGGTTGGCTTTCTGGGCTGCAAGCGCACACTGAAGCCAGCTCATGTTCATGTTCTCATCGACCACCACCCCCAAGTCCTTCTCTGCAGGGCTGCTCTGAATCTCTTCTCTGCCCAACCTGTAGCTGTGCCTGGGATTGCTCCGACCCAGGTGTAGGACCTTGCACTTGTCATGGTTAAACTTCATGAGGTTAAATCAAGTCTCATACTTCATCCTTGATATGAGAACACTAAAAACTCCTTATTGGTCCACTGCCTAACTCTATTCCTTCTAAAATCACTTCCAAAACTTGGGGTCATCATTCGCCTTGGTGGTGATCTGCTACCATTTCCTTCTCTTCAGCTACAGTTCAGTTTTGTTGGACTTAGAAAATGTATCAGATAACCCTGATCTTGCTCTTAGCTATGTCTATAAAAATTTGAAACACCACCTCTGCCTTTGATTCAGGTTTGCAGTGTGAAGAATCTGGCTCTGAAGAATGGTCAGAGGGTATAGCCAGATAATGAAAAGCTGATACAGTTCTAAATCCCAAGTTATCCACAGAACTCTCTTAGACTTGTGGCTCATTAGAAACCTGATCATGTACAGGTCCACATGTATCTTCAGTGTTGATGAAATCTGGAGCAATATAATAGTGCTCTGCTTTTAGTGTTGGTAAAATGCAACAACAAAACAAATTCATAATTATTATTATTATTGATATTATTATTGTTATTATTTGTATTATTGTTATTGTATTATTATTGTATTTTCACTTTTTCATAGCTTAGGTCTTTCAAACATTACAGTGCCAGCATTGCTTCTAATCTGGCATTGTTTCAGCCCTACGTATCCCCATGCACACTGGAATAGCACTAGGCTTGGATAACAAAATAAATCCTTGTGTCTTGAAGCCACTTCTTATTTTGCATTTCATTTAGAGATGGTTTAGGGTCCCTCCTCTGCTTTGAAATTATAGCCTGTGTATTTGCAGCTATTTTTCCCCTCAAAACACCTTGTCACTGAATTATTTGATGCAGGAACTTTCTTATAACTTATCTCCTTCTCTGACTTGTTCACACTTAAAGGTCACAGTCCTCTGCCTCTGATATCACTAGCTCTCACTGCAGAAATGGCCAGAGTCCCAAACTTCAGCAGGAATCTGGGGAGGAGGAACAGGCGAAGGACTGCAGGACACCAGCATCTTTTGTTTTTCAGATTATTTATGGACCATTGGAGAGCACAGAAAAGGAGGTTGGATGGAGGGGAAGAGAGCTTCAGGCTGCAGCTTCAAGCAGGCAGACAGGCAACATGGGTATTGCCAACCAGAGCTCATGACTGCAAGCAGGCATGTACCTCACCTCTCACAAGCATCTGACCTTTGCTGCCCATCTCCCTTCTTCAGAGCAATCTGTTGTTCAGAAAAACATGTCACCTGGGCAGCACCCCTATCTTGCCTACACAATAGCAAGATGCACTGTGATAGCCTTTTAAATACAGCATACAGAATGTTTCATGAAGTATTCGTACTTATGATGGGAGCCCTAGACAGGGGTGAAATCAAAATGCTTGTGTCTTGTCATTAAACTGAAAACACCCCCAGAAAAGAGTTTCAGATCTCTGATCTGGATTTTATTAGAATACAGCTACAAGATGTCCTAGACAAAAGACACAAGGAGTTGCTGGGTGACAAAATGTGAAGTGGAAGAGGCTGGGGGTGGACTTGGTTAACACTTTTGCTCCCGAAGGTCTTTCAGCTGCTCAGACCCTAGAGCCAGGTGTGCTCAGCTATTTCAAGGTCAAAACCAACAAGAAAAGCTTACAGTGTCCTGATTTAGACTGGAATCCAAAACACATGAGGGACAAGTTAATTTTGCTTCTGATAAAAGGGGAGGTTTGGTCAGCAGAATTTGCTATCATTTCAGTAGCAAGTGGAAAGCGAATGCAAAGACTGTTGTCAGAGGAGAGGTTACACAGTCCAGGTTTCCATTTGGTTGAAAATATGTTAAAGCTAATTGAATTTCCTTTGGAAAAAAACAGAAACTTATGTGAGATGATGCAGTGTTTTGCCACATATTTAAAAGTAATAAAAACTGCTGTAGAGGCTCTGCAAAAACCCAAAGCAGAAGGTTCTTCCATGCCAAATCATATTCCACCACAACAGGCAGGCTGACAGAGTGACAGAGAAAGAGATGGGAGGGCATCTATAGATAAATAGGGATTTGTAAATATTAAATGCGAGTCTTAATGGACTTGCATTCTCTGCCAATACATCTACAAGAGAAGAGGATTAGTGAGCAGCTTGGCACCAAGACCTCCATCTACAGAGCAGATATTCTGCAATTAGGAGGTCCTCTTCTTTGAGAAAAACATTTACGTGGGCAATTGAAAAACTGTTGTTGGAAATCTACTTCACACACACATGCTGACTTGCAAAATATTTGCTTATTAGCTTTTCTTGATGAGCAGAGACTGAGATCTGCCCCACTGTTCTGAAGTTGAGTCTGCCTACTTCTACTCTACAGTAAGGAATGGTCAAGTCTGTTAATGTGGAATGATACAGATGTGCCAGGCTTTACTGTGGATTTCCAATAGATCTTTGAGGATAACTGATTTTGCTCCATTATTGCCAAAGGAGAAAATTTAGAGGGGGAAGCAGGGTATTAAATAAAACCTAATTTTCAATTGTTTTCTAACTCAAAGCTGCAATGTGCTTTGTTTTGGTTTGGTTTTCCTATTAGTGTAAGTTCATTGACAATCCATCGAAAAAGTGAATATCTGTGTTAATAATTGTGCATTGCTTTTAGGGGAGTCACTTTGACACACTATGTCTAGTTTGCATCCAGGCAGTGTCACCAGTCCCCATAGATAGGTTTTGACTTGGGTAATTTTCTTAACAGTAGCTTGTATGATGCCATGCTTTGGAATTATGACCAAAACAGCATTGATAACACAGGGATGTTTTTGTTACTGCTGAGCAGAGCTTTCACAGAGTCAAGGCCTTTTCTACTTCTCAACCCACCAGCAAGTAGGCTGGGGATTCACAAGGTATTGGAAGGGGACACAGCTGGAACAGCTGACTCCAACTGACCCAAGAGGTATTCCATGTTATATGGCGTCATGCTCAGCATATAAAACTGGGGGCAGAACAGGAAGATGGGGACGTTTGGAGTGATGGTGTTTGTCTTTCCAAGTCACCATTAGGTGTGATGAAGCCCTGCTTTCCTGGGGATGGCTGAACACCCACCTGCTGATGGGAAGTGGTGAATGAATTCCTTGTTTTGCCTTTTCTTTACTATTAAACTATTTGTTGCAATCCATGAGTTTTCCCACTTTTACCCATCCAAGTCTCTCCCCCATTCCACTTCAGGGAGTGAGAAAGCAGCTGCTCAGGGCTGAGCTGCCCACTGGGGTTAAATCAGGACACTGGGAAATGGTATTTACCCAGCAGCACTCCTGGTTCTCCACATCTCTGAAAGAACTTAGTTGTTACAGGACCACACAGTGAGGATCTCAGGTTGCTGTAGTAACTTAATGGAGTTCAAAATGAATTAAGCTGGCAATGTCCCAGGATAGCAGACACCTAAGTTTGCATTCCCCACTGCCTGGCACTATGTGACCTGCAAGCAAATTGTTGCTTTTCTCAGTGGGAGCAGAAGCAACCACCCACAAGCCTCACAAGCTATGAATTTGCTATCTTGATCATTCATATTATAGAAAATCTCAGACTTGAGTCCTTGCTTGCACCATTTTAATCAGCTTTACTAAACTATCCAGGAGCATGAAATGCTCATGGACTCCAGTGGGTTTAGTCTTGCTATTCCATTTTCATACATTCCTGTCCCTCATTTCTACCTGTTAGAATCTGTCTACTGCAGGTAGGGCTCTACAAATGCCTCCTGTACAGAAACAATGTTATGTTTTCTCCACTCCCCCCCCTCTCCCTTTTTCCCCAAAAAAAATTTTTTTTTTTTTTTTCA
>NDXB01012613.1:47361-74914 GCA_002631895.1 Agapornis roseicollis | reverse complement strand
TCAAAATCCCCCCTTTAAAAAAAAATGTTTTTTTTTTTCCCCCCCCCCCCCCCCCCTCTTTTTCCCCAAAAGAAATTTTTTGTTCTGTTTACAATGTAAAATTAACAATCTGAAATCAACTGTTTAACAAGTTGAAGCCAAATATTTTGCAGTAAGGATGCTCTTTGGTAAGGAGCAACCTCAGGGCTGCCAAGCTCAAAAATGTGCAGATATTTAGGCAGATCCTGAAGCCCCAGATGAGCACACCTGGAGTGTGTGCAGTGCTATGATCACTACTTCATCCATCCATATTTACCAAGGTAAAACTCAAAAAACAATTCACTCATGTTTGTAGATACATGCTTTTAAGAAACCTCTCAAACTGCACTTTCAAAAATACCAAATATCATTTTGTTCCCTCATATTAGGACATCATCACCATTATGCCAATGCTGTGGTTTGCTGCTGCTATTTTTAAGCCCTCCAGTGTTTGCGTAAGATACATTCACTGCACTTCGGAGTATTTAACACCTAAATGAAATTGAGTTTGTTCATCCCACTGAGTTGCTAGGCAGCCATTACAGAGCATCATGCATTTCTGATGGGTCTGCTAGCTGGTAAAATTACTGGAAAAAGTGTAAATAAAAAGAGAAAAACTAAGTATTTTTAAGACAGGTGCCTGCTCAGCACGCATGTTGTGTACCCATTTAAATAGGCAACTATCTACATGTACTTCAAACATGTAATTTTTCACATGGAGTACCTAAGTGTCCACTGCATGGACAAGAAAGTGCTGTGTCTGTGATTTCCATGCATGTTTATTCAGCTGCAATCACATATAATCCTTCAGATTTTAAAAATCAATGTAGGATAGTGATTGGAGGAAAGCAGTATCTTGTGGCACAGTGGGATTTCCACCCTGGCATGAAGGGCACCTCTTTGGGTGTGTCTTAGGACCAGTCCCAATAAAGGATTAGACATCTAAATGTGATTTAAGCAAGTTAAGGCATTGAAACTGATAGAAGGGAGGAGTCAGGAGAACCATCCATCCCTTCTTTGCAAAATGGGTCACTGTGCTCCTCAGATTAATTCAGGTTTAGGCTGCTAGCTGCTTAGTGCAATAACAAATAAACAGCTCAAAGAACAGGAGCTGCAACAGAGTAGACCCTACTCCTACAACTGTTCAAACCACACAGTTTCTGAGCAGCAAATCATGCAATTAGTGACAGTTGCCATTCTATTCTGAAACTTTTCAGCATTTTTTCCCTTTCAGAAATCTCAGATGGAGACAAGTTGCTACCTTGTTCCCTCCTACTCTTTCCTACAGAGCAGAACCACAAGAGATCAGCTCCTTTTCTATTACATGACACTCTCCAGGAGAAAATCTTAAGACTGGAAATTTTAGAGGCTTCAGAACAGGTCAGGGTTTTGATCTTATAAAGTGTTCAATGCTGGGAACTAGCAATTAAATAGAAAAAAAGAATTGTAAAATGCTTAGTACTGCTGTAAGCTCAAGTAGAGACTCTCCACTGTCAGAGGAGACTTAGCAACATGCCAGGCTGATATTATTTCTGACACCTTTTTTTTGCAAAACATATGGCTAAACATACAAGTCATGATCCCACTCAAAAATTACCAGTTACTAACATATCTTTACCCAGTGTACTTTGACATACTTTGTGTCATATGTAAGAAACAAGACAGAGGTTATACTGATAAAGGAATGGAGATCATGGAGAAATGTGGATTGCTCTCCTGGGAAGAGGAGAATTTCCCTGCTGGGAGGTGATTGGGCACTGGGGCTTCTGGGTCTGGATTGTGAGCAGCATTCTTCACTGGAGTACCATGGGTTTTACAAAGTTGGATATATTCAGAGTTGTTCTTCAGCTGCACAGTGATGATAAGGAAGTTCAAAAAGAGAGGCATGTCAGAAAATGCAGCAACCAGTCACTTCATATGTTGCTGTTTAGAAATGTAAAATAGCTGTGTTGAGCTGAGTCTGACAGGACTGGAATTTTGACATAAATTTACAAGTTCTGGACTAGGAAAGAATACAGCATATTTATAAAAAAAAATCCTCCTTGGAGAAACAGGGTTCTGTACAACATTATGGCAATGCCTTAACAACGTGTCATTTGTTCTGATGCTACACACATGAAATGTTCAGCATTTTCTGAAGATGAAAGAACACACCTGCAAAAAATACCAAAAAAATTAGGTTTTGAAAAAAGTACCTAAGATGTGTCAGGTTTCATATGCAAAAGATGGGTTTGTTTGAGTAAGTGAAAATGTCTGTGTCTGGTTGTGACACCAACTGGCATAGCCAGCAAGAGTGAAGCACTTCATGATGTCCATAGTTTGGCTCCATTTCAGTGCCTATACCAGCACAGAAAAATGGTGCTAGACATGTCTGTCTCTCTCCAGTGACTTCAGTGAGAGTCTACATTGTGTAGCTCTTCTGCAGATGAGGGCACTGTATGCACCCAAAGTGACTGCATTTTGGAGGGTCTTCATCTCATTTCGCTTTAGGTGCTGTCCCATAGCAAATGCATACAATACATTTACCACTCTGCAGCACCACAGTGGTCACCCAACCACCCTTGTGGAGTGCAGGAGCAGCCACCTTTGCTACATGGAAAACAACTTGGGCCTAGAGGCTGCACTGCTCTGGAGTACAGCTTTGAAGAGGATGGTTGGAAGATGCAGTCTGTCACCACATTGTGGCTCTCTCTCTGCTGTATGACCTTATGCAGAATTGTCTTATGCATCAGATATTTGGGAGATCCGAGTCTATCCAGCTATGCCATAAAAGGGGATTTCAGCAGAGCATGCCTCCATCATTACTGTTGGGTATTATCTGTATAACCCCCTTGGGCTGGATTATCTCCTTTACTGAAATCTGTTCCATATAAGGGGCTGGGAAAGGGCTGTGCTTCTCAATCCACTAGTGCTTTGGAGTGGCAAAAGGACTGTGTGCCTGCAAAGAGTTGGCTCCAGACCCAGAGCATCTCCATACAGAGATGGCTGAAACAGTTGGTATGGAAGCTCATTCTCTCTGTGATTGCCCACGAATGTTCTTCATAAAATGGGTAGTGTGGTCTGATAATGGTCTTTAGGGGCAGGTAGGTGATGTGAAAAGTCTGGATGCAGGATATAAAATTGGCTCTGGTGTATGTTATAACTGGGAGAAGCCAACACTCAAACCTCATGTCAGAATCCAGAAAAGAATATAGTCAGTTTTGTTGTCATGGAAACATTACAATTAAATTCTACATATGATAAATGCATTGTCTAGTCACCTTTATACATACTACAATTCAGTAGCTATAGGTAAGGTTGTTGTATTGCAGCAAAGGAGAGACTTTAAGAACTTAAAGAGTTTTCCACTCATCTCTGCGGTGCATAATACTAAGTTAAAGGCACAAAACAACCCATGGTCAAAAGAACTTTCTAATCCTCCCCATTAGTACGTAGTCTGTTTTCTATGTAAGTGATTCATTATAGAATTTTACTCCCATAAAAACTATTCTATCCTCCTTTTGTACGTATGCCAAATGGTGAGAAAAGCCGGAGGCAATTAAAGCAAATATGGCTTGAATTACAGGCCTGTTCCCACAAGACCATGCAATGAGTAAATCGGTTAAGATGTGCAATAAGGCAAAGTAGATGCTGTAGAAAGGCCACCTTCTCAAAACTGGTATTACTCCTGGCTTTCTTGTGTTGTGAGTCAGGGGCTCTCCAGTCTTGCTGCATCACTCCTGCAATGTGGGTAAAAAGGACTACACCTACATTCAGCTCCTAGCCCACATCATCCTACAGTGTGAAGCATGTCTGCTTAAAGGCAAGGTTTGACCTCCTCATTTCTGAATTCCAAAGTGCTTTTTTTTCTGTGTTTACTGGTGGAAGAAAGCAAGTAAATATCTTCATGCTTGCAAAGCGAAGAAGAGAGTAAGAACATCAAAATAGCAAAGGATGAGGGGAAATGGAAAAGGCTTTCCATCTTAGACCTCTGCTGTCACATCAGATCAGGGAAGGCAGAAAAGGTCAGCATATTTATGGTTTCCAATAGTGCATTTCCTGTGGTGAACTTTCAGTAGTGTCATCTTCCTCACTGTGATTAGATAAATGGATCAGGATTTGGGGGGATGCTGCATCCTACACTAGCTTTAAAAAAAAGGAATGGTCCAAATGCAAGTTCACTCATGTTCAAAGCTTCAGGGTGCACCAAATCTTTCCAATCTTTTCAGCATATAATTAAGAATGGAATTTAAGAAATGCTATATGAAGAATGACACCAACACATGTGTTGATTGTAAAAGAATTAACATATGTGGTTTGGTCTCTACAGCAGGGCATGAGGCTCTCTCAGAAGGTCAAGGAGAAATAAATAAACTGAACATCACTGATTGTGCTTCACTATCTTATGATAAATTTCTCTTCCACACAATCTCAGCTCTTTACATAGTAGCAGCTAATACATTAAACCTTGCACTCAGACCTTTCCTATGAAATCCTGTGCTAAACTNTGTGTTGATTGTAAAAGAATTAACATATGTGGTTTGGTCTCTACAGCAGGGCATGAGGCTCTCTCAGAAGGTCAAGGAGAAATAAATAAACTGAACATCACTGATTGTGCTTCACTATCTTATGATAAATTTCTCTTCCACACAATCTCAGCTCTTTACATAGTAGCAGCTAATACATTAAACATTTAATACATTAAACCTTGCACTATGAAATCCTGTGCTAAACTCTGCACTTGTATTACATTTATGATAACTGAGTAGGGCATGAGTAGAGCTTGATTTCACTGTAGGTCTGAGCCTCCAGGAACCCCGTTAATCACCAGTGGAACACAGCACAGCAGCCTGCTTTTAATGAAGGCACACTTTTGCATCATCCACGCTTGGTCCACACCCCCTTGCTGGTTGCTCTGTCTTAGAACAATTTGAATGGATAAACTGGTAATTCCCCTCTGGCTTTTGACCAAACCTCTCCATATGAAATCTTCATTTAGCTGACAATTATTTGTTTATAAAATGCTGGAAACTTGGTTTTTGAAAACTAAAAACCAGCGTCTTTGGAATGGTGCCTGTGCTTTTCTGGGCTGGGTCAGACTGGCAGAAGGAGAAATCTACTTTTTTGCTTAGCTGTCAATGAAAGTTAACCAGGCAGCTGAATTTGCAAATCCCATCTAAAGCAATGACGGTTTAAGATATTTTGACATTTTTTTCCTTAAAAATGCTTACCAGAATTTTTTCCTTCACTGTCGTTTTCCTTACAGCCCTTCATTCCATAGAGGAATTAGTCTCTTGGTAGAACATGTTGACAGGCAGCAGGAGAAACAAGCTTACTATTTTTGCCCTATATTTTACACTGCAGCAAAGAACATCCCAGACTTTGATTGCTACCTATACCTTGGGTCAAAGTAAAAAAGTGACCTTATAAACAGTGCACTTAGAGATGGTACAACTTTGGTCCAGGACTTTTTACCTTTTCCACTGCACTCCTATTTAACACTCTTCCTTCTGCAGGTGAACTTTTTGTGAGTGCTTTCAGACCAATATTTGCTGGTGTTAAACACTTCCTGACGCTGGTCTAGATGACAGATTGCAAGGATCCAGGTGAAAGGAGAAAGAAGGAGTGAGTGTATGAGTATCTGAGTTGGAGCTGTCTCAAGTCTCACCACAGGCCATAAGTTTGGACAGCTAGGAGGGAGTGAGTGAGGCCAAAAACCACTGAGATTTAGAGCTTAAATAGACAAATAAATAAAACAACACTGCTGACCTATTTTCCCTTGACAGATCTCATTGCTCATTGAAACAGTCAGTAATTTGCTGTATTTACTTATAAAGTATTTACTATATGTACTTCAATTTATGAGCCTTCCTCCACACAGGCCATTGCACCAGAGACGTTTTTAAAACTTGCTTACAGGACAAATTTGCCTTGCAAGGTAATTTGTATGCTGGTCAACAGATGCTTTAGGTCTGACCTCCAATAACTTGATTGCAGTATTATTGCAGGGATGTACTGCAATAATTCAACTCCTCTTCTTCCAGTGCAAAAAACAAAAAAGTGCAATATTGTGTTGACACAGGAGGAGGAGGTCACATTGTCCTCATTTGGCTCCTTGCTTTGGCAAAAATAGTCTAGCTCAGCCTTGTACCAAGCATGGGTGATGGCTCAAGTTATTCCAGTCTGTTCACTCTTTCTTATTCTAATTCAGCAGGAAGAAAGAAATAATCCCCCAGGAGCAGAGGTTTGTTTAGGGCACAAACAATGTGATTTTGTTGTTAATACAGCCTTGTATAGTCTCGGGCAAAAATATATGATTGCATCTGGCAAGTCAAGGGATGTGCACTACCCCTCTGTCTGCGATTAGTACTCTTATTTTACCACAGTTACCCTTTTCAATTATTACGTTATCCTGAGCCTCACAGTGCTGTTTAATTGGTTTTTAGTTCAGTTGTAGGTCATGTGTGGGTCAATAGAGATTGACCCATGCTACAGCCATGCATCCTCCATCAGAAGTAAAATTGGAGGAGGGTGGCTGCCAACTGGAATTGTCATTATTGTAACTTAATGATCAGGCACAGCCTTCTGAAAAGGCTGGAAAGCATGGATTTTTACTTGATTTTTTGTTATTTATGCATGTGCTTAGCCTGTCTCCTGGAGATGGATGCACAGGCTTCAGATGATCTACTCGTGTGAGTAAAATTAGGTATTTCAGAGCTTGCAGGCTTTGGGCCTAAATCCATAAGAGCAAAGCATCCTTCTGTATGTCCTGAATTTATCTAGACCACAAATGTTTATTTTAGCTTGATGCTTCCCAGACCCTTTGCCTGTGCTTTCATAAGAGGATGACCTTAAGCTCTCAACATATTCGGTTGAAAAGTGATTTAAAGGTATGGCAGAAAGGTAAAACTATTTTGGTTTCTTTTCCCCCAAAGAAAAACACAATAAACAAGCATTAGCTGCTGCCTTTCTCTCACTCTTCACTTCTTCTAGTAGACGGATTCCTCAGGCAGACAGGTAAGACACAATTGAATTTGTGAGCCTAATGCATATCAGTTCATGCACCTAGACTAGCTCCCAAAACTGTACATCCCACCATCTGTCACACATAGGTGGAGGGTAAATGGTATACAGAATAAAATCATTAACACTGGAAAGGGTGCTGTTACCTGAAGAGAGGCGAGCTGTGCCTCAGGGAACGGAAGCTCATTAGAGTGCTAGTCTCTATTTCTTTATTGCTAAGTATCATGGGTAAACATAAGCCAAATGTCTATTTAAAGGATTGCAATGTTCAGTCACACATATTTTTCAAGCACTTTCTGGATGTCTGTTCTTGCCAAGAGCTGTTCTTTCTTCCACAGTATTTGGGCTTTCTCTCTATATTTCTCCCTGTCTCAGCTTGTGGAACTCTATGACAATGTCTCTTTTCTTCATGCTTCATTTTCCCTGTGCACCTTCTCAGAAATCATTACCAAAAGCCATCAGCTTCTTTGCAGAGCTGGTCTTCACCATGGTGAGCCAGACACTGCTCTTCTAACACAGTGCAAGGAACAGCCTAGGCTTTATTGAGCAGGATTCAGGACAGTTGATATTACCGATAGTCCAAATATGGATTTGTGATGATGAAATATTCCACAATATTTCCGTTAATTCTGGGTTGACTTAAACAGTTGTGTGACGCATTGTGTGTCCTGATATTCAGTGAGGTTTGGACTGTGCTTCTTACACATGGGAGAGGGGTGCTGACGTACCAAAATCTCCAGTTACCTTTCAAATGAGACATCTCCAGTGGGGATTATGGCTTTTTGCATTTTATTCTCACTCATCAGACTAAAGGATGACAGCACTCGCTTTTCATTTAGACAATTTATTTATGAATTTCCCCAGCATTCGCTCTGTAATAAACACACTGATCAGAAATACTTGAGACACTGCTAGTCCTAGACATAATTGAATCTTTGTTCTATAACTTGAAACTGCTATCAATACTTATTGAAGCATAGAACATACACTTGTCTGGTGAGTGCTTAGAATTGACTTAGGTTATTATGTTTTGGTTGATCTACAACAAAACCATCTGAATTATGAGCTGTGTAAAGAAGAGGTAATTAAATTTGAGACATTAAGGCAGTGGGTGCTTTGGATTGTGATAAATAAAGTCAAAAAAGTCTTTCCCATGGACGCTGGCATCAAGAGATGTTCAACTGCTTATGTTTTATAGTAAGACAAGTATTTTATTGACAAAATGGGATTTATCTTTTTTGGTATGGCTATTCCACAAATTAAACCAGTATCAGCTGCTTCATGATATAATGGGAAGACTGCTGAATAGTTAGAAATGAAAAGAAAAAACAACAAAACAAAACCCAAAGCAAACACAAACAATGAAATCCTGCATCAGATTTATTTTCTTCCCTTACATTTTAGCTCTTAGAATTATGGAGGCAGTTTTAACAAAATGCCTACCAGCAACTTACCTCAAAGCCTTAGATGCCAACTGTTCTTTGCTGCCGTTGTTACTGCTCAGCAAAAGCTATATTTCAAACCACATTATGAATTTAACCTAATAAATAGTTGGGGAAAAGGAATAAATTCCTCTAGAGCTTGATTCATCCCTCTTATCTGAGATATCTAATTCAAGAGGGGATGAATTGTCCCTTATGAGCCATCTATCTCTCACCAGAGACTGCAAATAGACCCTTTAGCACCTAACTGTAAGAGAAATAATATTAAAAGAAACATCACCTGGAAAAACTAACTGAGACAAGAGATAACCTCTTGTTCAGTTTGTCTGACTGGTCATTTTTCCTGTCTTCCATGATGCAAATGTGCGTGTAGCCTTCTCTTAGTGATAAGACCTGGGTGTATATTGTCTGATCCATCAATACAGATAGCAGAAAAAATACAGAGGCATATGATGTGCAAGATTAATATCCTTCTAACTTCAGACATTTGCTGTGCAGGCTCTGCATCTCAGCTGGCATAGCTCTCATTGTATTCAGCACACAGAAATATGCACTCTGAGGGCATGATTCTCCTTACTGTCTTCAGAGAACAAGGTGAATTGTGTCTCCAAAACCATGAATTCTTCCAACTCCCAAACTCCATGGTCTATAAAAAAAAGCAGATAAATAGTTAATAAATAGATGTTTTCAGTGGTGCAATATTTAATTAGGTGTAACCCACTTTTATAGTCATTGCAACTGGTGACTAAGACAGATCCAAATCACAAACCAGAGCAGGACAGCTTTGGGCTGTTGCTCTCAAAGCAAGAGATCTATTGAAATATCCAGAATAATGAAACGCACCTGTTTGCATTAGATTAATGCACTTGATGTCACATATTTATTTTAAAGGTCTGCATCACTGTGCATACCTTCTGCATATACATCCTCATGCCTCAGAGTCAGTATACTTTAGTCCCTTCTCAAACATGTAATGGATGAGATCAAAGAATCACAGAATCATTAGGATTGGAAAGGACCTCTGGAGATCATCTAGTCCAACCCCCCTGCCAAGGCAGGGCCACCTAGAGCAGGTTACAAAGGAACAGATACTTTCTTTCACTAATTTATTCTGTGTCTCTTACTATAAAAACAAGACAGCTTCTAGGGAAAGGGAACCTTTTCTTCTGCTTCTTCCTCTCAGAAGCCCTGCACTTGGAAAAGGTTAATTTTCAAGGTTTCTTTCAGCTCCCCCTTTTATTATTTTTCTTTTGTGAATAGCTCATTTCTAATTTCTATGAAAAGACACATTTGTCACACACTTATTGTGCACAGTTGTCAAAATTACAAGATCTGTTCCTACTGCTTTTGGTGTTAGCAAAAATAATTTGTAACTTCAAGAAGAGTCATTGTTATTTGTGGACAGCTTTAAAGGATGCTTCTGTATTTCTTCCTGAATTAAAAGCTGCAGACATGGAAGCACAGCAAAATTTGAGTCCTTAAAAGAACCAACTTAGTTCTGCAAATACATAAACCAGATGTTCTTGTGATTTCTAAGCTCACATATATTTACTTTAATGGAGTTAAAGGGATTTCCTGGATGGGTAAAGATTTAAGCCATTAACGCTGGTCGTTCTCTTCTCCCAGATTCCCAAAGTACAAATTGTTCTCAGTGCTTGTCTCCTTGAACCCTGCTGTGTTGCATCCTCTTCATCTCTGATCTGGTGATTAGTTTTTCCAGCTAGATGTTTTTAGGACTTTTACTGTGATACTTGTGTAGATGACAAAATACATCATAAATAATGATCATAAATAATTTATTCTCTGAGAACCCTATCATAAGAGTATTGTTCTGTGTCTGGGAATGGGTTTGTCATGCAGTGTTTCTGCTTTGCATGGCAATAAAAACCACAACCTGCTGAGCCTGCTGCACATGGAATGACAGATGTCTTTTTCTTTTGAAACACCAATACTACACTTGTGACTCATGGTCCTTTTTGACTATAAACCAGCACAGGAGCATGTTCCACAGCTGCAGCCAGCACCAGCAGCAAAACCAGGATTTCTTTCACTCTTTTTAACCAGATTGGGATATAGGGATTAAAATCTGGTGATGGGACAACGTTAACTGTTTCATGTGTGATCCCACTGGTGAATAGAATAGCATTCAGACTGAAAAAAAGGTCCAGGAGATAAAAATTTGGGATGCACTACAAAAAGAGCAAATACAGAAGAAAGACAGTGTCAGATAAGGGAGAAAAGTGAGAAGAAATAGAAGGGCAAATAAAAAAGGGAAGAAAATGCAATATCCCAAAATGGAGCAGCAGTAAAGCATTGAGCACATGCTTCATCACACAGCTTCTGCTGAAGGACGTGTTCCCCCACTGCTACGAAACACCTGGAGGCACTGGTGATCATTCTATTTGCACTGTGGGATCAAGAGACCTGTTTTTATACCTGATCTACGGGTTGTTAAGTATAAAATCTGATCTTCCTCCACAGGCAAATGTGATGCTCCTTGGCCAGACAATGTTAGAAATAATTTACCTTAATTTTCTATCCTAAAATGAATCTATAGTCTTTGGGTATTCCTGAAAATTCAACCTCTGCTTTTCTATCCCACACACCAAATTTCTAGTTCCCATCAAAATTAAATGCACTAATAGAGGTTTCTCTCTACTGTGTGCCCATTTGCAGCTCAGAGCCAAGTTTTGCAATAAGGCTGACAAGAGAGTAGACCTCTATTAAGAGAGGTGGCAGCAAAGAACAACACAGTGATTAAATGCAAAATTGAAATCATAATGAAAATTGGGGCACTGAAAAGAAATTTTAATTAAGTAAGCAACTGCAAATCAAACAAATGTATTCATTATTTAATCAACTAGCGAGTGCAACAATCTCAAATAATCAGGAAAGTCTCAGAGAGCAGATAAAGAAGCAAATCAAGAAACCAATTTAAAAGCCATGAGAAAATAGCACACATTCTCACTATAAAAGAGAATTTGTCTAAGAAACAGAAGGTTAACTTCTTTTTTCCCACAAATATAATCTTCGTTATCTCAGTAAGACTCTTTTGTTTTGCTTTGGTTTGTTAGTGGGTTGTTCTTTTTTTAAATCTTATACTGGGGTTTGGGATGCTATTTCTTCTGCATATTTGCTTTTAATTTGTTCAGTTGTAGATAGTGACTGCAAAGCGATGTTTTTCTTTGCCTACTTCCACTCATTTTTCAACAGCTACACAAATCCCCTTGAGGTATCACAATAACTGAGGGTTGGGGTTTTGGTTGGGTTTTTTTTTTTTTGTAAGGAGATAAAACTTTGGGTGTCTTCAGCTACTGTTCAGCTCCATGTACAGCATGACCCATCAGCAGTGCAGAGCATTTTTGGGACAGGCGGCTGAATCTACCTGAGCTGTTTCATACACATGAGTATGTCCAGCAGAGGAATATGATTTATTATTATTAACTGCAGCTTTGCCACGAATCTGCTATCTTCCCTGACTTTAAGGGAAAGAAGGGATACTGAGCACCTTATCTGTATGATGAAGACTTGTGTATGGCTGTGCTCTTTAGGTATGCTTTCACCCTAAATGTTTTCTGCCTGACACATGTGAGTGCGGGAGCGAGTATGCACCATTGACTTCAATGAACACCTTGCAAAGTCTGCAAACCCCTCAGCATGAGCACAGGGAGCCCTTTCAAGCCTCAGAGCTACTTCAGGGTAACCAAATGAGTCACAAGTAACCAAGTAATTGTTTTTCCAGACTTCCTTACTTACAAATTTGGATCTGTGTACAAAAGAATGAATCCAGAGAGAATTTGCTATCGTAGCTTGTGAGTGTAGATTTGTTTGCACTCAAAGCAGTTGGATAGGGGCAGGAGATAAGGAATAGTACAAACAAGTCAATTACTGCACAGTCTTGTAAGTATAGCCTGTCTAGAGCCTAATAAAAATCACACACCTAATTAGTGGCTTCATTCAGCATTGTGTGAGCAGTGATTCACTGTGCAAGAGGAGACTGGTAGCAAATAGACCTTGTACAAGGTATGTGAGAAGAAGCAAAGAACTGCAAATCAGCTGCACACAAAGACGTGAGAAAATATTGTGAGGCTTTTAAAACACAAGTGTAAAAAACTCTTCTGTACAGTAAGTTGAAATTGCATACATCTTTGCACCAAAGAGAAAGGAGTCTGATTTTATATCCAGAGTATGGAACTGATACCTGGTTTCTTATTCTTTCTCTGCCTCTGGAACATAACACAAACTCTTTTCCTTTTCTATTCCTGCTTGTCTACATTATTTGGTTTCTCCTACTGCCACAAGGGCCAAGCACTTAATGCTCTTAGCATTTTTCACCCGATCACATCTATTTTGCAGATGAAGTACACAGCCTTACCTCTACATAGGGGTCCTAAACATTGCTTGGGACTCCAAGGTGAAAAACTCTTGTTCTGCAAGTTCTGCAGGGATCAGGAGGCCCTTGAAGTTCAGAGCTCCTAATATCTTTTTACATTAATATTTCCAGGTAGGTCTGCCTACTGCACTCCCTCAGCATGCCCCAGTCTTCAGAGAACCAAGTATGCCAGCATCTAGCTCATTCCTCAGGCTTATCATGCTGTACAGTTAGGAGCTATCTGGTGGAGTCTGGGCTGCAGACATGCTCAGAGCACATTTGCAAGACCATGTTTTCCCCCTCCAAAATTAAATGGTTCTCTGCTCTGCCCCTGAAGGTCCACAGCTGAGGAATCTGGTTCATTTATGGAAGATTAAAATATGGTTCTGTCTCAAGCAATGCTAGTTGAACCCATTTTCTGGGCACCATGGCCACAGAATCACAGGAGATGCTGAAGCGGTGATGTGTGCTTCATTCCCTGATGTTGACACCATGATGGTTTCTTGAAATGATTGAATTATAATTGGGCTGGGTTGGGAAGAAGGGAGAAATTTTATTCTATATCTTTATGACTGGGGTGCTCCCCTAGGAAGAAGGGCAGCTGGTTTCCAGTCCACTTAATATTTTACTGCTTAATGTTAAGGGAAAAGTTTTGCTCTATGCTATTCCCTGAGTGCAGCCAGAGATACACAGGTCTGCCACCTCAACCCTTTTATCCAGCTTTCCTTCCAGCATGGAAGAGCAGAAGCATTGCAAGCCTGGCTGGATACTGATTTGCACAGTGCCAACCATTCTTGTCTCTAGGCGGGTGAAGGGAAGCATCTGCCCATCACAAGCCCTTGTGCAGCCTCAGGGAAGTCCAGTTCAAGTTTTGTGTCATTTTGCTGAATCAGGGTTGACTTGTCTCAAACTGTGGAAACCTCAACACAAGGTAAGGTTAGATGGATGTCCTGTTTCTGACTACCTCCACTCAAAGCAGTCCCAACACAGGACATTTTATGCTTCAGTGATCCAGTTTGAGCCTTGCAAGCTGCAATTGCCTCCAAAGCCCATGGTTTGCACACGTGCTCTGGTGCTGGCTTCACTACCACCAGCCAACATCCCAGAGCATCTCCTGCTCCCTCCTAACCATATTACAGGGAGGTAATGACGTTGTTCAGATCAAAAGGAAACAGTAAATTCAATTGTGACTTACCAGCAGAACTGGTGTACTGTCAGCAAGCACATGCACACATATGCATGCCCACAGAGTGCCCTATCCTTACATGCACACCAGGGTTTGTTTCTGGAAATACACTTTCTATTAATTAGCAGAGATCAGAAGCAAGCCTTGTAATCTACAATGGGAGCTAATGTCATTCTGGGCTAAAAATAAATCTATCAGATGGAAAGTGGATAAATAAGAGTGATTTTAAGAAGGATAAGGCATTTTTTAGATTGGATGATGCAGCCATGTTGCATTCCATATATACACTACATGAGCATATAACAATTTCAGCTTTTGCTACAAGAGCATATTTGAGTAAGCAATCTCAGGAAAGAGGATAGAAATCTTTCTATGCACCAAAAGATGCTTTATGAACTTTTCCATCTGACAGCAAAAGAAGGATTATTATCTCCAGAAAATCCATCTCCTCAAAATCCCTGGTTATATCTGGAGCTGGAGGTCAAAACTGTGCTTGCTAAAGGGAAATCCCACTCAGCACACATCTAATTAAGTTTCTGTCTTCCAGATCCCACATAGCAGTCTCTGATAAACGAATAGGCAGGAAAGAGGAATCAGTTGCAGTCTGGTTTATGATTTTACATTATTAAGCCATTGGGGAGTGTCAGACAATCTGAGAGCTTAGTAAACTGAACTCTCTAAGACCTGTTAAGTACTCAGGAGGCACTATGCAAACCCACAAAACAGGAGCATTAATCGTCAGACAGACTTGTCAGGTTACTCAGTACATGAGTGACAGATGGTAACAGAGTGGAAAAGAGAACAGAGAAGGGCAGAAAATAAGAATTAGGAGGTTTCCACAAACCTCTCCTCAAAGTCTCATTATTATTCTTCAAAAGTTGTTTGTGAGTTTTTTAAGTGGGAGTTTGCTTTTCATTTCATAGGAGCAAATCCATGTTTTAGCACTGATTTCACTGGAATTACTCCAAATTTACTGTAGTGTAGCTGTACAGCATTGGCTCTTCATAATAATACACCTCATTAGTGGCTACTTACAGTGCAATTAAATTATAGGACGTCTAGTTCTGGGCAGTTGCTGCAAAATGGGGAACTGACGTGACACCTAATAAAGTACTTGTAAATGCCTTCTGGGAGCTATAATGACGTCTTATTTAGGAGGTGCCACTGTACTTTGAAAGACGGAAGACCAGATGTTAAAATCTGTTTTATTTACACAGTGTCACTGAGGATTAAATCTATTGTCTTTACTTAGAATATGCCAATATAGACAACGCACATGTTGGCATGGATCATCCCTGGAGGCACAGAGGTCAGACACACCAGGGCACACCAACACCATCTATGGAGACAGAATGGTTCCAAGTGGACGTGTCTTGGTTTGAGCACTGAGCCAGATGTTAAAAGATTGTGCCAAAATGAGTAGGGAATGGTATGCTTCCCAGACCTGATTTCACAGGAAGCTAGAAGTGGTAGGCCTTTTTTTTTTTTTTGTGATAATTTATGCAGCACTTCTGCTAGATGAAGAGTGCTCAGAGAGAGCGGGACACCTCCCAAACAAATAATAGTTCCTGACCATGAATTTTGGGAACAACAAGTGGATTTGTACGACTTTTTTTCCCAAAAAATTGATCTTTGTATACAAGCTCTGAATGTGTATTAAAGAAGATTCTGGTGTGAGAAAAGAAATGCAGAATGAATTTGAACCCCCACAGCAGTAACATGCCATAACCCCACCTGCTGTTGGTGACTGAGGGCAGCAGGTTGCCCGAGTCCTGGAGCACGTACGCAGAGATGTCTCCTACTGCGTAGGAAGTTTAGTTTGGTTTTACTCTGAGATGCTGCCACCAGGCGACTGCAGCTCTAAAACAGCTGTCACATCAGCAGTGCTCACCAGGGGCTCCGTGGTGCTTTGCAGTCCTGCAAAGACCTCTCTCTGTCCAGTGTCCCATGAAGGAGAGCCATGCAAAGCTTACATTGGAGTCCTGAGAGGAACAGAAGCCTTTCTAGGGGAAAAACAAATAAGTAACCGATTTTTTAAAAGTCGATTTAGGAGCTTGGACAACATTATGCTCCTTGAACTAAAGTGGAACCAGACCTTCTCTGAAACCTACTCATTGCTTAACCAACTCTTACTGGGCTGATAAGCACCAAAGTGATGCTGAAGCATTGCTGGGCCAGCAGCTCTTGCAAGTTCCCACACACTCCTCAGCAAAGGGGTTAGTTACTCCCTTGGACTTCTCTCCATCTCTGCATATCAGATTGGGTGAAGTCATTCTAGCAAAGATCTTTAGCCTTTTTTTTTTTTTTTCACCAACACATAGAAACAAGACACATTTTGCCCCTAAAAAATCCCCAGTTATGTCTGGAGCTGGAGGTCAGAACTGTGCTTGCTAAAGGGAAATCCCAGTCAAAGTGATTCTCTTAGGTTGATCAAGCATTCACGGTGCCCTCCCAGCAGGTATGTCCAGTTGTTGCAAACATGGTGAGCTGCTATAAGCAAACATGGCAGATCCAGCACCACCAACACAGGGGTGTTGGTGCAGGGGTGTTGTATGCAGGGATGCCATGTTACAAATCTTAGGGCTTCAGTCACCCAGAATTACCCTGTCTGAAGTTTTGCTGAAGTTTTGAAGAACACCTAAAATAAAAAGCAGGACTGACGACACCTACTGTTCACATACTTTGAGTAAGCACTTCCCTAGGAAGGCAAATTGTTTTGGACATGTGAGGACCCTGGGATGAATGGTCTTACTCTTTGTTTGCCTCCTGCCTGGACAGTCCTCTACTGGTGTCAAGGGACAGGAAAGGTGTGTAAGGCAGTAGAGGCAGTATGCTCACCACCACCAGCTTCCATCCTCTTCTCTTCAGGAAGGACATCAAAGAAATACCTAATTCTAGCCAGTTCCCATCCCTACTGGAAACAGCATGGGGATCCCTCAGCATTCAATAGCTGCTCAGCTAGAAGGGGAACAGCAATTCCTACACTTCAGTGACAGCAGTGTCATGTCTCTGATTGGTATGAAATGCTGTTTCAGAGTTAACTTTACATTCCTCAGGCATACAGTTTGACAAGTAGTTAGACACGGTTATGTTACACATATCTTCAAATGCCATCTGCTACAGAAGTTTCCTTCTAAAGCCCGCTCAGCTCAGAGCTGAGACTTTCAAATAGCTGTTTGAGTGTACCACTGGCTTGTAGTTGTATTTCTCTTCTGACATACGCTCACGAGGATCTTGTAAACTATGTTTACAAGGGGATAAACTAAACCTTGGCTCAGTTCCAGCAGCATAATAAATTTAAAGTAAGGGTGAATTTAATAATGGGACAGTTAGTATCAAGTAGCAGAAGAATATCCCTTTGCCATCTTTGCCATGACATGAAATGCAGCTGCTGCTGGAGAGGGAAAGCTGCCTCTTATAATGCAGGTTGCAGAAGACATCAGAGATGCTAAGGAAAATTTCATGTACTCCCCGTTCAAATGAATGCAAACTATAATGGTATCTATAAGCACACACCAAGTGTTTCTGTAGGAACAGGGCTTCAGAGCTGTGATATTTTCCCCCTGAAGGTACCAGCAGGAAAGCATGAAATTTATTAGTTTTCTACAGCAGCCACATTTGTAAACAGAAGTGGAGTTTAGCTTGGGAAAAGTTTTCATTCTATTTTTCAGCATGTTTCCTTTTAAAGACTGTTTTGCCATGGGGGGCATCCGGCTAAGGCAGACCCTTTCAGAGTTGGGCTGTGACCCTGGGAAAGCTCAGCCCTGGAGGGGACGAGCAGGAGTAGGGGGGCACAGGAAGCAGAGGGGGTATTGATTTCAGACCTACAGACTCCTGCCAAAGGGCTGGCTCCAGGGCTGTGAGTGCCCTGTGTCGCCGGTGTCATTTCCCAGAAGCGAGACTCTCCCATAGTCTCTGCTTGCTAATCCGTGAGGCACATTGCCACGCTGTAGGTTTGTTTTGAGGAGTCACAGAGGGGGAGAAGGCAGGGAGGAGATCAAATTAGCCTCCCGGGCATGTACGCACAGAGAAGGTGCACACAGGGACATTGCCTCTCTCCTACCTGTCATGGAGAGGTATATAATCAGCTGCCTGCATACATTAAGAAAGCCATACTAAATGCATCAATCAGGATAGGAGAGTGGTTTTTCACTCTCTCCAGACCCATGAATGCCCCAGGGGTAGGACCAAAGAGGTGAACCTGTGATCAGCTGACTCCTGTGGAGCCTATAACTGTTGTGGGTTGGTTTCTAACTTTGCTTGGTGCAGGTGAATTAACCAGCTGGGGAAAAAAACGTCATGGGGAGTCCTTGATGCAGGTTTCCCCACATGGAAGATCAGTGCTTCCCTGTTTTAAGGGACTCACATGGGGACTTGTGGCAGTTTTTCAGAAGAGGTGAGCACTACAACCACCCACAAGAGGTTCTCCAAAAACATTCAAGCTGGGCATAAATCCATCTCTCATCTCACTGAAACTCAGTGGGCCATCCACCCGAAGAGGACAGCAGGATGAACTTTAGGGATGAATTTCAGTGATGAACTTCATCTGCTTGTGCCCCTAATTGCTATGTGTGTGCAAACACTGCCCTCTGCCTTCTTCAGAGAGGCTTTGTTTGTAGGGTTGGGATTCTGTTGGGGTTTTTATTTGCTGCTCCTGTGAAGTAGGATGATAAAACAGCATTCTCCAGCCTGGCCATATGCCATGACACAAGGTCCTGAGAGTGAAAGGCTGGTATGTCTGGCTTGGCACTGGTAGTGCCAGCCCAAATATTCACAGCCATGGGGTGACTGGACAGTAAAAGTCTTCAGCCTTACAAGAGATTTTCAGTATTTTCTTAAATGTCCTAAGAAAGTGAGGAGTTTGGGCTTATCTTTTCTTTTAGGTTCAGATTATCAAGCATTTTTCCCTAGTTTAAATGTTAGGAACATTTTTGTTGTTTTTAACTGTTGAATCTCTCAAGAGAAGGGGAAAATCTAACATCATCAGACTTTTTACCCAGCCTTAGGCACCTGGACAGGTTTCTTCTGCAGGGCTGATTTCCAGCACATCCCCAGAGACTGATAGTTTGGATAAGTGAAGTAAAGCAAAGCCAAAGGTGAGTGAGGAGAAGTAGGAGCAGAGCAATGAAATTACTTTTCCAAAAGTGTCAGCCAGCCAGGGGCATGGCCACAAGTAAAACCTGTGCCTCTGCCTGGCCAGGGCAGCAGGATGAAGTCCCAAAACCTGCTTGCTTTGCAGGTGGGGTGTCCTCAGTCCAGTCTGGGCTCAGAACACCTGAGCTGTGGCCAAGTGCCAATGCCTTTGGACAACTCCATCATCTAAACACCAGTGTTTCCTTTTGCCCCATCAGTCCCAAAGGACAGCATGGATGCTGGCTCCCAGGGATTTTCAACATGAGGGAGACACCTAGCTCCTGTTCACATCTTGGAGAATCCACTTTTATCTGCATTAGGCCATATATGGTACCCAAAACTGCTGTAGCGTCAGGCTCAAATTGGCACAGAGGGCAGGGAGGCAGCAAGCCAAATCATGGGAAGAGAAGAAAAGGTGTGGTTGCATGCAAGCTGCAAATGACCTGTAGGAGCAAGCTGAGTGTCCTAGGCATAGCCTGCTCCAGACTCTGGTTTCTCCATTGAGGTGTCAGATCTGCTACTGTATCATGATGCTTTGGCACCAAGGATATCACAGGAAACACTATTCCAAAGAAATGCATCCTTTTTTTCCCCATTCTGGTCAATAAAGCTGCAGTTTGACTTTAGGGTGAAGATTTGAATCAATTCTCATTTTCTACAAAATGATTCTCTCTTATACACCAAGGAACAGAATTGAAAATGTAATCTATCTTGTTAAGAGGCAGAGTTAGGGTCATGAAAATTAACCCTAAGTGCCATTTAGCGTGCATTTTCACATGCCAACAAATAGCAGAGATTACCTCTGGATTTCTAAACAGTAATTTGTAAAAAATACAATCAGTTTTGTCCAGGCATCTCAAAGAACCCTGCCATCAAGTCACTTTTTCTCCACGATGTAAAATAGATGTGGAAAAACCATTTTCAGCAATCACTTGATAGCAAATACTATAGCCAGATGAAAATTAGGATATAGGCAGCATTATATTTTAGTATTTGGCTACATAAGTTGAAGAACCGGGCTCCCTTACATTAAACAATTTCACTTCTGAATCCATAGGATAAAAAGAAAAAAAAAAAAGTAATAAAATATAACAAATACTCTCATGTAAGGTCAGGAGAATGTGACACTTTAAAATTATCTGAATTGATAAAAAGGACAATCAAGTGCAGCTGGCCCAATGCAGAAAGAGTTGTGGAGGCACTACTGAGGTATTGCCTTTAGACTTTATACTGCAAGCAGGGGTACTGGGGCCAGATCTTTAATGCAGCATGCCACCTGTACAGTTGTCACTGTGATCACCAGAGATGACAGATGCTTGTAAAGGAGGCCCAGGCTGGATAAATGTGCATGGTGGTCTACCAAGGTCTGCGTGAACCATTGAGGCTTGTGGGTCTTCCTTCTAAAACTCATGGGAGCAAAAGGAGGTGCTGGGAGAAGAACACAGTGGGTGACATAGAAGGAGAACCAGAAAACCCAGTGTGAAGAAAGAAGATGCTGAAATGGGTCAGTGACTTGGGAAGAGCTCCTTGTAATGCAAAAAGTTTGTGTCAGTACCAGGACTCACTGCTGGATCAGTTCTGCAAATGAAATATTGCCCATGAGTCAAGCTGAACAGGTGCCTTCTGTGAAATCCATTCAGCAACATTGATCAAACACTTCTTTATTTAAAAAACAAAGAGTATCTGCTTTCCATTGCCGTGTCTTTTCCATTTGGACTGATTACTTAAAGCAAGGGAAAAAACAACATTCATAAGGTTCCTGGTAGCGGAGAGCAGGAGTTGCTACCTTGTGAATCAGGTTGGTAACATCTTGACATATTGGTTCCAGGATCTGCTTTTATTCTACGTGATAACACAGGGAGAAGAAAAACTGTGATGCATCAGAGCAGTGTTTTGGGGTGTGGGCAGAGAAATGCTTTTTCTTAGAAATTCAAGGCTTAAATTCATTGGCAAAAGAAAATAAAAAAAAAAATAAAAAAAAAAATAAAAAAAAAAATAAAAAAAAAAATAAACAAATACAAAATAAATACTTCATTTATGGAAGGAAATTTCACAGCAGTACTGCAAACAAACAGAGCAAAGCAGACAAAGCACAGAGCCTTTGGATTTTGTTCAACTGATGCAACTCAGCTGATTTTTATCCTCAGCACTGAACTACATAGAAGTGATCAGCTCTAAATTGCTACTCTTTTATTCGTCACCTGAGTTTCTATAGCACACAAGAGAGGCTAGGATATCTTTGTTCCGAGGACTCTAAAAATGCCAAATAAAAAGCCCTCCTAAGAGTTTCCAACCCAAAGAAAAGATAACATTTAATAGCAGGTGCAATAGATTACTGGGAAATGATGAAGTGGTATCTGTCAGGATGATGGCTGTGCTACTCATCCATCGGCAACGGAATTACTACCGAGGGTCCTCTTGCAGCAAAGGCAAGTTCAAGGAGGGCAATGAGGGCACTCTGCAGATAGCTCCTAGGTGTCCACAGGAAAACAGAAAGGCATTTGCTTGAAAAACGTATTAGTGGGAAGTAGGGGGTAGTGCAGGGCAGGTTAGAGCTGGGAATTAGAGGCAACAAGAAACAGGCAACAGAGGTCTTGATAATACAGTCAGATTGCTGTGTGTGATGCAAAAAGCAAGACAATCCAGTGGAAAGGTAAAAGCAGAGAGGTGTGCCAGCCAAAGCAAGGAATGGGGAAAGTCTGTGAATAGGTATGTGCCCAGTAGGACTGTGCTCGCAAAGGCTAGTGAAAAGGGTGCTACAAATTGGGTAATATGAACTCGGAGCAGACATTTGGCTTTTAGCTCTGTGGGAGCATAGGAAAGATTGTATCTCCTGGATGGAAGGAAGAACAGATCAGAGAGAACAAGAAATAACCTGTGTGTGGGGAGGCTGGAGTGGTAGAAGATGACTCCCATTAAGGGAGTTGACCAAACCCAGCTCATGTTGTACATAGAGACTTGCCAGGAATGGAGTCAGCAGCTCAGTTTGGATACCCAAAATGCCAGTGTGATATCTAAGCCCCAAGAAGCAGATGATCATGTCTGAACACCTCCCTGCCTTTTTCTGTCATCTTCATACTCAACAAGTGCAACTCTGCAGAGCAAAAGCTGTCAAAACCATAAACGTGCACAGGGCAGAGGCACACGTGGAAGGGAGATGTATGCACAAAGCCACCCACCAGCAGTCACAGCTATGGCACCCATGGGTGACAAGGAAAGATGCCATTCAATACAAACATATCATCTTCCCCATGTCCCTGGTGGCCACTTCCCAAAGCAGTGTTGGTGTCAGCTTTTCTGCTCTCACAACAGCCGCTGAAGTGCTGCTCTAGTACTTCAAAAGGGTCTGTTAAAGTAGCGCTACAGCAGTCAC
This sequence comes from Agapornis roseicollis, assembly GCA_002631895.1. Taxonomy (NCBI): domain Eukaryota; kingdom Metazoa; phylum Chordata; class Aves; order Psittaciformes; family Psittacidae; genus Agapornis; species Agapornis roseicollis. The sequence goes on along the minus strand of NDXB01012613.1, from coordinate 52,388 downwards.
CAAACAAGACACTGTTATCTATCGTCAGGGATAAGATAAGACATCAAAGTGATTGATTCCCAGCTCTCCATGTCATAGCCAAACTTGGAGGCCAGTGGCAGCCCACACATCCCCTCCATCCTGCAGGAGTGTGGTTGCATGTGGGAAGGACTGTCAGATTCCCAGTGGCTTTCTTTTTTTCCTTCAGCCAACTTTATCTCCTTCCTGTTGGCAACCAAGCTCAATCTGTGCTTTTGAAATTATTTTCTTACCTTTAAATAACAATAAGAAACACTCACAGAAAAATGTCTTGATGCCCTGACAACCAGATTTACAATAGGAAATGGTGACCACCCACCAGCAAAAAATGATAATTATAGGCACATAATCCATTCTATCAGTCCCCCAATAGCCACAGCATGAAATGACCGCATTAACACCCCCAAGACCTAATCGTTCACCTTCCTCCAATGCCTTGTCACATAAACAGCTCACTTAAATGCTTGTTATTTTGTTGGATGCAAAGCTTGCCTGCTAGGCAGTAGAAAAACGAGGGAAAGTTGTAAATGAGAACTCTTCCCTGATTTATTCTAAATTTGCTAGCAGATGTTGATGGTCTACTTGAGAAGCAGCTATCAAGCTGTTTTGCCCTTTCTCTCCACTCTCCCTGTTGCCTAATACACGTGATATCACCCCTCCTCACAGGACTGGGAGGAATACATATGTCACACTGGGAACCTGAAGAAAATAAGAACATGTCTTATCTGAGCTGAGCTACCCTAAGAAGGTGCTGGCTGATGGGAGATAGGAAGAGGCTTGCTTGAGAAACCTCTGAAAGCTCCTTATGGCCTGTTGTGAGGTATCCAGATATGGGCTGCAACAGGATGAGCCAAAGGCTAATTTAATATGTGACTTTCAGATTTTTTACCCGCAGAAGGAAAGGAAAAGCATTGTCCCTGCTTTCCCCAACAACATGTTCTGGGCTGCCATAAGGGTCCAGGTTGATGATTCTCCTGGCTGATGGTTATTCTCAGCAGGGAAGACCTGGCTTGCTGTGTTGATACAGTGTTTTGAGGGATTGTTTTAGTTTGTGCTGCTTGAATGAAGCTCACAGCCAACATTTCTTTCATATCCCTTTCATTCTGAATCCCTGTTGCTGTGGCCCACCCATAAACACATAGAAAACCACACAATCAGGAAACAATTCTGGAAAATGCAAGCCTTTGTGCAAAGCAGAGGATAGAAGTGAATGGAGTTGGTCTGGAAAGCCAGAGCTGCATAAAACCCACTGGTTTTTCATTGAGGAAAGACATTATGCTGGGACAATATCAAACTCCTTAGTGCACCATCTGGAAGAACAAGCGTGTGCTGCCTGCCATCCTAAAATCAGCTCCTGCTGCACTACAGCAACTGAATAAAAGTGAGAAAGTCCCAAGGCTGATGGACTGCAAAGGGAAAAATGGAAGGAAAGAAGGAAGGAAGGAAGGAGAGGAGAGGAGAGGAGAGGAGAGGAGAGGAGAGGAGAGGAGAGGGGAAAGGTTACAATCAGTTAAGCAACAGAATTATTTTCCAAAGAGGCAGTCAATAAGGCAGAAACACTGGAGATACNGGAAAAATGGAAGGAAAGAAGGAAGGAAGGAAGGAGAGGAGAGGAGAGGAGAGGAGAGGAGAGGGGAAAGGTTACAATCAATTAAGCAACAGAATTATTTTCCAAAGAGGCAGTCAATAAGGCAGAAACACTGGAGATACAAATAGCCTGGAGGAACACACTGGTGGCTTCAGTGCAGCCAGCTCTTTTCCATTAGCGGAGAGGGATTGCTTAGCCGGACACATGGGGTCACTTTCCGCTTCAGTTCCTCCCAATCAACAGCTAAACTAACAGGTGCAAGCTGGTGTTTAAATCTGAATACAGATAATGAAGTGCTGCCAGAGCAGCAACGAGAAAAACGGCGCATCGGATGCCTGTTGAGATGAAAGTGGGGATACCGGCACATGGGCTCCAGGGCTGAGCAGCTAGGAGGAGAGATTTAGCCTGTCCCCAGTGCCATGGCTGCTGGATATCCTGTGTAACATGAGTGGGAAATCTGAACATGATTACACAAGGTCAAGTGTTCGCATCAAAAAGCTATGAAAATCACGGGAAGTGATTATTAATAGCCATAGCAGAGAGGCTAAGGACTTAGCAGGTGGTCCTTTCATAAGGCTGTACCTGTTTTGTAGGGGAAGACAAGATCTCACCCCTTGGTGCTGTCAATCAGACCCTTTGTCTCTGACAGCAAAGGAAAAATACAAAGGGATGGATAACAGTGGTAGGTTGAACAAGTTTCCTGTTCTGCCCCAGCCTTTCTGTGTGATCATGGGCACAGCAAACCCACGCTATTTTCCATCCTCAATAAGCAGGTAATAATCATTTCTCTTTCTCTGATGGCCAAGCATTGGACTGAGGAGGCACATGGGAATACTGAGCAGAGAGGTTATTGAGGATCTCAGAAACACTGGGTCATGCTTAATGAACTGTCTCATGACTTCTCAACTGTGTGGGCAAAATCCGGTTTCCTTACCCAGAGAAGCGCAGGGATGAGACCTGCTATGAGGTTGAGTTGTTTTCCCTTGAAAAGCTGGACTTCTATGGTCTCCAGAAGGCATGAGATCCAGCAGCAGCTCCTGCTTTGGGCTGGGTGTCCCACTTCGCAAGAAATACCATACTGTAAGCCAGCATTTCAGCCACCAGTATCAACGGATTTCAGAACTTTCACACAGACAAAGCAGGCAGAAGCATGGTGATTTTCTCTGTCCTGGTGGGTGTTTGCTCTGTGCAACAGCCTTGTTTCCACAAATCCTGTTGTTGTTTTGCTCCCTTAACTTGGACTCCTGTATTTAACCTAGAATCTAGATACCTAAAATACCCAATTTCACAATAACTATCTCTCATGGAAGCCACCAGAATGTAATAGAGATTCATGCGCAATCCTTCTCAGCAAAACACAACCGATTTTCAAAATGGTTTAGCTTTGGGGGAAAAATGAAACGGGATCAAACTCCATGCAGAACCAACCTCGAGAATGACGCTAGATCTGGGGCAAGCTGATTCTCTGGTTAGAAAAATTCTCTCTCTTTGAGTGAAAGGGTGAGAAGATGATACATGTGTTTTTGAGGGGTTTAGATGGTAAATGCAATCCCTGATGCCTTGTTTGAAATTAGTCTTACTCCTTTGTGGAAGAACAGCTCACAATACTTGCATTTCCAGTGCACCTTCTGCAGCCCGTAACTGTTATCTTGATGAGTAATGATATATATAGACATAAAGTGGTCAGAATATTCCCCATTTGCTAAGCAACAAATATCATCAGAGCTTGTAAAAAAAAAGGCTTAAAAATTTGGAAATGTAAATGACTAGCAAACCTTAAAGGTCATCTTGACACATAAGACATTTAATGAATTCCTGGGTTGATCTTTGTCCGACTTCTTCTAGAAAAGGATTATAGTAATCGTATTTTCACAGCTTCATTTTTTTGGAAATAAAGCATTTGGTTTCATTAAACTAGGGTCTTTGCTTCGGAAAGAGTGGCTTGCTTAATGAAACTAGCTTAACTACAACTAAAATATGAGTATATGTGCTGCAATAGTCATCCAGCTCTATGATTGTTTCAGTTATTCAAATAGTCTGACATACAAGAAAGGAAAATAAATTTAGTTTCAAATTGAAGACTATGTGTGGTTGGCATAGTTGACTTCAGGGGATATTTACAAGCACATTATTCTTGGTGAACTTCAGCAGGTAAGACTATGGCTGCATCTTTTATAGAAGCTCTCTACAGGCATCAAAATAAATGGTGTTTATGGCAGTCCAACCTGTAGATCCTCTGATAATATTGCTCCAAACACTTGAAAAATGCCTGGTCCAGGGCTTCCTTATGCAGAGGGCATGATATTTTTATAAATAGTTAAATCTACACAATTACCACTAATTTCACCTTCATTGAGAATATGGTTATTTAAAGTTGCTATTCAGCAGGTCCTTAATTATAGTTTGCAAAGCCTGAGTATGTTGGAAGACCTGCTGGAAGACCTTTAGTTCTTGGCAAAGGGCAGAATTGAAGACATGATGCTTATTTCCCTACTCCTTTACAGCCAGCCTAGGGAGCTTTCAGCCCATCAGCTCTCTTGGTCCCTGTCCTGGGTTCAGCAGTTGCAGTCAGTTTTTCTCCTCTTTAGTAGCTGGTGTTTTGACTTAACCCGGGAACAAGGCTGATAAGGCCGATGTTTTTGGTTGTTGCTGAGCGATGTTTGCCCTGACCAAGGACTTTGTGAGCCTCATGCTCTGCCGGGGAGGAGGGGAAGCCGGGAGGAAGGAGGGACAGGACTGTACTGACAGGACCAAACTGACCAAAGAGGTATTCCATACCATAGCACGTCATGCCCAGGAGGTAACTGGGGGTGATCCGGAAGGCCTAACTCTCTGGGGGTGGTTGGAAGAGGTGGTTGGTCAGCACTCGGTTGGTGGGGTGTCGTGAGTTATCTGCCGATGTTTGATGGGATGCTGTATTCTTTTCCTTTATTGTTATTATTATTGTTGGTAGCAGCAGTGATTTGTGTTATACCTTAGTTACTAAACTGTTCTTATCTCAACCTGTGGAAGGTGCATTCTTTTGATTCTCCCCCCATCTCTCTGGAAGCAGGGGAGGGCAAGAAAGGGGGGTTGAGTGAGTGAACGAGCTGCGTGGTTGGTTGGGTTTAAACCACAACAGTCCCACATTAAGGCATCAGATCTCTCCAGTCCGTGCAGCTTGCCAGGGCCTTGCTCAAGGCTACAGGATTCATGAGGTGTCAGCAAAATGAAGAGTAAGGTTGAATATTGTACTGTTTAATCCAAGTAAGCCAGATTTCCAGGAGGATTGATATCCTAGTGCAAACTTCAGCAGTTAGTTCCATAACACATGTGAAGCTTCTGAAGCCTCATCTTCTCTTTATCACTTGAATAATACAGGCTCCTTCTTAGCCAGACAACATGGATTTTAATTGAATATTTCCTAAAAAAAAAAAAAAAA
>NDXB01012613.1:35851-47245 GCA_002631895.1 Agapornis roseicollis | reverse complement strand
ATTGAATTTTTCCAAAAAAAAAAAAAAAAATGGCAGGAAAATTATGGGGTCAATATTGCATGAGCATATGCACAAATCCCACAAATCACAGAATAGCAGAATCACAGAATGGTTAAGGTTGGAACAGACCATTGGAGGTCATCTAATAATCACATGCACCCACCAGACACATCATGTAGGCAATATAGCTGTAGTGTGATTATCATTATAACAGTATTCTTCTGAAATCTGCATTCAGCTCCTGTTTCTTTGGGCTATGGGTAGGCACACACTTGAGGAAGGAGCACATAATTATAAATGTTGCAGCTGGTGCCCATCACTTCACCCAAAAAGGCTGGCATGGCTGCAGGAATCATTGGGCACATTCTCATGACCTTCCTTCACCTTGCAGAAAGGCAAATCAGATGATCACTGTGGACTGTTCTTGTTCCTGTCCTTGCTAAAATAAAAGTCACCCTGTTCCTCACCCTGCAATTGGTTGCTGAAGGCAAGTGCCTGCTCTCACATGGCATCTTAAAAAACCCATGCACTGCAGTTTGGATGCAGGCTTTTGCCTGTCCTGATCTGATTGCAGGAGACAGCCGTCTGTGGAGCTGCATGGGATAGGATTGTTTTTAAGGGCTGGCCTGGTCTTTGGTCTAAACAGAAAAAAACATCCCTCAAAATGAGTCTGAAGGGATGGGACCCAATGTGAGCGCTTGGTTGATTCAGTGCAAGCTTCATCCATGCACATACACAACTGTGCCCCAATCTTGGCTTTGAACACCCTTTGTCTCCCAGTAACAGCCCTCCCATTACAGGAGAGCATTGGCTATGGTGGCCTGAACAGTACTTTCTTGACAGTGTGGTCCCAGGGCAACTCAGATGGCACACCAGAATTAATTAATCAGAATAAGCTCCATTATATCTCCGTGGATGGGATGGGTATTTCCAGCTCAGCTTCTACAGATGTTTCACAGCAGGCATCTGCAGCTGTGAGTCTCTGTTGCTGTCCCTTTCTGCCCTTTCTCATGTCCATAGTCTGTGTCCCCCACAGCTGTCCCTCCCTAGTAATTCCCCATCCATTGGCCCAGGGCTGATTCTGAGCCCATGGCTGCTCAACAAAAGCTGAGCTCAGAGAAAGAGGCTGTGTTCTGTAATTCCTACTGGTTTTCGTTCCTGTGCTCTGAAAGGCAAACATCATGTGCACTGAATTTGCTTTGCCATGCAGGCTCTTGGCCCTTCACTGGGTTTCCTTGCTCCCTGCATCCCCCAGTGCATAGCCATCCCTGCAAATCTGTCCTCTTTCCTACATGTCTCCTCTGCATTGCCCACGCCATTGTCTTCATTGTGTCCAGTTTTACCATTTCTGAAGCTCTGGCTCAGAGACATTTTTTAGCTGTATGATCCCTCTAGAGTTAAATCCATCTGCAGACTTTTCTTTCCTTTTAACACAAAATAAGGATGCCTTTTTCTGGTTTAGCTTGCACTGCTTGCAGCCTTCTTTGCTCCCAGCTACATCTGAGCCACTTTGCAGTTGTAACAGAGTGAGAAGTATGCTGAGTGGCATGAGCAAAAGAGACAAAGGCTGCTGTGCAGCAGCATCTGCTGCTAGGAGCACTCCATGTCCCTCTTGCCCCATCTCACCTGAGTGGAGCTGTGCATGGATGACTGAGAGTTTAAAAAGACGTGTGCTCAATACAGTCTGCACGGTAGGAATCTCACCCAGGTTGTGGAGCTGTAAATCTAAAGAATTTGTACTGAAATCAAGATGCAGTTATTCCTTTCAGTTTTACTGCCAATCCAGTATGGATAAACATCGGTCATCTTCCAGGTCATTAGCAGCCTTCTCTGAGTATTGCTTTCCATGCTTTGCTTTCCAAGCATGAGGCCCCACGTATTTACAAAATATTGCAGCAAGGCAGATGCAATTTCTGAGACACAGATCCCAGTTTTAACCTAAGTAAAGAAGGAAGTCTTTAAATGATCAATGTTTTGTTTATAAACTCTGTTTTCCCTTTTAAAAGAGCAGTAACTGTTAAATACATATATTCTGTCACCCTTGTTGCTCTAAGATGGGCTATTATTGCCCTATCAGTGCATCAGTGTCAGCAGCATCAAGGCATTTTCTCTTCCTTTCACCCCCAGGCTTATTTTACTCATCAGCTAATGGAAGGAGATGCAAAAGATGGTGTTTGACTTTGGGGTGAGGTCTTTGGGGTACCATGTGCCAGCTGCTTTGCCACTGAGCAAGGCAAAGCTGCTGCTCCACATCCCCTCTGGTGTATTTGGCTGACTTGGTACCTCTGAAAACCTTGCTGGCTGCCCAGGCTTCTTCAAACAGCACCTTGGCTACAGCATACCTCCCCTCAGCTCTCCTTGGGAAAGGGCTATTAGAGAGAACATGATTGCCTTCAACTTCACTGGGCTCACTCAGGCTTGGAAAGCCTCCATTCACAGCTGCTTGTACCAAAGGTCAGGGTTTTCTGTCAGGTTTTTCCTTCCTTCTCTCTTCCCTCTCTGGCCTGGAAGAAAGCAGCAGCACCACAGGTGATGCAATTTGATTAGAAGTTCCTGAGGCTTAGATTAAACAGAATTATTTAACAAATCTCTGGACTGTTAGCCCTGTCTCTAACAACAGCCATGCCATAGCCTCCCCCTTGCTCCTCCCACATACATTTCCCTTCTCTTACTAAGGCTCAGCAAGATCCAATAAAATAAATCAATTCTACCCCCCCCCCCCCCTTCAGTTAAAAAGAAGAAAGTGGCAATGACAGTAACTGACAAGTGACAGCAGCAACAGATGACAGATAGTTTGCATGCTGCTATGTAACTTAGGTTGTGTAGCATCCCTGGGGGGCAGTGGTGGCCCCCCCCACGCATGGGCCAAGTTGGGTGTTGTGAAGATGGAGATGCTGCCCACTGCTATTGACCTTTCCCTCATCCTCTTCTTCAGTTCTGCACAAGCCAACTAAGCCTTCATCTGTGTAAATAGATTGGAGTCTCTGGGGGAAGGTATGCCCACTGCTAGACAAATTTGAGGTGATGCATACTGCATCTAGCACTAATGCATTCCCCTGATGCTCTTCCCAGGGCTGATGCTTCTGATCCCACTGCCACCAGCCTCCCCATCTCACCCCTCCAAATCTCACTGAAAAGGACCCTGAAGAACCAGGATTTCATTACTGAGAAACAGCATGCATGCCATTTTTTTGTTTCCTAATTCATTTTTAGTTCTTTGTTCTCTTCTTGATGACAATTTTGGTTTCAGAAAAGCTGGACTTTCTCCTACTGCCACTTCAGCCACAGCAGCTGAGCTTTATCTGGGGTAAGATTTTGTAACAAAAGCCAAACTCTGCTCTATCTTGTCACTGGTACTGGGAGCACCGAGTCAAATATGAAGCTATTTTCCAGTGTACAGTAAATCTGTAGTAGCTGGTAATGCAGTAAATGAACTACATGTTGTTGAAAGCAAATCAATAGGTCAGATGAGCCTGGAAAATTTTACTTCTCTGGTTCTGATATTTTATCCTGTAAGTTCTGTTTGTCTTAGTGTTTGTCTCTTGTTCTGTTTCTGTTTTTGTTTTTTTCCCTGGGACAAAATCAGCCTGACAGACATGAAATCTCTGTTTATGCTGAGAAACTTTGTTCCTTCTTGTTTCCCTGCCTAAGCAAATTAAACACTTTGAATTTTGTTGTCTCCAGCATGCCTGCCCTGCAGGAATGTTACTGGTGTTATTTGCAGAGAGATGACGCTGAACAAAAGAGCATAACTCGTCCCTTGATATTTTACACTTCCTTTAGCCTTGGTTGATTATCAAAGATTTCAGTTCTATCTTAGTAATTCCTTCCAGCTTTGTCCAAATTATTTGTCTTGAACATTTCTTGGCTTGAAAGCATATGTCAAATTCAATCTCTTGCATGGTAATCCCAGGACTTCTACTCCAGCCAGAAAATACTGCAAGTGTAGCCCGCTCTAGAGCAAATAAATCAGCTTGAACAAGGAAGACAGGCAGGAGAGACTCCCGGAGTATTTTTCACTTCCTGGGCCAAAGTTTAGAACTGCTTGCATTTAACTTCCACCACTTCATCAGCTCCCAAATAAAACAGTAACAAGATATAGTCCAGATCAGTCAGAAAAGATAAAAAATGAGGAGGTGCTTTTATGTGCTCTAGAATACTGCTTTTATGAAGCCCTCTGAATTTATTTATATGTATAAAGACAACCTTTCATATATATAGAAGATCTGCTTCTACCATCTTTAAGGAAGTTGGGACCATGTTTCCTTTAATAATACACAGGTAATAAAATAAATATTTGAAAATATTTTCTGACTCTTTCCTGAGACAATTAAAAAAATAAAAAGGGATAAAAAATGCTATTCAAAGTGTGGCAGGCCAGAGCTCTTCTTTTGACAAAGGGCAAGGAAAACTCCCAAAGTTTAGCAGTCACTTGCAAAGACAAAGAATTCAGACTTTCCAAGTGGACTCTGCTTCTGACAAAGCAAGTCATCCCATTTCTGCAGTAAATCATAATCTGTAAATAAAGGGCATTTCAAATGTCAGTTGATGTAGTGCTCTGGCATGGCTGTATTTTGGTAAGAAACCTATCTTTAGCTAGATTTCTCTTTGAAGTTTGTACAGGACTCAGCATTCATTTGATGTTCTGCTGCAAGCACTACAGAGGCAACCTTAATTCTGGCATTTCCACACTTGTGTGAGCTTGTCTGCGTAACCTTAAGCCTTTTGTATGTGACAAATAGAGATCCTATTTCTCCTTGCCCTTACACTTGCTCTAGTCATTCACGTCCTTGCAAAGCAGGTGCAAAACGTCATGACTTAGCTCACACACATGATGCAAAGGTCGGACAATACCAGTAATGATGCCTCAAAGTTAATTACCCCCTAACTTGGGAAGCAGGAGGGGGTGATAGAATTGCAAATATAATCCTGAATTTAACAAATATAAAAGAGCATTTAATTATTGTAGTTATGTTGTTATCCCCAGACACTTTCTCATTTTCAACAGGATTTGCTCCTCTAGGGTAGGAGGTAATTGCTTATTTCCTTGTACACTTCAGTGATCGCTTTAGAGTAGTTAATGATTTATTAGGAGAGCTGGAAGTGTTCAGCAGCTCTGCAAGTCAGCTAGCAGCAGCACGGTGTCCAGCACCTTTGATGCTGATAAAAGATTCATCAGCCCAGAATCAGGACCACTAATCAGGAGTGCTGCCAGGTGGTGACATGGTGATGATACAGGCTCTTGCAGAGATTCTCTTCCTGCGATATACCTGCCATGAGTCAGGATCTGGGAAGAAAAGATAATTCTGGCATAGGAACATCTCTTCCACCCTGTGTTTACCTGCTGCAAAGCCTCCTCCAGGCCATCAGAAGCACAGCTGCCTTAGCAACAAAGCCTGTGGTCTGACTGGAACTCTCTCCAGACGTTCAGGTTGTCAAATTAACATTTGCATCAATTTTATTTTCACATGACTCATCACTGAGGGATTCAGTCTCTGAACAGCCTTCAAATGGAACTGACCTTTCATTCAAAGCTTGACCTCAGGTGGGGATTTAGAGGAGGAGCGGGAGAGTGATTCAAATGCAGATACCAGGGTCAGGTGGCTTTGGTTTTTCAGGGTATAGCTCACAAAGGAGGAGAGCTGTTACTGCACAGGGGACACTTGTGATACACATTTTCCACTGCCTCTTATGGGTTTGCAGAAAGAACAGCATGCATAGAGATAATGCAGGAAAACAATTGTAATACAGCAGAAAGTATGCACATGGGACCCTAACACTGAGATTGGAATGTATATTTGAGTTTGAGTAACTCAAATATGTATATTGTATATTATTTATTGTGTATTATACGAATATGTATTGAGTTTGTATATTTGAGTAACCTGTGAGTTGCATGACATTTACCCAAATCCTGTGTAGTCTTTTTGCACTGGGGTGTCTTTTTTGACAAGCTCGGACATACTAGGTGGAACTACAGAGAAGTATTTTGGGGGACACACTTTTTCTGAAACCACTCATAAAGTGGTTTGGGTTGGAAAGGACCTTAAAGCTTATCTAGTTCCAAACCCCTGGCAGGGGAAGGGATACCCTCCACTAGACCAGGCTGCTCAAAGCCCCATCCAACCTGTCCTTAAACACTGCCAGGGATGGGGCAACCACAGCTTCCCTGGGCAACCTGTGCCAGTCCAGGATGCCTCACCACACTCATTGTGAAGAACTTATTCCTCATATCTAATCTAAACCTCCCTTCTTGCAGTTTAAAGCCATTCCCCCTTATCCTGTCACTGCATGCCCTCGTAAAAGTCCCTCTCCAGATTCAAGTTGGAAGGGACCTCAGGAGGTCATCTGCTCTAACCCTCCTGTGCTTTCCCTTTGTTTCTTGGAGGGGAACTAAAGGCTTGCAAGGAATGAGGAGAACCTGCTGGTTTTAGGAAGTTCACAGAAAAATGACTGTGCCCACCTCACTGAGCAAAATCAGTTCAACTTCATCTCTGGTCAGCCCCCATTCCCAAACGGCACTTTCCTCCCCTTCTTTTTCTGTACACTCTTCAGCATCCCACCCAGCAAAAATCCTCCTTGTATCACCCAAAATCCTTTTTCATCTTTTTGACTTATGCCAGTTTTGGGAGCCACCAGCAGCTGTATTCGAGAGGGGCACAAGACTGACATGGAACATTCTAGCTTCTCCTGCAGGCTTGTTTTTTTAGGAACCCTCCATTTTCAGAGGTTATTGGCTTGCTCTTATCATGAAAGCTGCCCCTGGCAGTACTCAACCTTCCTTTGGGCCTGAAGTTATATAAATGTCACATGGGTTTAAGGCATTTTTTCCCCACTCACTCATAAGTGTCAGTTGCAGTTTCTTATCCACAGCCTGGGAGTCCAGGAGCAGTTTATGTCTCTTGTGTCTCCCGTATCTCATCACAGGGCACTTTTCACTTCAGAAATCTCTCTTCCCTTCTCAGGCTACTCCTCAAGTCAGGAGAAAGACTATCAACTGACGTCTGAAGTGGGGGGGACAGCCCAGTAAGTAGCTTGTTTTGTCTCTCTGCAAAGCTGGAAGCCAAGGGGGTATTTATAAGATGGAAAGACACGGGACATTGACCCTTTCTGTCACATTTTGCTGTAAGAGATTTGAACCATTGACATTCCAGTCCACCATCAAGAGGACCACCAGGGGAAGTCCCAACTGCTGAAAACCTCATGGCAAGCCACGACAGTCCCCTTGCCTGTCAAATAACATAACTGTACTATAAAGCATACAGATAAGCACTGAAAATGCTGGGAAACAGATAGGAAAAGCAGGAGAAAGAAAAGGAGTACGAGGCTGCATCCTTCCCAGAGCATTGAGCCAGCCATCAGCAGCACATGCAGATCCAAGCTAGAAAAGCCCAGCAAGTCTTTGTCTGTCTCACCGTTGTGAGCACATTCCCCCAAACGCACTGGCAGAATTTCCTTGGCCTAGGGGTGTAAAGTTGTGTCAGTTACCCACAACCAGCACAGGACAACTGCAAGCAAGAGTTATGCTCAAATGTCTCACAAATTGTACAAAATAAATAAGATAGGAAGATGTCCTCCCATTTTTTCCCTGAGAAGAAATAATTCAATTTATAGTGGTTGCAAGCAAGACATTTTAGAGGGAAGCACAGTATTTGTGTGAATGTCGCTCATACCTCTGAAATTTGTCTTGCTGATCTATAAACTCTTCCTATGACTCAGCCAGAAATTCCAGCTATGTTTTAATGTAGCTCTCTTTCTTCTCATGTTATGTGGGTCTGATTCATCTCTTTTCCACCCATAAAATTCAGCTGAATTCATGTGATATCACAGAAACACAATTGCTGATGTACAAGAAAATACTTTTCCAGAGATGAGGTTTGTCCTCTTGTTCTCCCTTTCTCTGACATACTTACTGTGCATGGTTGGCAGAAAAATTTAGTATCTAAAACAGGAGTCCCACTATGGGCACCGTGATGTTAATGATTCAGCAAATACATTTAATCCTTTCAGCAGGGTGTAATGCATTACCTGGCTTTAGTTGAAAGATATTCAGTGGAGTTTTGTTGCTGATTCTTGGATATTTTACAACAGCTTTACAGCCCACCACCAGGCTCTTTCTTTTGATGGGAACTGCCACTGATTAGCACTGATAACACAGCAGAAGAGACACTTAGGGGCTTCTCCACATCTTAGTCATCCATATGCTGATGAGGACAGTTCCAGATTAATAGTGTTGCTGTGCATGAAACCATTTAAAATACAATATTTTGCTGTATAGATATATTTATACATATATATAGGCTGCAGTTTATATTAAAATATATGTAAAGGCTAGTTTAATATAAACTCAAAAATAGGGGATAAATGTAGACCAAAAGAAACTTAGAACTTTAGGCACCTACAGATTAAACAGCAGCTGAGTGATGGCTTTGAGATCTTTGGTTATGTTGTGATTTGTGCCTTTAAGGTTTTGATTTTAGATTTTTGGTTAAAGTTTCAAGAGGTTGAAATTCCCAATTAATTTTATTTCTCTAGAAGATTTTCATGCATCATTAATATGTGCAGTTTATTAAGCAGGCAATAATAGCATTACAACAGGAAAAGAAGAAAAAATAATCAGTGCAATAATTTAATCATGTGGCTAAGCCTTCATAATAGGGACAGAACTTCTGAGTTTCAGTAACTCCATGTCTGACCTTGAGATAGTTGTATCTATCTGTTTATCTGTCATCAATATTATAACCTGCATTACAGATGTGATGAAAACTTGCAATCCTGCCTTGGAAGTCCACAAAGAGCATCTGATGAGTGGTACCTCCCTGCATATCACAAATGTAGAATTGCTTACAGGGAAATCTTGTCACCAGAGACAGCAGAGCATAAAATCCCAGTTACAACCCCACTGTTCTTTCATTTCTATTGCTTTTAGTAAACTTGTATCATCACTATTGATTGTTCTATTAATACAGGGCAGCAACTGACCAAGACTTGATCAATTACCTGACCAGGCATCATGATCCATCACCTACCTAATTGCATCCCTGGGAAAAAAAAACGGTGCTCAGCCCTTTAATGCTCTACTTAAAAGTAATACAATTGTTCTGGAAAGATGTTAATGGTGCTGTGCCACATATTGAAACAATATAGCTATTAAAAACTCATTTGGAAGGAAAATACTGATATTAGGTATTGAAAGGAGAAGTGATGTGAAGGCTCTGTGTTTGCTGCTCTAATGGTTTAATGCACAAAACCTGTCCAACTGTTGTCAATTATGTCTTTGTTTTAAAGACAGGGCTAGTAACACAAGGGGAGACGTGAGGATGATGGGCCTGACTGCTGCTGGCATAGCCAGATATAGGCCCAATGGGGTCACCTTGGTTTGAACAGTTTTGACATCAGCAGAATATCTGGCTCTACAATTATACCTCTTCCAAGGACATAACTGCATGTTTCATAGCAGGCCGTAACTCTCCAGTGCAGTCTTTGGTGCTGAGTCCTAAACAAAAGTGCATCTTAGAAGAGGTTGACTCCGGAGGTTGCAAGTGCAATTCAGAAGACCTGCTTATGTGATTAATGTATGCACAGTGACAGTAAAATAGCACATGTCTTTCTTGCTATGCTAGGATGACCCAGTCTGCATAAATCAGGAACCTCCCTGTGTCTTCAGCAAGAAGAGATGTACCTCTGAAGGGTTAAGCTAGAAAGCTAGGATGCCCAAGATGCACCACAACTAGGCCAGAGAGACGGAAAATTAGACTACCACCCTGTAGTGCTGGCCATACACAGGAGGACAGATCACTGCTCTGTTCTCTCAGGACCATTGCTGGGTCTTTTCAGTAAATGGCTGTCTCCTGTAAAGGGAACAAGCAATGCCTGAAGCAGGGATCAGCACCTAAGAAGGCCATCAGAGAAGATTCAACAGCACCCCAGGGTCACCTGGGCCAAAGGATCACCCATCACCTCATAGTTAGGAGAGCCTCCCTTGACACTTAACTTTGATTTTCTTTGCTGGAAAATACAGCAACTTCTTTCTGCTCTTCCCCCACAGACATTCCCCATCATCCCAGATTAGAAATTCACGGCACACACAGAAGGACCAAAACTTCTATATTCGGCATTCTACACATGATTTTCTTTAGTCACACCTCTGTGATGTTTAATAAGTCCTCACTGAATTTGACAGCAGTCATATGCCAGAAGCACAGACATAGCATTAGTCGTATTTCTTCTACTCTGGAGTAATGCAGTAATGACTAGGTAATGAAAGCCTGCCCCTTACTAGCATGTTGGGCTTTGTGGTTTTTCTTTTGCATATTCATAATTTAGTCATTTTTTTCATGCAGATCAGCCTTATCTGAAGTGGACAAAGCCTTGTGAACCGCACAGTGAAGGCTGTGCCAGAACATCAAGGAATGAGGGAAGAACAAGTGAAATGAAAGCAAGAGAGGAAAAAGTACACGAAAACCAGTAAGGCAGAGGGAAAAGTGGAAGCAAAACTACCTGGAAGCCACAAGCATCCTGGGCCTTTGCCCTGTGCCTTGTTTGAGACCTGTGCAAAGTCACCCCAGAAGTGAAATTGCAACACATCTTCCTCTATGGTGCAAGGAAACATGTAGTAGGACACATGGACACATATCAGGTAACATGGAATAGCACTGCTTTAAAAAAGATGCACACAAAAGTCTTCCCTTTCAAGTTTTGAGCTTTCATCCTGTGATCTGAAGCGAGTATAAGGCAAGAGAGTTACAACTGCTGGTGGACACATGGTATCTGCATCTTTTGTTATGAGTCCTCCTCATGAACTTCCTTTCTCATGATGTTCCTCCTCAGCCTGGGGTTTCTTTTGACTTTCTTCTGAAAGCCAAGGGCAGGGTTTTCATATGTCAGTGCTTAAAATTAGGCCGTAAGCACATTTTAAAATAAATATCAGGTCAATAGCAGAACCACTTCAGTCTCCATTAACACTAAGACTGATGACAAACTACTGCAGTCCACATAAGATGCCTTCTAATTATTTCGTGTCTGAGGTAGGACAGTAAGGATGTGCTCTCCCAGAGTGCCTCCTGAAAATCAGATTGGGGTATTTGTCCAGTGTACCAGCTGGTTTTTAAGACTCCTCTGTGGAGGTTTCAAATTTTGGCTTTTACTGAGCTGAGAATCACCAAGTATAAGAGGCAGCACTGTCCTCAGGCCATGTGCCACAACATGGTCACTCCTACAGCAAGTGTACCTCTTCCCTTTGCTTGCCCAACAGCATCTAACTCTAACACAGAACAGGATTTTTCTGTACAAGGTTTTTGACCTTCACGAGACAGCTGATGCTATGGAAAGGCCACAGATGGACAGGAATAATTGCCAATTTTTCACAAAAAAAAAAAACCAACCCAGGCTGTC
>NDXB01012613.1:19578-35817 GCA_002631895.1 Agapornis roseicollis | reverse complement strand
TTTTTCTGTACAAGGTTTTTGACCTTCACGAGACAGCTGATGCTATGGAAAGGCCACAGATGGACAGGAATAATTGCCAATTTTTCACAAAAAAAAAAAAAAACCAACCCAGGCTGTCCAGGAAACCCTGAGATGTATGACACAACAGAAGACAACAATGAAGTTTTATCAGCAAGACATTTTGACATTAGATGTTTATGACGGTTCTGGGGAGTCAAACATCAAGACAACACCCTGAGATGTATGACACAACAGAAGACAACAATGATGTTTTATCAGCAAGACATTTTTACATTAGATGCTTATGACGGTTCTGGGGAGTCAAACATCAAGACAACATCCTGAGCTGGGGCTCCACATGCTGCTCCTGCTCTGTTCCTACACTCCTGTTCTGTAGTGCCTGCTAAAGGCAGCACTAACAGGGGCCGAAAACCAGCATGTTGCCCGCAGCTGAAAAACAGCCTGGGAGAGATGCAGCACCATTGGCTGGAGATGGAGATACAAAACTATGAAGAAGGTAAGGTGGGCCAAGGAGCCCGCATAACTGACCATGACTGCAAAAATACTTTACCCTGGAAAAAAGTGCTTAAATTTGCAAACACCCAAAGAACAATGGCAGCCTCGAGTACCATAATTGTAAAAACAAGAGCACTTTCTCAGACCTCACTTTCATAGACTACTGAACTTTCACCCTAAATAACATTCTGAAGGTCAATAACCCCTTCATATACCTGAAGTTAGGTCTCTCCTTCCGTATTCTGATGCCTCAGGGCTTTCTGCATCCCAAACACAGCTGAAGAGATCTAATATTAGTGCTCTAATTTTGAAAGTTTTGGTCTCCATGCTCAATACATTAGTGCTTAGACTGTTAAATATATACACTAAATCATATAGGTGGTGCACTGTGACTTATTCAATGTTTTCATTTTCTGCCTTCTCAACTCTAAAGAGGCAAATTTCCTTTTTATGAAGACCACCCTTTGAAGTAACTGCTTGTGTGTATAAGGGTTTGCAGGATGATACCTGAAAACTCTTAAGTTATTTGGGTAGGAACCTCATCTTATCATCCATCCACAAGATGCAGGAAGTAGACACGTACTCTTGTTAAATTATATGTTGTAGCCGAGACCTCTGTTCTGCTGTGTGGGCTCATTTGAAGTTATATTCTGCTCCGTTAAAAAGAGTGGGACTACTTGATAGCTAATAGAACTGAAAATTTCATCCTGTGTTTGCAGAAATATTGTCAAATCAGAATCAGGGGGACTTCATACTTAGAATGAAATCCTCAAGCTGGAGTGTCCTTTCATGATCTTCAAGGCATGTTCAGGTATGTTTGTACTGGTAAATTAAACAGTCTCAGGCCTGTTAGGTCCATCAAAACATGGTCGACCTTTGCTGCCAGCTGCCTGGAGGAGTTCTCAGAAGGGGCTGAGCAACCGCTCCTGGTGGGTCCCAACAGGCTGCATTGGCAAGCCCTGCAATTGTGAAAGCAACTCCTTTTGGGAACTGAGAATGCTGAAACCACCTCTTTCCTGTGCCCCAGCTTAAAAAGAAGATCACACTTTGTTTCATAAGCGCACTCCTCCTTTCAAGTTCCCAGGGACCCTTGAAAGGTTGTGAAAGCTGCAATAACAGTCTTTAGTAAGAGTAAAATGTTTCTTTTCAAGTATTTGTGTTATGTGTTGGAAGCATCTAAGCTCACTAAAACATTTACCTGGAGGGAATGAAAACACCCCCTCAGACACACACACATATATCCCGCAGATAAAAACTCTTTATAATTGCAGCAGGAAATGTGACATTTCAAACTGGATGGACAAAGGCACTAATCATCCCCATGAGGAACAATCCTGCAGGGACTGCAAGAGGGAGTGGGCAACCAAGCTGCTCCTTTCCAGCTCAGTGCCAATATGCTGTAAAATATGTTTTCTTAATTTAATAAACAGCCTTTCCCTCCCCCACACTACCCATTCCTCAGAGCAAATACGAAGTGGAGAGAGCCTGTCTTGCAACAAAGGTGGGAAGTTAGTATTGATTATGACAAAGATTTCCCACTCTTTTGCACAACATGCATATTTTCTTCTGCTTCCCAGGGTGTTAAAGATTCAGGTGGCTCATTCACATTGACAGACTTCTAGTTAGTGTTTAAATTTTTTTTCTCAAGTGGGAGGAAATCAATTTTACATTTATTTGATCACAAACTTACATCTTCAATATAGCATATATAAATAAAGCTGCTTTACTACCTGTCGGCCACCCCCCAGGCTGCCCCAGTCTCTCCAGGTTGTTGAAAGACACTTCAAATGACACACAGATGCATTGACATGTGAGCACACAGTCAATAAGTTACACAGAACTAATGTAAAATACCCCATGTCCCTTTTTTCCCACTCCCATCCACTCCTTGTCAGTCAGGTATCTGCTGCAGCATTTACATGGATTATTTTTATACTATTGTGCTGATGATTATTGTTATTATTTTTATTTGTTATCCTATTTCTTTACACAGTCACACTGGAGGGGAGGATGGTGGGATGCTCTGCTCCTGACATCTACCTCTCTAAGCAGTTTGGTGCAGGCAGAGACAAGGCATTTTGGGAAGGGGACATCCCACACAGGAGTAGAGCAGAGGGTACCAGGACATTTGCCCACAGGAAATGCAAACGTTGCCAGAGGCCTGACGCAGTGGGAAAAGGGATCTGGGTGTAAGTGGGCAGCATCTCTGTGCAATATGCATGTCTGAGAGCTGGGGATGGCCTGTGATAGTCTGTCACCACTGCCGGGTGCTCCTCTGTCACTCCTCTGTCTTTGCCTTGCTGGCATCTTGCTTTTCTGGAGCTTTGTGTTTCAGTGTCCAGCTGTACTTGAGGTAAAATTTGTTGACCTGGGGGGGGAGGAGGAGTGATTTACTGTGAAGCACTGGCTGAAAATCATTTTCTGAACCACTGCACAATTTTAATCAGATGACCATACTGTATCCAATCAAAGGAGGATTTGTGACGGGGGTAGGGAGGCGTTTCACCGTGGCCTTCCCCAGAGGACAGTAAATCCGAGCTCTGCTCAGGAAGATGAGATGTCTTGGGCTTCACAGCCTGCCCAAACCTAATTTGCACTAGAATTACATGGCCATTATTAATGTATACTGTGACTCAAATTGATTACTTTGCTATTAGTAAGAGTAACGTGTTCACTTTGGTGATGGCAGCTTCCGACCCAGGAGAAGTACAAAGGGGAGAGAACAAAGCAAAGTTGCTGCTCTTAAAGAGTACACAGGAATAAGAAGGGCTGTGAGGGCAAGGAAGGTGACGCTCATGCAGAAGAGCATGGGAATGGCTGGACTCAGCATTTTATGTGCTTTGCACATGTTGCATTAAAACATAAAATCACCTAGCTTAACCTTTGAGCCCCTGAAGTCCTATTACGTATAATAGGAGTGTCTCTGGTTTTGATTCAGGACTCCTAAGGCTATGGGAAATCCCAGAAGTTCCTGGGGCTCCTGTTCATATTTGTGCTGAGGTGCTGCTTTGTGGGAGGCCCCAAACACACTCCTGCACAGTCTCACACACTTCTTCACAGCACTTATTGCCTCTGCAGGGCAGAGACTGGTGTCTTGCACCACCAATAAGCTCTGCAGTGTGGACTGCATCCTCTCTTGTTGGCCCAAATGGTAGCCAAAGTTACTGAGCAATTTAGGGACACTAGAAACGCTTTAACAGGATAGCTCACATCCCACTTCTTCCTCCACCCCCAAGGTGAATGTGTCCCCTTTAGAGTGGGAACCTGGAGTTCAAATCTCCAGTGGAAATCGGGTGCAGTGGGTTTGAATATTGGTCTCCAGCATCTTCAATACGTGTCTGCTTTTTACATGCATGGCTTTTGCAAAAAAGACATGGCCTGCCTTGGATGCCTAACTCCTAGCAAGGGCTCAGGACAGGCAAGCCCAGAAGTAATGAGGATGACTCTCTACTACAGGTAGGACTTACCCTGATGGCAGGAACATTGATTTCTTTTCTGAGATCTCCTACTTGCTACAGCACAAGCCTCATGTAATCAAAACATAACCCTGGAGCCAAAACTGTTCTCCCACACAGCCACACACCAATCCTAACTCCACATGAACACACATTCTTGTATTCCCACCCACAGGAATCTCTCCATACATTAAACTACCTGAAGACTGAAGCTGGGATGTGGGAGGATAGGGAAATTTCATCACAGCTTTCCACTGTTTCTGCACAGCTCTTCCCTGTGCAGCTTTTTCCTGTTACACTTGTTTGACATTACAAGATACCTGTGACAAAGCAAAAGAAAAGGTTAAGGTGTTGTCACCCAGGCTAACACACTGAGCAATCACTCTGTTTGCTCTTTAACCCTGGCAGGTATTTGCAGGACTCCAAAGTCCTCCCAGGCAGTGGCTGGCAGTGGGGAAAGGCAGCCCTGTTGCCGGAATATCTCTTACCATGAAGTCCTGAGCTCTAGGGGAGCACTACTGGATTCTCTGATTGGATTTCCCTTCGTTAGAAAGGACAGTCAGAAACACTAATAATATAATAATACAGTTACTGATAGGTTAGCAATAGCAATAGCAACAAAAATAGTCGTAAACACACAGTTAAATCAAAATTAGGTGAATCCCAGCACCTTTTCCTGGAGCTCCAGCGGCTGCACATCACAGCTGGAGGTGAGGTCTGCTGCATGCAATGCTATGCCCCAGATAAGCAAGCAGATAATGGTCATGTTCTCTCCTCTTCCCTCCTCCTCAGAAATGGGAGAGGGTTATCTCCTTGTAGATGATGAAATTCAGCATGCAGAAGTGCAGATAATATAAAAACAGGCAAAGGCTGAATCCTCAGTACTCAGAGCTGGGGAGGACTGAAAAAGGAAGTGATGAAGGGAAAGACTGCTGTATCAGCAAGCCTTACATTTCTTGCCCATGCCCATTTGGGACCAGCACATGCATACAAATGCACACCTCACAGAATGGTATCACAGGGCTGATGTTCTCCGGAAGGTTCTTCAGCTGCCACTGAAGCAGCTGAGGTTCAACCCAAAGGAGCTCCTGATGGCTGAGTGACATGGTTTGGCACCCTCCCCTCCAGCAGTGCCACCAGTTGAGTCACCTTTCTCACCTTGCTTTCACTTCTTTTTCACATCTTTTAGTTTTAGCTTACCTTGCATCCCTGGTAATTAAATCCAAGCTCAAGCCCACTTCTACAGCCAGGCTGTGTAATACAGCTATGGTTTCATTTCGCCATGCTTTGTGTCCCACTGTGCGTTCCCAGGTGCTTGGCCATGGCCACCCCGCTTTTGGAGGCACTGCAGCACCAAACACATTGGTTAGGTAGCAAAATTCTGTGTAGGGAGGAATGCATATTTTTCTTAACCCATGGGAGTAAAAGGAGGCTGGCATGGAGATGGGCTGGTCTTCCTCCAGATGGATGCATTCATGCAAAGATGGGAAAGGATTAGAGGTTGTTGAGCACTGGCAGATCAGTAGGTACTCTCATGTCCTGCTCAGTGCTGAGCCCCGCCCCATCATCTGTTGAGAGCTGCTAGGGAGAAGTTGCACTGGTCTTTATTTGTTGTCTCGGGAAATATTTATTCTTGATGCAAACCAAGTTTACTTCTGTGATCTGCTAAATACTTCCATGTTGTTTCTTAAGCAGAGTTGGAAGCACTTCATTCCAGACCCGTTTGCTGCATCTTTCCCGACTTGCTCAGTGCACTGGGGGAGAAGCCAGGATGCCAGCCATGGTACCTGGCAAGCCAACATCAAAAGCCTCCTGCTCAGCTTGTGAAAGTGGGTATTTTGGGAGTATTATGTTGCCACAGCTGTTAATTTTTCGCACAGCAGGTGGCAAACCTGCCCTGTTTGAACGGTGCGGTGGAAAAGGCCAGTTGCTCTGTAATATTTTACAACACAGGAAAGTGGGGGTTGTTCATAGACTCCACTGAGTATCCAGCCCAGAGCATCCACACAGATATTTTAAGCAAATACATAAAGCTCTTGTTCACTCCCTTCCTCCAAGCTATGGCAAAAGCAGACAAGCCATTAATTACACAGGCAGATGGCTATTAGGAAGTGTGTGAGAACTGGCTACTCCATCACTGTGTAGGTGGAGCTGATTAGATGGACCTGAATCAGAAAGAAAAAAAAAAAAAAAGATAAAAGGAACATTTCCTACATTTCCTTTGCTACATGGTGAGAAAAGCTTTTCCTGTGTGACTGCAGAAGACAATTCAAAAATAACAGCAAAATTGCTCCTCATTTCCCCACTAGCAAGAGCACTTTGGGGTTTATATACAATCCCTCCATACCTTCACTGCTGGTAAACAAGCACATGGGACCAGGATTGGCATAAAAGAGTTTGGAGTTTTCTCACACAGGCTGGCACAGGTTAAACACAAAGAGAACAGGTACTACAGTATCAGAGGTGCCCACTTCTCCGTAAACTGCCACCAAAAAAAACCCCTTCCCTGTTCCTCTGCTGTCCTATCTTTAAGCATCTCTGGTTTAGGGAAGGAATTCCTTTTGGTGGAAGAGTTTTTCCTAATACCAAATCTAAACCTCTTCTGGTGCAACTTGAGGCCATTTCCTCTAGTCCTATCACTTGTTATTTGGGAGAAAAGACTAGCACTCACCACACTACCACCTCCTTTCAGGCAGTTGTAGAGAGTGATAAGATCCCTCCTGATCCTCTTTTTCTCCAGCCCAAAGAACCCCAGTTCCATCAGCTGTTCCTCATAAGCTGTTCCTCTGTGCTCTAGACATCGGCTTCAGTCTTCTGTGGATATGCTTCAGCACCTTAGTGCGTTTCTTGTGGTGAGGGGCCCAGAACTGAACAGTGGCATTCAGCCTCACCAGTGCTGACTACAAGGGGACAATCACTTCCGTGGTCCTGCTGGCTATGCTATTGTCGATACAGGCCAGGATGCTGTTGACCTTCTTGGCCACCTGGGCATAAACTGGCTTATACTCAGACAGCTGTCGAGCAACACCCCCTGGTCCTTTATCTGGGCAGCTTTCCAGCCACTCTTCCCTATTTAATGGTTTCTCTATTCAACAGTTTTTGATGGCAGAAGTTTACTTTCTCTAGCCAATTCCAAAAATATAGGCTAATGACTGACCCCCTTCCCTCTCCCCTGAGAAACCAAGTACCAACCTCCAGCAGTCACTGCTGGCCAGATTAGCAGCTTCTGCAAATCATGGCCTTTGTTACCTACTTGCCTCCATTCATTTTACAGGACACCTGAGTGTTTCTGTCAGGGAGATGACTCCAGTGACGGAAAGAACACTCAAGGTGGGTTGCGTCACCTCTGAAGCCCTTTGATGAAGGAAATAGTCAAATATTTGGGTGTGTATCTTCTCTCCTTTCAGCTGTTGCCTGTTGTTGTCTAATACATTTTTCTTTTCCAGGACGGGTATTCTTTCTGTGCAGGTTAGTGCAGCACTTATTTAGTACAACTTACTAATGACAGTCATCTTTACTACTACAGGGCAAACTGAAAATTGCAAAATAGAGCTCTGATGTGAACCAACAGAAAGCAGAACTTTTAAATCCCTTCCTCCTCAATTTTGATTCCAAATGCAAACCAATAGCATTACAAGACATCAGTGCAGGGATAAATTCTCACCTAGAATGAGATTCATGGAGAAGCTGGAGTTAAAATTGTCTAGGGAGCAGATACATAACTTATGTGGTCAATCTAAAGGCAATTTCATTGTCAAAACCCTTATCTAGGAAAAATCATTAGCTTCATACTGCACCACTGTCAATACGATACTCCAAACAACAATTCATTTTAAAAAGGTATCTTAGCATCACCAGCAAAAAGACGGTTATTATGGGCCAGAAACACTTGATTCATATCCCCTATCATTTTTGTCCACCAAGGCCAACACTGTGGAATCAGTCTGCCCTCAAAAGGCCAAATACCAACAGTGCACTGAGCGGAGATAGTGGGCTGTAGCCCAAAGCCCTTGACCATCATGGCAGATCTCCCCTGCATTCCCTTCTCTTCTGTCTCCTCATCATCACTTCTACCCTGATTCAAGATGAGCAGTAGCAATCAGTACTAGACAGTCAAGGGAGTATCAGAAAATCACTGTATCAGGCTGTGAACAGCCTGGTCATCAATCTCCCTTACTATTCAGTTATTTAGCTTTAAACCCAAACATATTAAAACAGTGGAGGAACAAGGGAGAAACTGCCCCATACCCAAGACTCCTGCAGCTTAGCTGCCTCACAGGGGTT
Organism: Agapornis roseicollis; assembly: GCA_002631895.1. Lineage (NCBI taxonomy): Eukaryota > Metazoa > Chordata > Aves > Psittaciformes > Psittacidae > Agapornis > Agapornis roseicollis. The sequence goes on along the minus strand of NDXB01012613.1, from coordinate 27,562 downwards.
TGTATTGTCACTACAGAGGTAGGCAGGGATGTGATTAAGTGTGCAACAGGAATGACATGGACATGAGCACAGTTCTCACAAAGGATCTCAAAACAGTAATTTATGGACATGGCTCCAACAAGCATGTAAAGCCTCACGCCCTTGCTTTTACTCATCTAACATTTCCTGTTGTAAAAAAAAACACGTTTTTGTTGCTGTATGCTACACTCCACAGTTCCTTCATATGAGAAAACTAGCAGGAGATGAGCAGGTGAATGTCCTCTTTGGCACAGAGCAGTGCTGGAAGTGGTTTCACTGTTCATCACCTGCTGCAATCCTCCAAGGGGAGCTGAGGAACACCAACCATGCTCAAACAGAGCTGACAATTATACAGGGTGTCCAGTCTCTGTGTTAAGCCATGAGGCATGAAAATAATGGTAATCAGGGCTTGCTGGAATTCTAGGGGGCACAGAAGACTCAAGGAGGTATCAAGTTAGGGAGCAGCTGGTCTCTGCAGCAGGTCTCCACAGGAGAGTCACACTTCCGCTGTCCTAACAGCAAGCTGTCAGCAGAAAGGAAGGATACCTGGAGTTCCTTGCATACCACTGGTACTGTCCCAAAAGAGTTTTTTTTTGCTACAGATGGACACATATCTGTAGCACATAGATCTGTTACGGCTCTCCATAGGTGTGTGTGAGCCCTTGCAGGTGAGATGCGCTACCTCTCAGCTTCGCCCTGTAGTAGTAAAGATGAGTGTTATTTGCAACCCTTCTGGGAAACCTACAGCCATGGGGGATGGTGCAGCAAACTTTGCATTTGTATTTTGAACAGAGCATTATCATTCCCCTGCATCTCGTTCATCTGATAAGCTATGAGAGTCAACTTAAACAGCAACAGGAGTAAAAGATCAGGCACTGTGTAATGTCTGCATGTAGAAGAGTAGCTGAATGCTCCCCAGTGAATCTTTTTTCAGGTTCTACTAAATTGCAGCCCCAGCATGCCTTAATTTGATAGAAGATATATTGTACAGCGATCAGCTGTGGGGTCTCCATAGGGCACTTCTTGAAGAAACTGGTTTTGTTCTAGGGTATGTGAGTCTCTTCTAACGTGGCTGTAGTAGTTACATTTTCTGCTCTGTTTTTCTCTTGCAGGCTTCAAAGACGTCCAACCATGCCACCACCCAGAGCATAGTGAGAGTCTGCATCGTCCCAGGCATTCCTGAGCCTTGCTGCATCCCTGACGAAATGTCTTCTCATAGTATCTTATTCTTTGATGAATGTAAAAACGTGGTTCTTAAGGTGTACCCAACATGACAGTGGAGTGAAATGCTGAGATGATCACTTGCTAATGCGGAGGGCAGGATGGGCTGGGGAGTGTTTCATAATATGTACACTGTGTTTGCACTGCCAGTGCCTTTTTGTTTGGAAAAAGACAAAAAACATGTAAGGAAACCCAAGCAGTGAGGCTGGAAATGGAATGGCGATTCCAAGGAAAGAGAACACAGACTTCATGCCTGGGGGGTTTGGGCAGGGAGGGGGCAGATGAAGAGCCCCCGATCTGGGACACGACTGTTGCCATGCCCTGACTCTGCCCCACCACCGCTCCCAGATCACGTCCATGCTCCAGGAGATAAAGCAGGAGCTGAAGGAGCAGGCAGAGCAGCAGGAGGTGAACAGAGCCACACTGGAGCAGTTGTTCACCGTATCCCAGCAGCTGCAGGAGCAGGTGAGGTGCAGGGAGAGCTCCCACCACCCACTGGCTCAGGGGGGTGGTCCTGGTGGGGTTCCCGGCCACATGCCCTGGCTGGCTGGGGCCACAGAGCCTCCACAGCACCAGGGGTTGTGGGCTGCATCCGTCCCATCTCAGAGGTGCTTCCTCCTCCCCTTCGTGCAGGTGGAAGAGCTGAGGGCAATGGTGAAGAGTGCAGGGCAGGAGCAGGCAGAGAGGCAGGCAGTGTGCCCTCTGTGCAGGGACACCAGCATGCAGGTGGGGAATCTCCTGCAGCACTTTGAGAAGCTGCAGGAGCAGGTGGACCCCCTTCTGTTGAGGCAGGAGGCTCCTCCCACCCCTCCTGGGCCGTTCAATAGAACTAAAACCCTGGTAGCCAGGCAAGACTGGGGGTCCCCAGCTGAACCCCGAGCACCCTGGCAGCCCAGCAGCTACTCACTAAGTACTTGTGTTCATCCAAGCGTCTGTGTGGCCTGAGGAGACCCTGACTAGGGATGTGCCCATCATGCACAAGCAGGGCTTGTCAGCATCCTTGGCCTGTGGCCATGTGTCACTAGAGGAGCTGAAAACAGCCTCTGATCACCCCCATGTCCCCAGGGCCTGTGCCTCCCAAACTGCTGCACTCCCCCTGGCCTGAACAAGCCATGTTTGGGATTGGTTTGGGAGCTTGTGGCCCCAAAGTGGATCTGTGGGAGCTGAGAGGTGCAGCAGTGGGAGGGGGATGCTCAGTTGCTGCTGAAGGCTGTGGTAAATGGGCGCTTGGGTGGAAAGGGTGACAGCAGCAGCAGCAGCACACAGCTTCATGCCAAAAGCCATTCCCAGGCCAAGCCTGCTGCTTTGCTCTCTCTTCTGTGGAGGGGTGAGCACCACCCAGCTGCTTTCCTTCTCTTCTCTTCTCTTCTCTTCTCTTCTCTTCTCTTCTCTTCTCTTCTCTTCTCTTCTCTTCTCTTCTCTTCTCTTCTCTCTTCTCTCTTCTCTCTTCTCTCTTCTCTTCTCTCTTCTCTTCTCTTCTCTTCTCTTCTCTTCTCTTCTCTTCTCTTCTCATGGGTGAAGCACGGGTCAGGGCTGCTGAGAGCTCCACATCACTCTGTCGATACTGGCAGAGGGTCCTTCTGAAAGATACTGAGGCAGCATTTGTCTTAAAAGGAAGGATTCAGTGTTTTGATTTTTTTTCACTTTTGGTGGGCTGGGTGGAGAGTGGGAACTGGGAATTTCTTTTCCTATTTTGGAGAAGGCACTGAGACCCCGGCTCTTGTTAACACTGGTTCCCGAACCCTTAGGGGTTCCTGAGCTCCTGCGCAGCCAGAGGGGCCTCTGGGCAGTCCCTGCTTCTGGCAGAGGTCTGCTGGGCAGGGCTGAGCACACAGCCTGTGGGATGGGCTCTGGGAGCACTGACTGGGAGGACACCTGGGCACAGAGAAGCAGCTCCTGGAAAGGACAGCTCCAGGCAGCAGAGACATGGGCAGGGAATGAATGTGAGGGGAAACTGCAAACCGGCCTGGGGAGAAGGTGTGTTCAGGCAGCTCTCTTACTGTGTCATTGGAGGCGTCTGCTGGCAAACAAGGTAAAATGAACAAGCAAGGCTTTCTCAAAAGCAGTTCTGGATGCAGTGGGTTTAGATGTCCTTGCTACTGATCTTTCCTTGCTTCATCTGGGATCTAATCCTGTTGAGTTAGGAGATAACAAACTTCAGACAAAAAGCAAGCTGCTCTTTGAGAGTTGAGGTGAGACTGCGAACACAGGCTCTCAGGCAGCAGAAAGCGTCACCTATCTTTGTGGGGATAAAGAAACTTTCAGAAACTTAAAGTAATGATGAAGAAGCACTGTGACAACAAGGTTACTCTTCCTTTCACAGAGCCTTTGTTAGCCCCTGCAACCCTACCACTGCTAGGTAGTGAGATGGTTTTGTGGCTGACTTGGCAGTCCTGGGGTAATGGTCTCTTCCAACCTAGTTGATTCTAGTATTCTATTGCTCCATAACCTCATGGCCTAACTCCCAGACTACTTTCAAACTTCTGGAGAAAAGCACAGTGAGCCATGCAAATACGCCTGTGAGTAAAAAGTCCCAAGATGAGTTTAATACTTAAGAGGCAAAGTGAAGTTTAGTTCGTAGAATCGCAGAATGAACTAGACTGGAAAAGACCAATTTATTTTCTGTCAAATTCAGGTTCTGCTTTCCTGCAGGCAGTACAATCAGTGCTCAAGATACTGCGGTTTAGCTTCAAATAAGTACACCTGCACTATTGGCTACTCTTATGGTAGCTAACCTAGCAGTCCCAAAGGAGTGTTCTTTCTCCTCCTCTTCATCGCTCTGCTCTGCCTGGGGTAGGCATGTACGTGCTACCAGGAGTGGTCTCTGCTCTGGAAAAAGTTGATAGTAGAAAAAAGGTAAGAAATAAACAGAAAATAAAGAGCAGGCAAATACAGCACAGAGTTTAAATGACTGTCATGAAGCAGGAGGTCCAACTGCTGTAAACTAAGCTGTGAGCACAGGCCTGCAAAGCCATAACCGGGACAACAAAATCCTTCTACAACTTCCTCCTAAAGGGCCTAATCTAACTTTTCTGCATGAAACTACCTGGACTTAGCCGGGTGAAGGATTACAGCAGCAAAGTATTACAGTTACTTAGGTACTGTAAAGCTGAAAACCTCCTGCCAGGTCCTGCACCTAGAGCTGGATACAGAAACCCATTGTGAGTCTGGTTCCCTGAAATGAATTGGTAGATACCTGTCCCTGTTGGAATTCAAATTGTTCCCTTTGTGCACTTTTTGAATTGTGAAAACCAAAATTACATTGTTTTTCAAAGAGAACGGAAAATTAAATTCTATAAAAGGTGAAGAGAGTGCATTCTAGAGCCATGTGTTATTCTTGAGCTATGCGTATTTTCTGGTACTAAGACGCTGTTTGCAGAATGATGCTATAACCATCAGGCAACAGCAAACTAATCTGTGCCTATGGGTATATAACATTCCCTTGCTGACAGCAAGTTCCTGAAGTTCACAATCTGCTAAGTGATGAAGTGCCTCTTCTACCCTTCTGTGTCTCCAAATTTTCTGGCCTTACCCTTTCCCTGATTTCATTAGCTGCTTTGACTGCTGACAGACTCACCTGTGCTGGGCTTACCTAATGCTGCAGAGCGCATTCCCAGGTCCTGAATGAAAGCTTGGAACTGACATCATTTGCCCTGCTCATAATCCATCGTTAAGGGAAATTAGCAGGGTAGCAAGTCTCCCAAGGATGTGTGTGGCTCGTTTGGAGCTGCAGCTTGACTCATTTACACATCTGGAAGTTTGGAGGCAGCTCGGCTTCTTTTCCTCCCACTACTCCTTTCAGCCTCTCCCACTTCTTCCCTCCTAAAAGCAAATCTCTGCCTGCTTTCCATGGCTGGGGAAATGGCCTTAGCCGGCCATTGTGCAGGGAAGTGTCCCAGGTCAGTACTGCAGAGGGAATTCACCTTTCCACAAAGCACATGCCTTTGGATTTTACTGGGGTCACAATCATTCCCACTGGAAGAAGCAGAGCTGGTTATCCTCAAGAGCACACCTTAAGGGACAGAGGCAGCGTATTCCAGAAGGACTTCAGTTGGTACAGAGGATGTTCTGTCTTGTATGATCAGAGATATTTCTTTCATCATAGAATGGCAGGATGCATTCAGACTATTCCCACTGGTAGCTGAGGCCATCCTTCAAATCAGTTCTGTACAAGTTAGCATGTTACAAGAGCGCAGGGCAGGAGCAGGCAGAGGCAGGCAGTGTGCCCCATGTGCAGGGACATCAGCACGCAGGTGGGGAATCTCCTACAGTGCTTTGAGAAGCTGCAGGAGCAGGTGGTAACTCCCTTCTGCCGAGGCAGGAGGAGGGCAAGGTGGAGAGACAGAAGAGTCGGGTAAGGAGATGGTGGCATGTGGGGCTTGGGAGGGGGCTGCTAGGCGTACCCCTGCCCTCCAGATGGTTGTGCTTCAGTGTAATGTGGGGGAACCCCTTGCTGCCCACCCCAGATTGGGTTGTATGAGCCAGCAGCATGGAGAGAAATTCAAGCCATACTGCAGATGTCCTGCTGGCACTTAGAGCCCGTGGCCACTTGCCCACTAAGCCAGGTCTGTCCCCTGGCAAACAGCCACCCCTGCCTTGCATGGCACTACCATGTCGTCTTCCTCCCTGAAGCAGGACCAGGAGGTGCTGAGCTGGTTGACGGTCCAGGAACGGAAGCTGCAGCAAGCCAGCAGTAGCTGCGGGAAGAGATGGCCTCCAAGGTGAGGGGCAGTTCATCCCTGGTGTGCAAAACTGGCACCTTTGGGGCTTGGAAGCCCAAGGCAGTATCCCTCTGAGTATTCCCACTCCTGGCTTTTTTCTCTGAAATGAAGGAAACTATATAGTTTTTATAAGCTCCATCTGATGATTCACAACACCCAAATAATGCTCCTAATTCATCCTTTATGAAAACAGCCTGATTCAGCCTGGCAGTACATGACCCTTCTCAGAAATTATTAATTCTCACATTAAGACTACTGAAGGTGTCTGTATGACACAACTTCAAATTTACATAGAGTCTCACCAGTAAAAGAAAATTATAAATATTCTAAGAAGTTTTTACTCTTTTTTTCAGATTTAAAATCTCAGGATATGAGTCATACTAATTTATGTCCAAAATTCAAGTATGTCTGGAATTCAAAATGTACACACAAGAAAAGTACAAAACTAATGAAAAAACCCCCTTTGTTAAGCCTCTCAAGCCAATGCAAATCTGACCAACTTCAGCTGCTGCTGAGGCAGAACCAGAAATGCATTTATAGTCAATCTTCTGCATTCACAAAGGAGTTTTGTTGTGATATTTATATACCAAAGACTGATGCTGGAGACAAAACCCAGTAAGTGACAACCACAAACAAAAGAAAGCGGCGCACACCTCTCAAATCAAGCAATATCAAAGAAAACATGTTTATCCAAACTTAGTGGTGAAAGTGAAATACTAAGCTTACATTAATTTATGAAGACTTCACTGACCCTGACAGCAACTTGTGCAAACTCTGCTTCTATTGTTGGTTTTTTTTAAATGCAGAATTATACATGAATGGAAGAAGTCTGCTGCAAAAGACAAGAGCTGACAGCTACCGACATGCTAAAATATGCCAAGCACACAAGGTCAGGAGAAGTAAGAGACAATCTGGTTTGGTTAACACCACTATGTGAAGACTGTAAGGGATTCCATTATGTCTTACAGGTCTCTAATAAAAGAGTGTTAAATGAAATATTTCTAAATCAATTTAAAAAAATCCCAGAAAGCACCATTGCTTCCAAAGTATCATACTGAAAGACATCTGCAAGTGGAATTACATTTAAACATGTTCCAGTTGTTCTCCCAAGGTGTCTACTGTCTATTTTTATAATATTCCTAGAAGGAATTCCATACAAACCCCAAGTCTGACGTCTCGCTTGGAAAATAGCACAAAGCCTTTTCTGGAGGCCCAGTAATCTACTCATGCCAGAATGGGGTCATTTTGATTTCCCACATCTAAGTACTGCAGCAAATCATGTGTATGCATCATGTTACATGAGAATGAGTATTACTCCAAACCCACCATCTTCCAAATGTTTCTTTATTGTTTTCACAACTCAAAAAAGGATAATTCATACAACCCTTGACTTTGTGTTTGCCTTCAGTTCCCCTTTCAAAGTACAAAATGCCAAGCATCTTCTTGAACAAGTACTTAGCCAGTTTTCCCCTCTCTAGCTGTGACTTGTTTTTCCTGCAGTAGCTCTTCTTCCTTCTTCTTGTGAAGCTTTAGAAGATACTCATCAGGCTCAATTCCTGCCTCCCTTAACTCTGACATGACTTTCTCCAATCGGTGCAATGTACGGGCACTCTGCACTTTCCTAGCAGTGATGTACAATGTAAATTCCTTGAAGCCCATCAGTTTACAGGTATCCACCTCACAGATATTTTTAACATCTCTAGTTTTGTCCACCTGGGGGAAGAAAACTAAACCTGACATTTTTTCCAGATCTTCAATATTTACTTGGAATTCAGGCAGCTGGTGACTGAAGCCTATGGGATTATTTGGCACCACAAAAGCCCCCAGTACCAAGGGCTCTGTAGATGTTCTGCTCCTCCTGGCAAGGATCACCTTGTATAGGTGGGATGGCACAGCTACATCATCCTTCCCAATTACCTGTCAAAAGGAAATTCATGTTTCAGATACAGAACTTATCAGTCGAGGGGAAAATACAAAAAAAACCAAAACAACCCAACCCCCCCCCAACAAAAAAAAAAAAAAGA
>NDXB01012609.1:0-26950 GCA_002631895.1 Agapornis roseicollis | reverse complement strand
TTGCATTCTTTTGATTCTCCCCCCATCTCTCTGGAAGCAGGGGAGGGCAGAAAGGGGGGTTGAATGAGTGAACGAGCTGCGTGGGTTTAAACCATGACACTTAGAGATCCAACTATTTACCTGTCCCTGCCGAAAGGCTGCAAATGTTTAGACCTTAAGAGCCTTTCAAACTGCACAGTTACAATTTGGCATAACTGCAATAAATTCAACAAGAGGAGCTGTAATTATTTGCTGGATTCAGCTGTGGGATCATTATGTGCATGTGCAGGGGAACCTGATGCCACGGAAAATCGCTGTTTTGCTATAATTTGGCTTTACTCTGTGCAGAAGTGCCCTGAAAAGTTCTGGGAGGATGATGCTAACAAGGATCAGTGCTTAATGTCTGCTTAAGGACTGACTTGCTGTGCAGCTGGTGCCGCACAACCCCAATGAGATGCTTGGGTTGCTTCAAGGTGGCTTTTCCTCAGCAGAAGATACCTCCACCCCCAGCCCAAGGAGCACAGACAACCACAGTACTGCCTCCTGGTAGCTTTGATTCCAGGTAAATGACTGAGTAATTAGCAGTTTGAAATGTTCTTATGGATGCGGATGGGTTTTCACGCCCAGGTGTTGCTGCTTGTAACATCAGCACCTGTGCTTAAATTTAAAGGAGACACAGTTTGGCATCAGCTTGTTGCTGGTTAGAAAAGGTGGTATCTGGAGGTAATTGCTTCAAGAAGTTGCACTAATTTTGTTTTCACATCCTGCTTATAGACTAAAGACTGACTCTAATTCCTGTGTTTTACAAAGGCAGGAAGGCTAATGCTGTAATCCTCATTGCTTTCTGATATGGACCATTAGGATAAGCAGCAGAACTTACATGCCGCAAGTGCAATGAACAAGCCCAAATGCATCGTACTCATCTATGTCTGTTGAAATTTGTTGTGGTTTAAACCCAGCCACGCATCTCGTTCACTCACTCAACCCCCCCTTTCTTGCTACTGCTACTGCTGAACCCAGGACAAAACTGTATTTAATGTTTGGACTATGAACAATGAAACAAAGGGGGATGGAGAAGAACATGCATTCCATATGACACCTTTAGTATTCCAGAGTGAGGAAGTAGCAAACAGATAATTTACCGTGTGCCCTTTCATTCAAAAGGCCACCTGCCAACTCATTACCATTTCCCTTCACCGGGCTATCAGATGCATATAAATGAAAGCATTCCGGGATACACAGAACCTCTCCTTCACAGGAGAGTCTGGCTACAGCAGCTCTCCTTTGATGCAGAGCCTCTCTCAGAGCAAAACTTTCAACACAGGTTGTCTGTGTCTCTAAACTGAGCAACCCATGGATTAAAAAAGTCTTTCTCTTCAGAGGTACCCACAGCCCAAATACCTCAGCAGCCTTTGATGCAGTTTAAGTCCTGAGTGCCCTTTGGCAGCACGCCCTTCCCTTCCTGCCACGCTGCAGAGCCACAGTCAGACTGTCAACCACTGGCAGCTCAGTGCGGAACTGGCAGTGATGTGTCCATGGCCTGGACACAGGGCTTGGAGAAACCCCAGAAGGGCTGCCGAGTCCCCCCGCCATGCACTTACACACACACACACATGCACTGGAACATGCATACACACACACACGTGTGCAGGCACAGGATGCACACCCACTGAGTCAGAAAGGCTTCAGAAGGGTCTCTGGTGTAAGAACCAAGCACCCATCTGTCTCTGTCTTCCTGAGTGCTTTCTATCTCTAGTGGTGTAAAGCAGACACGATAGACACATTCCGGGGTTTGGCCATGTTAAGCTGATGTACTTGTTCCTCTTGGGAAAACATCCCCAGGTCTTTGTCTTGATTTATCCTGCAAGATAATCCTGAAAAACTTCAAGGGGTGTTTGAGGAGGAGAACTCGGAAGCAAACGGTCACTAACTGCATAATGACTGCCTTTCATGTGGTGTGAATGTTCATCCTCTCACTGTTGTTGTTTCCTCCTACTCTCCAATCCCTTCCATTTCCCACTGAATGAGTGATTAATTGCACCAGGCAACTGCTGACCCTATCATAAGTGCTATTGAAATGTTGCCTTTATTAAGCAAGGTTTTAATGTTACCACATTCACTTCGCATTGCCTGGTGATGGATGATATCACACGGAACAAGAAATAGATCATTTGTAATTGTTGACTCAGGTGCTCTCCACCCAAACTGTGTTGTCCTGGGAAGCAGCAGCTCCAGCGGCTCGCACTGCTCTGAGAGCCAAGGGCTCGCCTGATGCTGGGTGAGAAACACCAGCCAAGGGATCCATGTCTGATGTTTACTTCTCGGTCTTCGCTTCAGCCTGTAGTGCCTCCACTGCCGGCTCCACATGGCATACCTGAATCACCGGAGCACAGGGGTGATGCCCATCACCGTCCCTGGAAGTGTTCACAAACCATGTAAATGAGGACCTTAGTGAACTGTTTTAGAGGTGGCCTTGGCAGTGCTGGAGAATGGTTGGACTGGATGGTCTTAAAAGTCTTTTCCAACCTACCTCATTCTGTTATTTTATGGCTAAAAACCCAATAAAGCTCTTCAAGGTAGATACAAGTTTATCAAATGACATCCCAAACCCACCTCCATTGCTGTATATCCAGTAATATGCTCCTGCTACAGTGGAGCATCAGGCAGGCAGTTAATTGACCACAAAGCCATTTCAAATACACAGACACTGAGTAACCAGTAACCATTAAACATGTCACTGGGCATTTTCACACAAAATTACCCAAAACTCACCGAACTTCCCTGAAGTTTGCATACGTTCAATTCCCCATACAGGAAAACACGAAAGCTTCGTGCTTTAGCTCTTGATGAAATGACAATGTGTCACCATGAAAGGAAGTGTGGCAGACATCGGAATGCTAAATGGATTCTTGTACCAGTGCTATCCAAGTGATTACCAAATAAATTCATAATTATGAGACACTTAAAGTATTATGAGAAATAAAAGATCAAGCATCCCTCATTATCAGGGAATATGAGCTGAAATGACAGCCTGTATCAACATGCCATGCTGAGAAGATAAAGATCATGTTACCACTGAATTTTTCATATCCTTCAAAGGTCAAAATCACTTCGCCATTAAATTTTCAGTGTCACAAAACTTGTGAGTTGCAAATGTGTTTTTGTTCTAGTCTAGTCATGCACACAGAGTATTGGAACCCTTCAATTGCTAGAACATCAAATAACAAAATCAGGTGTGCAGGTTGTCATCATGACATTAGAGTGAATATTTCTGAAAATCTAATCCATTGGAGGTGGTCACAATTACTGTAAGTCTGCCTCTGAAGCTAATCTGTTCGTGCACACACAAATGAAAGAGCTACATTTCCCCTTCCCTTTTTCACTTTTCTTTGTACAAAAGGCACAGAAGGCACTAGCCTCCTTTAAATATTAGGGGTTTACTCAGGTTTTGATCCCTCTTTGAAACTTGCTAATCAAGGACCCGGTTAAGGAGGCAGACCTCATGCTTGAAACATGTAGCAGAGGTGTTAGTTTGAACCACAGGTTTGGAGCAGCCCTGCTTTGTGGTGCTGACCACAGCAATGCAGCAGCAGATGTGCCCTGTGACACTAGGACATGTGGGGTAGGGTGGCACCTTGTAATGGTTCCTTTGGGTCATCTCATAACGGCTCTCCTGTGTGCTTTGCAATGTCTTTTCTGCTCAGCAATGGGATGCTGGAGGGAAGACCATCAGCATGGAGCAGTGAGCTGGTGCTACTGTTGCCTACATCATCCCTGATCAGCATCTTGTCAATGGCCAGAGCTGACATGTGCTGTTTTCAAGGGATAACCAGAGGCTTTGGTGTCCCACCAGTGCCTGCACTGCCTTTGCTGAGCCAACACTTTTGCTTGCAGCAGCAGACCCCTGGAGTAAGGCTCAGAGGAGAACTTCAAGGCATACACACAGATTGGTTACTGCCTGTCTTTGCTATTCGCTTGCTTCATGTGCCTAGCCCGGACTTACGTAGTTTTGCATTTTCATGGCTCGCTTCTGCCAAGAGCTGTTAGGAATGGCTTCTGTTCTGTTCCAAAGTCTTGGTGCAAAGTCAAGGCAATCAATTTCTCAGCAAGCCCACGCAATACACTGAGGAAGGTCTCGTGGTGTCTCTTAATCTGAGCCAAGTTTGGCTACACCCATGAGGTCTGCACACAGGTGAAGCTGCCCGTGTCCAGGCTGTGCACCATCACACTCAGTGCGTGGCTGAGGACAAAACCTCTTCATTTATTGCCCCCTCTTTCCCTACGGTCTTCCTCAGGAGCTAACCTTTCATTAGCAAGTCTCTTTAGTTATCTCTAAGACCTTCTGGTTCCCTTTTGTGGGCCACAACTTCACCCCAGCTATTGGCAATGGCAAGAAAAACACATGGTGTTTAGGCCTGAGGTGTGATTAAAAAGCAATTCTGAAGCATGCACTGTATTAAGGAAATAGTTGTCTTCTCTCAGAGGTATGGGTTTGTGCATGCTTATCTCAAATATTTATCCCATGTTTATTTGATGTACCCATGGCTTTACAAAGTGCAGATAAGGGAATCGGTTCTATTGCACTTTTGTTCTTTAAGCACAACAAATTTTACTTCGTTACTAATAACATTATTATTCCCTTGTCATTATCTCAACGTCTTCTTCCTCTGCTGCTGATAAATAGAACTTAATTGAATTTAATATTGTAAACCATAGGAACAAGCCCATTAGCCAGCCTGAGCTACCTGAATTGCACTCACTGGTGTAAATTAACTAACCAGACAACAAGGGAGTGTACAACTTAGTTGCTGACTCAGTAGGCAGAGACTAAGATCCCCTCCCCTGTTTTTTGCCAGCTCCAGACCCAGAATATGAAGTCTTCAGCACTGGCATGTCATTTATGAAATTAGCGAGGCCCTGTCACTGTAACACAGGATAGAAATCTGTGCTACTCACTGCCAATGAGATATTTTGCTCCATGTTGTCATGCACAAAGGTGCCTTGAAATTTGTTTAATGAAGAGGTAAGGCAGCAAAAGGGGTGAGTTTGCTGCAAGTGCTGAGGCTTAAACCTTCCGTTTCAGATGCACAGCACCTTCATGTGCGACATCGGCTTCCCAAGAAGGGGAAATGGGGGACCTGCAGTGCCCGTAGGTTGTAGCTGTTGTATTTCCATTGCCTCCACTCTAAGGGTGAAGCAGTCACAATGCACAGAAAATCTGATGGATTTTTTAGCCTGTGAGTATCTTTTGGAACATTGTCTTGAAAGAAATCAGCTCGTGATTGAAAACAAGACTTCTGATTCCTTCCCTTCTCCGTGGGTTGGAGAGTGGTTAGCACATGACAGGGTCCTTCGTAATAAAATCCTTTCAAAAGAACACAGTTTCTTGCAAGTCATGCTCTGTCTTGACAAGAAGAGCATTTGGGCAGGGTGTTTGGATTTGAAATCTCCAGGGTGAAAAAAGGGTGTTTAAAATACTGAGCTGAGCCGAGCCGCCTTCAGTCTCCCAGCATAAATTACACAGTTGCTTAATATTATTTACTAGTGTAAAAAATGTGCTTATAACATTCAGGCAAATATAGCAAACATCCAAATGCACATATTTGATAGATCTCCCAAAGAAAACAAGGTATGTACCAGTATCCATGACAACAGAGCCACTGAGATCCATGGGTATGTGAGAAGACACTGGTTAGCATTATGGAAATCCATAAAAGCCTGGTGCAGAGTGCTTCTCACAAACACATGAAGTTTGTTACCTGTCTCCATTGAGGTGGTTGCTGTTTGGTGGCCACAGTGCTGGGGTTGTTCAGAGGCAGAACCCCTGGCTGTGGGGATGCTGGTGGGGCTCTGCATCCCTGCATCCCACAGCAGCATTGGGCTGCCCAGTGATCCAGAGGGCAGGAGGCAATGCATGAGGCTGACCAATGCCTGCCTCCAAGGCCCTGCCCATCCCCTGCCAGGGCTTCCCTGCCTGTGGAGGCTGCCACAGCTCCCATGGATGCTCCCCCTCTCCACACCCAGCCCCACACAGCAGCAGTGATCCCTCCCTAAACCAGCCACCGTTCATGTGCAAGAGGCAGAAGGCACACCTGGGGAGGACAGGTTATGGACAGGGCAGCTGCTAGGCACAGATCTGGGCTTGAGAGGTGGTGTTCATGACAGGAACTGAACCCTGTGATGTGCTAAGAAGGGAATGGCGTCAAGGGAAAATCAAAGGCATTCATCTTTGCCCTGTTCCCCTGCCTTGTTTCAGTGTCATCTGTGGAAACCTGCCTTGTAAAGAAGCATCGGTTCAGAGCTGCCTTTAACTGATGTTAAGGTGAAAATAAGCTTGAAAAACCAGAGTAGCCTACCACAGCTCTCAAAGCAATGCAGAAAGGAAAGAGATTACCTGTGAAATCAGTGTCAGCCAGTGCCAGGGCTGGCTCTCTTTGAGTGGTTCTTTACCAAACTCAGCCCCGTTCTGGCCCATCAGTGCTTGCCAACAAACAGAACATGTTGCTCCCCTCTGGATTAGTGCAGCCACAGCAATCCTGCAGGAACCCTTCAGTTTTAGATCCCATAACCCTGCAAACCCACATGGGAGTGCTGCAAGCATATCAGTACCACGCACCTGGCATCCAGCGGGGTCCTGCACAAGGAGTGGTCACGATGGTGCCTTAGGCACCACACGGACCGAGCCGAGCTGTTGGCAGGGGGTTGTGGCTCTCCTGCTCACCGGCCCCACCACGGGTGGCTTTTTCTGGACATGCTGGAAAACAGAAGGTCCCCACACCACTGTCTGCAAAGGTTGGTCTTGGTGCATTGAATAGACTGAAGGTCAGCCTTAGCCAAAAGCTTGGACATGCTCTATGTCAGCATGAAGTAGTCTCAGTAGGCAGAATACATTCCATCTGTTACCCACACTAGAAACATTATATACTGCAGTTTATTTTTAGGGCAAATGGTTCATTCCATTGCCTCAGTTTCATAACTCTGTGTTGCTGACATAGCAAGTTCTCAAGAGGAAAAGTGAGCAGAAAATGGGTAACTTTGGGAGGGAAATGATGGTGTCCTTTGAAGTGAGGGTCATTGGGCAATGCAGAGTCCAGGTTCTCTCGGAGAGGTTTTTTAGGTTATGGTGGAGGGGGTTTTCACAAATGGCTTCTTTATTTCCAAGGGAAAGGCTGCGTGAACCCCAAGTGCCTGCTGAAAAAGCTGTTTTATGAGCTGTGTGCCTGGGCAGCCCGTGTGACACGAATAGCAATTCAGCACAGCAACACACAGAGACCCATTTGTGCTGGGTGGAAACCACGGATGCAGAATGTCAGCTCGGGCCAACTTTGTACAGACAAAACACAGTAATTATAACTCCTGAGGGCATGTTCATAATGGAATCACTGGCACAACCTTGACAACAGCGATAGGAACAAGATGCCATTACGTGTTTGCTACAATGAGTTAAGGAACACCAGTCCAGGGATGACGGCACTGATGCCAACCACCATCACCAGCTGGGGGTGAAAGCACCAGCACTGGAAGCCAAGCTGTGCTGGGCCCTCAACCACAGCCCACCCCAAGGAGGGGGCAGCTCCTCACAGTGGCCCTGCGGGCTGATGCTCCCATGGGAAGAAGGGAGGCAGAGACATAGAATCATAGAGTCGTGGAATCCAGCCTGGTTTGTGTTGGAAAGGACCTTACACTCCTCCAGCTCCAACCCCTGCTCCCATAGGCAGGGACCCCTTCCACTGGAGCAGCTTGCTCCAAGCCCCTGTGTCCAACCTGGCCTTGAGCACTGCCAGGGATGGGGCAGCCACAGCTTCTCTGGGCCATCACCCTGGGCCAGCGCCTCAGCACCCTCACAGGGCATCAGAACTGGATGAGCTTTAAGGCCCCTCCCAACCCAAACCAGTCTGGGATTCAATGATCACCTCCTTTTTGTGATGCTACAGACAAAAGTCACTTGCAGGCTGGTGGGATGCCCGTGCCCATCACTCCCTGCCCAGCACAGCCCCCTGCCACCCACAGCACATCAGGAACATCAGTGGGTGCTGATGTGCTCCTCTGCCTGCCCCATGCACCCTCCCCATCGTTTCTAATGGGGCTGAAAGTTTTCAGCATGACATCAATCAATTCAGGCTGCAGTAGTCAAGTGCATTACAGAGATGATTACATTCTCGTACCAGAGTGTGTGCACCTTAATAAAACCAGCTAAACTGTGTGTGGAAAAGGCAATGCTGCAGATTTATCTCTTTTTTTTTTCTGCATTTTTATAGCCTCCATTTGCTTTTGTTCTCTTTTTTTAAAAATCCTTTTTGCTTTTATGTTTGCAAGTGATAAATTTTTCCATGTTTTACATTTTATACATAGTTTATCTCTTTATTTTGTGCTCATTTTGCATTGAAAATGGAATGAGTCTTTAGAATAATACAGCTGATATTGAATTCTTTAAATTGCTGTTGGGTATATACTGCATAAGGTGGTTATCTGATCTCTAACTTAATCATGTGAAAATATTGCTATGGGGAAAGCTGGCTGGGTAACAATGAGACCCCTATGCTTTCATAAAATTTATTTAACTATAAACCTATTATAAAGCATTAATATAGAATTCTCTTACTTTCCATCTCATCCAGGTCATATTTATTGTATAGCATTACTGAATTCGCACCAGAACTGAATTAAACGTGCGGTCTGTGTGCAGGAGGCTATTTAAGCTTATCAAGATGCACCGTTGCACTTGGGATTTCCAGCTGCCAAAGTCAGGAAAAACAAACAAACCGGTCCATTTGTTGCAGTTCAGAAACTGAGATTCAGGGGTGAGACAGAAGCTTGTGTGTGTGTGCTGCTAGAGATGACGGTGTCTCAAGCAGAAGGGCAGCCAGGAGATTTAACCCCTAAGTATGTCCAGCTCCATGGACACCCTTTCCCCAGCATCGGACTTTATCGGTGTCTCCACTGGTCACCCTCTTGTTTACCACAGCTGTTAAAACAGCACAGCCCTTTCACACAACGCTCACCTTCTGCCCATGCACCATCAGCATTGTTTTAGTGCTCTGTATACATTCTTGTCTCAGTTCTTTGATGGCAGTTCTGTGGTGTTAACACAGCCCTGTGCACAGCCTTACTTGGCAGACCTGTTGATGGAAACCCTCTGTTCGGTGTCAGTGCAGATAGATCAGCCACTGCATGGGGAAAGTGGAACCATACATCTGCTGAAGGCTCTTCTGCCAGCAGCCCTCATTACTGCCACAGCCCAGCAAATTACTTCTGGTGCTGGACTTGAAAGCCAAGTGCACTGTGGTGAAAGCAAAGTACACAAGGACAACCCGGAGCCACTGCAGGCGGCAGCGTGTCCATCCACACCCATGCCAGCCTGCGGGTAAAGTGCTGCCCTGTGGGTGGACTCATGACCCCTAAAGTCATATCCCCTCGAAACAGAGCTGGGTCATCTGCTACAGCAAAAGCAGGCCAGAGAAAGGGTCCTGTGAGATGAGCCAGGGCCAGAGCTCTGATCCATCCCTGTCATGTTGGAGCTGTGCTATAGAAACACCAACAATTCAGGCAGGAGGCATCACACTGTGCTGGCTGCTTACCCATCATGATGAGCTGCAGCTGGAGAGGGTTTCCTGCTGGACATGGTCCTGGTTTCCACTGGACTTGAGCTTACCTGGCCAGTGTTCTGCCTGAAGGACATTTGGATGCAGATGACAAGTCAAGACAAGATATGTCACCCTGGCGTCACAGCTGCAGGCATGGGTGCTCCATGGGAAGCTAGGAAGTGGCAGACTTCTACAGTCCATTGTGTCACAGGGGTCTTGTCACTGCTTCAGGCTTTTAAGTGGTTCTAAATCATTTATTCCAGAACTTTCCCTCAATGCAGTGCTGATGACGATGCAGAAGGATCGCAGTGTTAAACTGCAATCCCACCCCATCTGATCCTCAGACCATAGCATCTGCAGAGGATCCAGCCAAAACCGGGTGGCTCTGGCCACATCTGATGCCAGTGGAAGTGGGGAGAGGTGAGAGCTTCCATTGGCAAGCACCCGGATGGGCAAATACAAATAAATATGGACACAGGGGAAAGGAGAGAGCTCCAAAGTGAACTGTTCCTTTTGATGGGTTTTTATGTTGATTTCTCCTCACACTGCTCACTGTGAGGTATTTTACCTTTCAGATGCTATATATAAAGTTATAGAATTACATTTAAATAATGTGAAAATATAAAGTGCATTTTCCTGTCCTTAACTCCCCCTGAAATGGATTTTGGAGGCATTTCTGTCAGCCTCTGGAAGCAAGGGACATTCTTTATTCTCTGTGTAACTTAATGGTGCTGTTTTCCATGAGCTCCTCTCTGTAGCACCATCAGTTTCCACACTGTGGCACTTTTCCAGGCAAATCCAGTGCATCTGCTCCAGCCCCCAGTTCCTGAAGTGTCCAGTGTCAGAAGGTGCACAGAGGGTGCACACGAACAGCAGTAAATGCCCTGCACACGTTGACTGAACCCTTACACAAGTGAAAGCAAGTATAGCAGAGGACTGTGAATATTAACTTCCCTTTCAGTGTAATTTTGCTCCATTACGGAAATGGTTAATACATAAGCATTTCGTATTTGTTTTCCAGAGATCTGTGCTCGAGTACATTGCATATTCCCAGTAGAGAAAAGCAATCTGATGGAGCTGATGAAAGCCCTGCTCGAGCCCTGCTCGTTCAAGTCCCAGCAGTCTTGGTATATGCCAGGATTTTGTGTCTCTCCTTTCCCTGTGTGTTCCACAGGGAACACTGTGGGTTCCCTCCTGAAGCCCTGGCTGTGCACTGATTTGAGTGACTTACACTGGTTATAGCTGGTGTAGCCAGATGTATTTGGAATGTATTAATCTTACATCCTGCACATCCAGCTGTAACCAATGAGGCTCATTTCCCTTCACCATTGTGAAATAAGGATTTGCCCTTTCATATTAACTCCAACTTTATCATTTCCAGCTGAGTCCCAGGGACCACCAAGATGTGAAACCCCAAACCTCCAGATGGGGAAGCTCACCACCTGAGCAGCAGGAAAACCTGCCCAGCACCTTGCATACCTGACCTTTAAAGTGACGCATGTTTTGACTGGCTCTCCAATTACCCTGATCTCCAGGGCTTATTGGGATTGCAACCAATTAGCAGAAGTAACTACTGAATGCAATTACAGGGCATTCAACACATGGTGGTTTTAATTCCACCTGTCAGAAGGAACACAGTTCTTCAAAACCGAATCTTTTCCTTCAAGGTTGATGAGGAAAAATCCTGAGCAGAGTTTGCAAGGAGCTCTGCGGGAATGGATGGGACATACAGCATCTTTCCCCAGGAGAAGGCTCTGGGCTGCGCTGCCTGTACCTGTCTGCACCCAGCATGCACACAGCTCCTGCGGAGACCCAGTGTCCTGGCTTCAGCTGTAATGGTTATTTTCCTTCCCAGTACCTGGTACAGGGCTGTGTTTGGGCTTCAGTCTGGGAACAGAGCTGATAACCCACCGATGGTTTAGTTGTTGCTCAGTAGCACATACCCTGATCAAGGACTTTCCAGTCTCATGCTCTGCCAGTGAAGAGGGGCACAGGAAGCTGGGAAGAAGCAGCGAGAGGACACCTGACCCAAACCAGCCAAAGGGGCATTCCTTACTGCAGCACATCATGCTTGGAAGATGTTACCAGGAAGGGGCCAATCACTGCTCAGGTCTGGCTGGGGATCAGTCAGCAGGTGGTGACCAATTGTATTGGGCATCACTTACCTGTCTGGGGTTTTATTGCTTCCTCTACCTCTCTATTTCATTGCTATTACTGCTATTATTGCTATTGTTATTATTATTATTAATTACTGCTATTATTGTTACGATTATTATTAATATTATTTATTTTATTTCATCTATTAAACTATTCTTATATTAAAGCATGGGGTTTACCTTTTTCTGATTCTCCTCTCCATCCCACTGAACTGGAAGGGAGGGAGTCAGAAACACTGGCTCCTTAATACTAAGTACTGCCTGGTACTTGCTTGCCAGCTGAGGTTAAACCACGGCATTTACAAACCAGCAGATTAACTAGAGATCATTAATTTATTATAATTGCAGGCTTGTTCTCAGCCATACGCTTTGTCTAATCCTACCCCAGGCACTGGCAGTACTCTTCACTCCAGGTGATGTTTCCAACAACGGGGTTTTGCCTTTTATAGCTTGAGTATCTTAATTGGAGCCTAACTACTCAGTTTAAGAAAAGCAGCTAAATTTGTGAGCCTGTTTTCCTTGGCAGCCCAGACCTCCTGGTGTCGTGGTTTAAACCCAGCCACGCAGCTCGTTCACTCACTCAACCCCCCCTTTCTTGCCCTCCCCTGCTTCCAGAGGGATGGGGAGGAGAATCAAAAGAATGCAACTCCCACAGGTTGAGATAAGAACAGTTCAGTAACTAAGGTATAACACAAATCACTGCTGCTACCAACAATAATAACAATGATAAAGGAAATAACAAGGGAAAAGAATACAGCATCTCACCAACCACCAACAGATAACTCACGACACCCCACCAACCACCAACCGAATCCCTCCTCCAACTCCCCAGAGCACTCGCCCTTCTGGATAACTCCCAGTTACATCCTGGGCATGATGTGCTATGGTCTGGAATGCCTCTTTGGTCAGTTTGGGTCAGGTGTCCTGTCCCTGCTTCCTCCCGGCCTCCCCTCCTCCCTGGCAGAGCATGAGGCTCACAAAGTCCTTGCTCAGAACAAAACATTCGAGCAGTAACTAAAACCATCCCTGTTATCAGGTTTGTTCCCAAGTTGAGTCAAAACACAGCTGCACCAGCTACTAAGGAGGAGACAAACTGACTGCTATTGCTGAACCCAGGACACCAGGTCACTGAGAAATGTCTGTTTCTGAAGGGTTTTAAGTTCTTAAAACCTCCACAAACAAACAAAATCAAAGCAGCAAAGTGGTTGTTAACTGGTGGTGGATGGAAGGGAAAGAACTTCCCTGACTTTCAGGCAACTTAAAAGTCAAGGGAGATGTTGACCTAGAGCCTCTGTCCCTGCTGAGCACAGCTTGGTGCTGGTGTAGCATTCAAGGACTGCTGCTGCATGGACCAGCATTAGTTAGAAGAGTGTGAGAGTTGCACACACCCATGTAAGAGACTTCTCATTAAGAGAAGAGGCTTCTGCCTTCAGGCAGCCTCTCCAAGAACAGTACTAGACATGAGAGCAAAAGCTTTTCATGCATTTTGTTCCCTTCATGAAGTCCATATCTTTGAGTCACTTAATGAACAATCATAGAACCATAGAATAGTTTGGGTTGGAAAGGACCTTAAGATCATTTAGGTCCAACCTCCCTGCCATTGGCAGGGACACCTCACACTAAACCATGCCACCTAAGGCTTCGTCCAACCTGGCCTTGAGCACTGCCAGGGATGGAGCACTCACAACCTCCCTGNAGTTCCAACCCCGCTGCCATAAGCAGGGACACCTCTCACTAAACCATGACACCCAAGGCTCCGTCCAACCTGGCCTTGAACACTGCCAGGGATGGAGCACTCACAACCTCCCTGGCCAACCCATTCCAGTGCCTCAGCACCCTCACAGCAAAGAATTTCTTCCTTAGATCCAATCTAAACCTCTCCTGTTTAACTGTGCTTGCTTCTTTCACACAGACCATGGTCTTACTGAAACACAAACTGAAGTTCTGACCAAAGCTGGCAGTGACCCTCCTAATTCTTTCTTTCAACAGTGTGTCGTTGACATGCTGTTAATGTAGCAGTCCAGCCCTGTTGGAGAACAGACATTCTGTGAGCAATCCAGCGACCTTGGTGTAAGGCAGCCTGCCTGAGAACAGAAACGGAGTCGAGATAAACTGAAGGCCATGGATTAGGGAATAAAAGAAACACCGGCTGTAAGAACTCAGAGGCAGGCGGAAGAGAGGGGGAGCTGAGAAGTTCTGGGGCTCGAGTTCCCAGGACGGTGTTAAGGGTTAAGGTGCCCAGTGTGGGTATGGCAGTGCTAACTAATGATATGAGGCATAGCAACGCAACTGACCAATTGTATTAAGCCAAGTAGTTATGGTGATGTAATGGTAATGTAAGAATAAGGTATAAAAGTAAGCTGTGTAAGACAATAAATCAAAGTCTGCATATAGATCATATTGGTCATTCACGTCTTCCCTCGCTGAGATCTCCAGCACAGCCCTTTGCCCTCAATAGCTTTGGTATGGGAAATATGACAATGGATCTATTTTGGGTTATGTCATCACAAACTTGCTGAGGGCGCACTCAATCCCACTGTCCATGGCAGCCACAAAGATGTTGAACAAGACCGGTCCCAACCCCGATCCCTGAGGGACACCACTCGTCACCAGCCTCCAGGAGGACACTGAGCCACTGACCACAGCTCTTTGCGTGCGGCCATCCAGCCAGTTAAAGCCTTTCCCACACACCCTCCTGACTGTGGCAGGGGCTGGGACTCCACTGACATCTGTCACCCCACGGGCTGATGGCATTAGCAGCCGTTCATGTGCAGTACGAAGGGATATTCTCGCAGCCTGAGATCCAGCCTTTCCCAAGGCAATCCCACAAGACCAGAGTTATGAATGGTGTGTCAATGAATCAAGCGAGATGCAAATTGAAACACAAGATTTTCCCCTGTAATGGACAATAAAAATTCAATGTGTAGCAGTTGATACAAAGTATATAAATATGTTTTCAAATAAGTACAGCAGCTATAAAATCAGGAATCAGGAAGTCAAAATGCATCTCAGTACAGTACTGATGAGCCCATTTTTTTGGCACATACGAAATAGCTAGTGCATTTTAATTCCTTATAAATAACAGATAACAGCTTGAGAGGCATTCTCCATGCAATCCATTTTTACAACTGTCTTCTTCACTTGATGCTTCCATGACATTGGGGTTGGGAGGAGAGGGTATATTTTGCATTCTTTCCTGCTTTCCTCCTCTTTGCTGCTTGATAATGTGACTATCATTAAGTAAAAATAAGACAAGGGCAGAGGTTTATTGCCCACTGACTGATGTGGCCAGAGATCCTGTCATTAGGAACTCTTCTGCAATTCATTTCATTTCTCTATGCTCCATAACTCTGCTGTTGCTTTCTAATCATCGCTCTCACTGGGTGTTTTTTGCCTATTGAGGCAGCCACTAAACAAGCTGAGAATTAGATCTGTGTTACAGCAGCAGTGGGCACTGCAGATATTGCCAACACGTTCAAAGAGAAATTCAAATGAAACAACAAGAACATCTTCCCAATGCCAGGAGCTGATCCTGATCCTGCAGTGTAGTGCCTGAACAGTGTTCAGGAGGAAGAGATGGGGTTTGTCACAAACAAGCCATTATATGAGATCATTAACTGAAATAAGATTACAGTCAGTCTGTAATTTCATTTCTCTTTGTTCTTAGGAGGTTGACTGAGCTGGAAGAGGATGGGTACTGCATCATGGCAACACTTTAACCTCTAAAATGTGAAAGTCTTGCTTATCAAGGGATCACATTTATGCATATAAGGAAGGCCAGCAAAAACAACCACTGATGCACTGCTGCTGGAGACAGTCTGAGTTCTTCCTGCAGGCACAATGCACAATGACAGTGAAAAGCACGTTCTGCATCTCCTGATCCTGTGGGGAGGGACTCTTCATTAGGGACTGCAGTGACAGGACAAGGGGTAACGGGTTCAAACTGAAACAGGGGAGGTTTAGATTGGATCTAAGGAAGAAATTCTTTGCTGTGAGGGTGCTGAGGCACTGGAATGGGTTGGGCAGGGAGGTTGTGAGTGCTCCATCCCTGGCAGTGCTCAAGGCCAGGTTGGACAGAGCCTTGGGGGATCTGGTTTAGTGTGAGGTGTCCCTGCTTATGGCAGGGAGATTGGAACTGGGTGATCTTAAGGTCCTTTCCAACCCAAACTATTCTATGATTCTATGATTGTGTGTAGCTACTGCATGGAACATGAAGGATGGAAGAATATATATTAAAAAGCTGAGTGACATGGCACAAGGGAGACATGCAAGATTCCTCTTTCTTCTTTTTTCCCCCCAGGGAATTGTTTGCTCTGTGACAAAGGCCACCTTGTAGTGCTGAGATTGATCCCCTGTAATGCCAGGCTTGATCTTCCACCCCTGTATTGCACTAGAGAGATAAAGGGTGTGAGATGTGCAGGACCTGGGCTTAACTTTCTTTCTAGCCAGCAGCATTTATGGGTGTCCACCCTAACTTGGCACAGAGCTAGTGCAAAAACTGAACAAGTGTACCAAAGCACCACCCTCACAGGGAACGGCTTCTGCCTAAGAGCTCAGCTCAGTCTGCCCTGTTGGGGCAGGTTCAAGCCATTCCCCTTGGCCTGTCCCTACAGGCCCTTGTCCCTTCACCATTCCCCTCACGCTCTCCTCCCCCTCCCCATTCAGTGCTCTCTGAGGATTGGAACCAGGACCATCTTCCTCCCCTCCAGCATCAGCATCCCCCTCCCTGACAGGCAGAGCCCTCCACAGTTATTCCTTCACCTGGGAGCTTGTTTTCCCAAGCCTCAGTATGTGGCTCCCAATGGTGTCCGTTCGCAGGGACCGAGGAGCTGAGGGCTGCAGCACCCCAGGACCAAACAGAACATCCTGTTCCCCACCACCCTTCTCTGCCCCTCCACACTCCCCCAGTGCTCTCCCCCCTGCCCTTGCCAGCTGAACGCGTGCCCATGCTCTGTTACTGTGGTTCTGGGAAGCTGTAACGGCTGCAAGGCGAAATCTCTGCAAATATTTGCTTTCCTGTTTAATGAATTCCCTTCAGCTGTGTTTACCCTGCGTTTCAATTCCCCTTCTCCAAACACTCCTGCACAAAAGCACCACAAATAGGACTGGAGGCTGGCACAGGGTTCAAAACAGGAATTCCCTCCCCATTCCCCGTGCAGCCCTGCCCCAGCCATGTGTCTCTCCACTCCCACACCACTTGGGATTAGGGCTGATCAGGAGTGACCAGTCCCAATGCAAACTGCATCTCCCTCAGGCTGGGCTCCTCTGAGCACCCGTGCTTGTCACTGAGGGTTGCAGCATCTCCCCAGCATGGACTAACCCATGAGGGCACTTAATTATACAGATAACATATTTCCTGTCACAATTAATCAGACTCCGTGTTACAGAAGCATCTCTTCTGAAGCAAGAGGTTAAACACATCCTTTGTGTGAATGACAATGTGCCACTGCGGAGAGCAAAGCTGCCACAAGTGGGGGTTATTCCCACTCCAGGAGCCCTCTTTTTGAAGGGAGGATTAAGCTGAAGCCACTGACATCCCCAACCCCACAAGTGCAAAAGAATGTATTTTGTGTGTGGATTTGTAAGAAAGGGCAAAACAGAATTCATTGGACTTCAGCATATTCTGCAAGGGCCTGCAGGGAACGGCTTTAATCTGCCAAAGAGGAAACTGAGATGAGATCTTAGGCTGAAGCGCTTCCCTGTGAGGGTGCTGAGGTGCTGGCAATAGGAATGCAGTGGGGAAAATCACAGGTGAGCCCTGGATCGTGGTGTGTGCATCCCTGCTGCAGAAGAAGAGCAGCCATGGGACACTGAAAGCTGCTTCTGGAGCTCTCATGTATTACATCAACTGAAATGCAGGGAGCCTGCATACCAGCAACCAAAGGGAAACATAATTCCTGCTTGGGAGAGGAGGGAAAGCAGCATTTTACATTGGCAAGGACTGTTCTCAGTGTGGAATAACCCTTGTGTTCCTGCAGCAATCCTGCCATGAATTCTAAGCCATTGGTCCCCTGTGGTCACACAGATGCAAGCAGTGGATGACACAATGGAAAGCAATGAGTGATGGAGAACCCAGAGGACCCTTCAGTGGTACCTGATGGCAAAGGGTACACACCAAAGAGGGTTTGTGAAGGGCACTGCCCTTTCCAGAAGCTCAGGTGCAGAGGATGGATTTCTCAGCCAGATTCCCCTCTGTGTGAGCGTGGAACAGCCCGATTTCACTGGGATCACCCAAGGTGCGGACTGCTCGTCGGAATTTGTTACTCCATACAGATGGAGAAGGAATGCATTTGGGAGCCCTTGCACAGACACAGGGTGAGCCTGCACTGAAAGGCAGGGTGGGAGGAGAAGAAAACTTCCCCAGCCCGCAGCTCTAATGGCTCATTAAAACAGATTCAGAGAAACACCAACACATTTACAATGTGCGTATGTGCCAGACATGACAGCGTGTTCGGGAGAGCGCTGCAGATATTTACATACATTCTCCCCTTCGCACAGGCGATGCTCAAAGCACTCGAGGCTTAAAACTTTGAGGTTGAGGGGGAAGGGATTCTTTGCTGTGAGGGTGCTGAGGCACTGGAATGGGTTGCCCAGGGAAGCTGTGAATGCTCCATCCCTGGCAGTGTTCAAGGCCAGGTTGGACAGAGCCTTGAGTGCCATGGTTTAGTGTGAGGTGTCCCTGCCCATGGCAGGGGGGTTGGAACTGGAGGATCTTAAGGTCCTTCCCAATCCTAACTGTTCTATGATTCCAAGGGAGATTGCAAATCTTTGTCACCAGCTGTGTCTTTGTGGCTGCCCACCTCAGAGACCAGTGTGAGCAGCCATGGCTGCTTGGTGCTGTGGTGCTGCAGGCACTGCACACCAGTCCTGCATCACCATGTGCTGACCTATCAGGGGTGAGAAAGGACTTTCTAGGTTGTCAGTCCCAGTAAAAGCTTCCGTTGTGTCATAAACTCTGAACCCGTGACTAATCTGATGAGAGGCTGATGGCTGAACGTAGCCTCCTGGCTCAGGTCTGTCCTGTTCCTACCCAAGGAGATCAGCTTTCAAAATATACATTACATTGTACCTCTGTAGTTTTATGTCAGGTGTAACCCCAGCTGCCAGCTAAGTACCAGGCACCAGCTCACTCACACCACTCCACAGTGGGATGGAGGAGAGAATCAGAAGGTAAAATACATGGGTTGGGATAAGAACAGTACAATAATTGAAGTAAAATAGTAGTAGTAGTAGTAGTAGTAGTAGTAGTAGTAGTATTGCTGTCATTATGATTACTAAAAGGAAAATAACAAAAAGAGGTTAAAAAAAACCCAACAAATAACAGTGATGCAGTGATGCCCAATACAATTGCTCAGCACCCGCTGACCAATACCCAACCTGTCCCAAGCAGCGATCGGTCCCTTCGGGGTGTCTCCCCCCAGTCTCTATACGGGGCATGACGTGCTGAGGTCTGGAACACCCCTTTGGCTGGTTTGGGTCAGGTGTCCTGGCTCTGCTTCCTCCCAGCTTCCTGCGCCCCTCCTCACTGGAGAGCATGAGGCTGGAAAGTCCTTGACCGGAGTAAGCCCTGCTGAGCACAATGAAACCATCGGTGCGTTACCAGCGTTGTTCTCAGGCTGAGGCCCGAACCCAGCCCCGCACCAGCTACCGGGAAGACAATTGACTCTGCTGCAGCTGAGCCCAGGACGCTGTAAGAACAGGAATCATTTGAAGCGCGTAGCTTCACTTGCCTGTGGAGTAGGAACTTCACAACCTGTACAAAAAAGGCCATTGCCCACAGAAGCCTACGTCAGGTAAGTCCATGGGCACGATGATGGATCTCAGTCCTGCAGCTGATCCAGTGTCATTGTGCCTATCCAGAGTGCTCTCACAGCCCTGGCCAGTGGCCACCACCACCCAGTCTCCTCCCCATGCTGCTGCTGGTGACAGGCACATTACTGAGGTGCTCACAGCAGGGTCCAGCTGACCCCACTCCACACACTGAGCTGGCTGCAGGAGGCTGCTCCCACCAGAACACATCCCTGTCCTCCGCTTCATTTTACCTCGAACCAGCTCTCCCTGTGCAAACCCACACTGCTAATCTCCTATTTTCCCATTAATTCCCACAGCATCAGCATGTTGGCAATTCAATTAACCAATTATTTAATGTGTTTGCTTGCTTTAAAATACCCCCACTAATAATCGTTGGCTCTGCTGTTATAAAAGATGCCAGACTCTATTTCAATTATTATTACTATTAAAGCAGAAATGACGTTTTTAATATCCTCCTGGATGCTTATTACCACAGAAAATTGCCACAGGAGTCCAGTAACTTGTCCTGCTGTGACTGGTATTTGTTTTCTCCTCATTCCTTCTCTGGCCTCACTGAGCGCTTACCCAGCAGCAATCACATACGATCAGGGATGTTAACCTGCACCCATTCTACCCCGTTACAAGGCAATGACAAGAGCAAGACTTTTCTGCAAGACTAAACTTGTGACAAACTGCAAAAAACAATATAAGAAATAATGTATGATGGCAGACAGCAATGAAGCTGTTCAGTACAGTCAAATGGGCAGCCAGAGCTGATCCCTGCTTCCCTGAGCTCTGACCCTGCTTTCCATGGCACCCAGCAGGAAATAACCCAGCACTCGGCATTCACAAACATGTGAGAGCCTGCTACAGGGGCAGGAATTATTTCACATGTGCAGAAGCAGAGGCTTGCAAGGGAAAGGCCTTCAGCACTGTGGGGTTTGAGCAGCAACGGGGCCCTGGGGTAACGCAGCATCAAGGAGAGGCTCAGGTTCCAGCTCCCAGGTGCATGTGCCTCACCCCCACTCTCAGAGAGGCAGAGAAGTTTGGGTTGTCCACCCTGAGCATCCTTGTGTTGGAGAGAAAGAAAGAAAGAAAGAAAACTGCACCTTCAGACACTGATTTGAACTACACCTTGAAATGCCTTTCCTTTTTGGGCAGATTGCTCTCTGGAAGCTGGAGTATGAATCCACATCTAATAGCCTCTTCAGTTACTCTTTAGTTTCTGGATTTATCCAGTGCTCTGAGGAGAGGAACAGAGGGCAGCTTCCTCCTCTCTTTGCTCCTTCAGGGCAATGCTGAATGCAAGTTTGGGTGATTTTGCCCAAAATCCCATTTTACCCAATTAGCAGAGAATCACAGAATCACGGGATTGTTTGGGTTAAAGGGAGCTTAAAGCCCATCCAGCTCCAACCCCTGCTCCCACGGGCAGGGACCCCTTCCACTGGAGCAGCTTGCTCCAAGCCCCTGTGTCCAACCTGGCCTTGAGCACTGCCAGGGATGGGGCAGCCACAGCTTCTCTGGGCCATCACCCTGGGCCAGCGCCTCAGCACCTGAAAACAGGGAACAGCTTCTGCCTCAGAGCTCAGCTCAGGCTCCCCTGTTGGGGCAGGTTCAAGCCATTAACATTTCACAGGAAAACCAGGCCAACAACACGTGAAGCATGAAGCTGCTGATGTCCTCAGGCAGATGTGTACCTCCACCTCAAATCAGTACTACTCAGACCAAACTGGTGGTTAACATGGACAGGCTCAGTGAAGGTGCTTGGCTCCGGCCTCTGCCTGTACCATCTCCAGCTCACCATGCTGCACCATGGGCATCCAGATGCAGGTTTCCCAAGCCAGGAACATGAGGCTCATCCGTGGTGTCCATCAATGCCCTGTGTTTACTCCATGGGTGTTGAGCTTGAGAAATAAATACTGAAAGGACAAGAGGAACTTGGATCCTGTTGAAACAAGAGCCTTTCATTAAGTCAGTGGCACAAATCTGCCTTGCTCCACTGGCTTCCCCCAGCAAACATGAGACCAGGTCAGTGGAGCAGAAGGTGCCCACCCTCCTCTCAGTCAAACCACACCGAAACCCAGGTCTGCCAGGTGCTGGTCCAGTCAGAGCATCCCCTCAGGTCAGGAACTAAAACCAGAACCCACACCACATTCAGTGTACAAGAATACCACACTGGAGACAGGCATTGAAAAGCCTCGCAGAAAAAAAGCACCTTTTAGTCCCTGCTCTGCCTGGGCGATGTGTGGAAGATGGGATGCTCTGTGCCTGAACTGGAATTCTTTCTGTGAACTGAAGTGACAAGAGTGGAGCTCAACCCTTGTACTATTGTACTACTCTTGTGCTGCAAGGGTGGAGCTGACCCTTGTAGTTCAGCCCAACTTTCTGACTTTGCCACCCAAACTGCTTTCTAAGGACCTGATCCAAAGCTTCCTGAAATAAACAGGGGTTTTCCCATTCACTGCAGTGGACTCCGGATGGAGCCCTGCCTCTTGCAGGGACTGCTGCTGACAGCCATTGCTGTAAAGGAACTGAGTCATGTTGGGAATTGCTTCAATAGCATTCTCAGGCTGAACCTCAAGAGCAATGCATGAAGGAGATGGTTTTACACAGTTTAAATCGTAAGTCCCAGCACCTCTGACCCAAGAACTACATTCTCCTACCCCACATCCATCACAGCCCAGTCACTGCAGCACAAGCTCACATCAGTCTCGGCTCCTCCTGACCTCTTGCTGCTCTGACTGCCTGGGTTAGCTGCAGCATCTCCCCACACACGCTGGGAGAGACATCCAGAAGGATAAATACAGAGCTCCCCATGTGGCTGCTCCCTATCCGGGACTCCTGAGGGGTGAGTGCTGTTCCTGTCAATCTGGAGCCTCCACTCTCCCAAATGGCTCCAGTACACAGAATATACACACTGCTCCTATTGTCTGCCTGGAATAACTAATGATTTATTCACTTTCCACCAGCATGGCCTGAGCCTGCTTTTCTAACACAGTCCTGCTTGCAGGGTCCATGACCGGCTGCTGCACATCAAAAAGAGTCAAACCATTGTAGAGTTGAGCTCAATAATTAAACAAGTGAGACAGCATTAAAAGAAAAGAATTTCAAGGGAACCTGGCCTGGATTCAGCACCAGAATATCGATCTGAAAGCACAAGACCAAACCCTGCATCCTACAAGGTCTTACAGCCATCAAGATGCACCTCCGACTCTCTGCAGAGGGGATCGGCTTTCTACTTAAACTTTGTCACACCCTCCTCATGGGAGATCCACTTTTACCTTGGAGATGTCTCTGACTTCCACTGTGAATTACTGCAGCTGCACAGGGCAACAGGAGCAATGGCAATGCCAGACTTGGGCAGTTTGAAGAACTGCATCCAGTGCTGGCAAATGGGTCACTCTTCTCTGCACATCGATGCAGTGCATTCAGTAATCAAGGCTAACTGCGCAGATAAACATGCCAGGACGCTTGTCTGTCCATGGGATGTGCCAGCAGATTTGTGTGCTCAGCCTCACAGACCGCAGCCTAACCTCCTCCTCTTCCTCTTGCATGGCACTTGTTGGCACCTCCAGAGCCATGCACTTACTACATCAAACCTGCCTATCCCGGTGAACTGGCTTTAATAGCTCTCGTTCTCAACATCCCTAGGAATAAGTTTGCACCTGCCTAAGTAGGAGCTGCTTCCAGAGGAGAAAGGCCTCATGCAGGGAACCAGAAATGTGCTCTTACCAACAAAGCCAGAGGCATTGGAGGAACAGAAGGAGGGACATGGCTGTGTCCATTCCCTCCATTCTGCAAATCCTAACGGATTTTCCTCCAGAGAGACACACAGCGGCAACTTCCAGCCAGACCTGGAATTCCATCGGTGAATTCACAGTGAATTCAATAGTGAAATCATAGCAAAGTTCTTCCCTATGATGAACTGGATGAGCTTTAAGGTCCCTTCCAACCCAAACCAGTCTGTGGTTCTGTAATTGATCTGAACCTCACCACAACACACAGGGCACATGGTAACTGCATCAGCCTCCCAGGGATGATGCTAAACAGGATTGACCAGAGAAAGCAGAACAGCCAGCTCCGATGAAGTGTGTGCTACCCTGTAAATATTTATATATCAATACTCCAGAGCATTAACGGAAACATGAAACTCCCTGGACAATGGGGGCAATACTTGAAACACTTCCAAATGAATGAGAACTAAAAATGATCTAAAGCTTCCTCCTACCCGTTGAAATCTCCCGTTTCCTGAGGCACACATCACATGTGGATTTCTCAGACCTGTAAAGTGCATTTGTCAAGAATCCAGTTCCTCAGTGGGAGCCATTCCAGTTTGCCAGCTCCAGGTTTGGGGAATTTCTCTCCATGTGTCCGGAAGGCAACTGACTCAGAGTAGGGAAAAGGCCAGGGAGGAGAGGAATCCAGGACCGATAAATCCCATTGGGAACCACTGAAATCCACAGCACTGCTGTGCAGGGCCTGGCTTTACTCTCTGGGACCCAAGAAGCTACTTCATCAACGAGTACTTTGATCAAGCCTTTGCTAACAGCAGTCCCCAACATGATATGAGATTTTCTGGTGAATGTACTGCAGTATTGTCCTGTTCGGCAAACAGGCCCTGCCCTCTGCACCAGCCTCACACATAAACCACCTCAGCCTCATCTCCTTTCATCCCTCAGCTATAGCTGCAATGTTTTGCTGTGGGACTGTGATTCCCTTTGGCTAGGCTCATAACTGCTTCAGACCCGCTTGCATTTCTGCTGCCCCTGAAAGGGAGAGCAGGGAGGAGCTCAAACCAGCTGGCTGCAGCGGCTGTTTGTAGTGCGCTTATTCTGCTAATGGCTGCTCTGTTTTATGCCTCATGAATCCCCTTGTTCTGCACCATCTCCTCAAAGACAGCTCCAGGTGCCGGCAGTCAAAAAGCCACAACTGAAAACCACCGCCAGTGCTGATGCTCTGCACCACCACCACCACCACTCATCCCTGGGACCTTCCATCAAACACCTCCTTTGTGGCCTTATCCCAGTGCAGATTTGCTGAAATAACCCCCAAAAGCACTTCACCTGTCCCCTAAAACTGGGGATAAACAGCACCTTTTCCAAGGGATCTGCCTAGCCTGTTCTGTACAGCCTTCTCCTAGAAGATGCCAGTGCCATGGGGATAAATCAATAGGAAGACCACAGCTTCACCAGCTCAGCCTGCCAGGCACCCTGCCTTGGTTGTGGTTTAGACCCAGCAGTAGCCAAGTACCACACAGACACCCACTCATCCCTTTTCTTCCCTATTCCCTGGACAGGATGGGGAGTAGAATCAGAAGAATGTAAAATCCATGGGTTGAGAAGAGAGCAGTGTAATACCTAAAATAAAGTACAGTACAATAATAATAGTAATAACAATAAGGGAAATAACAAGGAGATGTACAAAACTAAAGGGGTTGGAGAAGAGGGAAGTTTCAAGATACGCACCTTTGATTCCCATCCTTCTGACAGGTTTGCATCAGCAGCATCCTGTTTCCAGTGCTAGCAGTGAACTCTGCGCGGTGAGTGCACCCTCAGCATGTGCCTTGCAGGGAACAGGGAGCAGGAAAATCAGGGAGCTGCTTTTCAGCATCTTCACGCCTACAGAGAGATTAAACCAACCAAAAACCATTCCAAGCCCTTAATTGTCACTATCTCCACAAAAAGCTGTTCGTGTGGCAAGCCCAAGCAGTCACCAGTCCTCACACTGTGTCCTTCTGCTGCCCACTTAAACAAAGAGCAGTGGTTTGATCCGCTTTGCAAGAGCATATTTAGCCCTACAGACATAATGTTTGCAGACTTCAAACACTTGCTCTCCAGCTGTACTTAATCACTCCAAAAGCAGCTGATTGTGGTCTCTGCTGAAGCTCAGGATTTGGGGGTTTGGCCTTGATGGCATTCAAAACCTCATCAAAACACAGGCACGCAGGAAGCTGCAGTGCATGTTTCATAAATCACAGCCTGGTTTGGGCTGGAAGGGACCATAAAGCTCATCCAGTTCCAACCCCTGCCACGGGCAGGGCCACCTTCCACTAGAGCAGCTTTCTCCAAGCCCCATCCAACCTGACGTGGAACACTGTTGCCATAGGGCTCCGTGTTTTCCATCATAACCCTCCTCTTGCAGATGCAGCCCACTGCAGTGTGCTCCTTTCCAAACACATGAAAGCTAGCTTGACTTTAAGGTTTATTTCCCAATTGACTAACCTGAAGGAGCTCTCCCTGTGCATGCTGACTGCTATTGCTGGGCTTCAGGAGCCGGGCAGGCTCTGCTCAGGCTGCAGTGAAACAGTAACTTACTTGTTTTAGTCTCTTAAAGTGTCAGGATTTAATACAGCTTCAGCCTCAGCTCCGCTGCGGTGGTGCGGGACCTCCATAACTGTGCTGACTTTGTGACAGCCCCAGCATAACCCACCCATGAGGACACAGGGTCTGTCCCAGCACCAGGACCGGTGCTCATGGTGCTGCTGCACCCCTTGGGGTCCAAATGAGCTTCTCTCAGAGCTGAACAACGATGGTGGGATGGAGCCTTTCCAGCATTTCTATGCTGCTCCGTTCAAGTCAGGATCAGAGCTAGGCACAACCTGTGCCCTCGAAGGGGTAAACCAGCACAGTAAATGAAGTCAGGTTAGCCCTAAACCACCTGCGCTCTCTGACACTTCAGCTGCTGGTTGTGAGAGTGCAGCTCCCTCCCGGGGCTGGCACAGCAGCACAGGTCACCACATCTGCCCCTGTGTGCAGCAGCGTCCTGGGCTCAGCTGCAGCAGAGTCAATTGTCTTCCCGGTAGCTGGTGCAGGGCTGGGTTCGGGCCTCAGCCTGAGAACAACGCTGGTAACGCACCGATGGTTTCATTGTGCTCAGCAGGGCTTACTCCGGTCAAGGACTTTCCAGCCTCATGCTCTCCAGTGAGGAGGGGCGCAGGAAGCTGGGAGGAAGCAGAGCCAGGACACCTGACCCAAACCAGCCAAAGGGGTGTTCCAGACCTCAGCACGTCATGCCCCGTATAGAGACTGGGGGGAGACACCCCGAAGGGACCGATCGCTGCTTGGGACAGGTTGGGTATTGGTCAGCGGGTGCTGAGCAATTGTATTGGGCATCACTTTGGTTTTCTGAGCTTTCATTCCTCCTTTTCTGTTGTTCCCAATTATTATTATTATTATCAGCATCGTTATTGCTGCTATTATTATTATAATTATATTTTACTTAATTTCAATTATTAAGCTGTTCTTATCTCATCCCACCAGGGGGATGAAAGCATGGGATGAGCAAGCAGCTCCATGATACTTAATTGCTGCTGGGTTTAAACCATGACAGGGAGCTGCAGAATCCACAACCCCAGCTCATGGGTGTCGTGGTTTAAACCCACGCAGCTCGTTCACTCACTCAACCCCCCTTTCTGCCCTCCCCTGCTTCCAGAGAGATGGG
>NDXB01012602.1:27837-49143 GCA_002631895.1 Agapornis roseicollis | reverse complement strand
AAAAAAAAAAAGAATTTTAAATTTTAATTACCCAAATAAAAAAAAAAAAAAAAAAAAAGAAAAGAAAAAGAAAAG
This sequence comes from Agapornis roseicollis, assembly GCA_002631895.1. NCBI lineage: Eukaryota > Metazoa > Chordata > Aves > Psittaciformes > Psittacidae > Agapornis > Agapornis roseicollis. The sequence continues at coordinate 49,068 of NDXB01012602.1, read as the reverse complement.
CTGATAATCAAGAAAGCCAAAATATTTATTAAAATATTTATCAAAACTCCAATCACCAGTGACAGATACCCTGTTCTCTCACTAGTCAGTTTAACATCAATTCCATGCTGCTTTTCAGGAATTTACCTGTTTATTCCCACAACTCCTTTCTGGAGACAAAGGACTTTCCTGTCTGCACACAGGGAGCTGAGCACTGGCAGCGAGTAACCACAAAGTCCTGTGGAGGCAGCCTGGGGTACAGCTGCAAGTGCAGCTCTGCTTCCCAGCACCAAGAGACAAGACAGGCCACAAGACTGTGCCAATATATTGGAAAGAAGTATTTCCATGAAGCTTTGTGATTAACCAGTAAGACTACCTGGAAGCTTCCCAAATGCTCTCAATTTGCCTTGAAGCAAAGCAGTATAGCCAAAAAGAAAAGTCCATAAACTGAGGAAACACTGATGGGTAAACTCTCCCTAAATGATCCAAGATTATCTGAACCACATCAATGCTACCTAATTCAGGGTACTATCCCTACTAGTGACCATGATTTGAAGCTGAAAGATGTGTTAAAAGGACAGAGTAACAAATCCCTGGGGTGGTGCTCCCTGCAAATCAGAGGCTGAAAGAATCATCCTGGTTCTTCTTTTGTGCACAAAAGCATTTGTAGATTTTTCTTCCTAGAATTTGTTAAATCTCTTCTGGAACTCCTTTGTGTGAATGCAACCTGTATTTAACTGTGTTAAATCAACAGTTTAATGATATACAGTGTGGGGAATTTTCTTTTTGTCTGTTACCCCACAATTTCATGGGCAGCCTCCTCTTTTCCTGTATTGTGCAAAACTGTAACGTTAATATTCTCAGTGCAAGTCAGGATGTTACTGACCTCTGACAAGGAATCACAGGGCCAAGGCAAAGGAGACCAAGTAGATGATCTTCAAACTAAATAATGGGAAGAGAGCTATGTGTGTAAAGTCTACCCCTGCATTTACTGCAGAGTGAAAGAAAAATCAAATATACAAGAAAATAGAAATTAAGGGAATATGAATCAATCAGAAAATGAACAGCAAAGAGAAAGGAAACTTAGTACTGCTGAGACTGACATATTATAATGATCATACTGGACCAAAACAAAGGTCCTTACTTCTCAGTGGTCTACAACATCACCATCAGTGTGTAATAACAGATGCATGTTATTACCCAAACACATAGTGAGACTCCCTAGCTGTCAAGGCAATACAGTTGTTAAAATGGTGAAGTCATTGAGGATTACCAGTGAAATTTTGTATGCTAATACAAGGTATGTAGGCAATAAAGCAGAGGTCCTAGAAAAACTGATGCTATATGAGAAACCAAATGTTAATGGAATAACATAAACATAACAAAATACTGACCATAGTTATAATGGGTTTGGAAACACAAAGGCAAAAATGGATGAGTGGTCTTCCTTGATACAGAAGAATGAATGAGAAGGGGTAGGATGGATAAAATAGATTGCATTTGTGTAAAATTGCTTGCAGAAAGGGTAATAAGAGATTCTATTGAGCACTACTGGAAGTTTGTTATGGATGTTCCCCCTTCCAGGTTCAGTGCTGAATATGAATAGCAATTTCTGTAATGTTATCAGAACAGAGAGACCAGTGAGATTTGTCTCATTAAGGTAGAATGGCTTCCAGACATATGTTGAAAAATAAATGCAACCAATATTCCTAAGGCTCAGATACTCCTTCAGGTGACAGGCAAACAGATTGGACCACTAAGCAGTGAGGATAAAGTAGAGATGAAAGACGATCTTGGCCTGGTCCTGCATACCTTATCTCAGTTTTCAATAAGGGCAGTGGTGTCAGATGTGGGGACAAATGCAGGGTGAGGACAAGAGAGCAAAGAAAGTCTGTCTGTATCTTAGACAAAAGGAAAATTTGGAACTGAATAAGATAAAGCTGAAGAATTCAGACTGTCTTCATCCCACCATTTGGAAATTGCAGGTACAAGGATTTTTAATAAATCTGTCAAACTTGAATGGAGCTATATGCTCGGACAATAACAAATGTACCATCCCTATTGAGGAAACAGGGTTAAGAGGAGAAGTGAAAAGAGAGCTAAGCAATTTGAGGCCTCTGAACCTGACCTTAGTAACATGTGGCAGTTGTGGCCTCTCCAGAAAAACACAAGGTGAAAAATTAAAAAAAAAAAAAAATATTTTTGTTCAGAACAGCCGGCAATGGGGAAGGCAAACTTCCTAATGGAGTTAGAAGGGAATATGATCCAGTGTATGAGAGAGATTATATGAAACAGCTGCCTGCAGTACCAGGAAGCTGGACACGGTAACACCAGCTGTCTCTTCCGTTGCTATCACCATATTTTTTCTGAGGCCTTGACCTTTGAAGGTAATTAAGCATATATCTTACTTTGTCTACTGAAGCCAAAAGGCAGATTTTCAAAAATCTATTTGTTAAATAATAAATTGGCTCCTTTCAATCTTGACAGCCAAAATCCTTGGATGTTGTTTCAACATCTCAGTCCCAAATCTCTACTGGATGTAGGTGTTTACTTCAAGTGAGGCACATAACATAATGCCACCTTTAAATAGGAATTTAGTCAACACTGTATTCATATTAAGTACTCTTATTCCAGGTACTGCAGGTTGTTACTGCATGTTGAGAAAGCTTTCTTACCATATGCTCACAGACAAGTTTCTGAAGCATTTTTCCAAACCCTTCATTCCCATTGCTGCTGTTTCTCAGTTCCCCAGTTTGCCTCAACATTGGGATCTTGTTTCTTTTAACAGCAGGCACTGAGGCACCAGCACAGTTGTAGAGTTTAGTGATCATCAGACATGAAAGTACTAACACTTATTTCTGGATGAATCTCCAAAGGGATGTCAAATGGCTGGTCCTACTTCGTGTACTTCACTTTCCCAGCAATGTTTCTGAAGAAGAAATTAATACAGAAAATGCACTTTGCCTGGGATGTAACAGCCAAAGAATACACTTTGTTCTCAAGAGTCTATATGTAATGAAATAAGGGGTTTTTAAGAATCCAAATAGTGGCAGCTCATTGGGAAAAAAACAAACATCAAACAATCCTCTTAACTTCTCACCAATCAGAGTGGGAATGACAACAAAAAATTGTATAAACATGGCTGGTACCAAGTCCTCCAGCAGACCTGAGCCCATACATGTCACCTCACCTCACCTCACCTCACAAACCACATCACCAATAAGAATTCACTTGTGCAATGGCTGATCATCTTATTTTCAGGAAAAAATGTGTGCATGCTTCTAACGGGCTAGGAATGGGGGACTTTGCAAATGTTTTCCTTTCCCCTTCTCACACTCCTGTCCTCACACTAAACAAGGTCCCTGTTTTCACTTCCACTATCATCTGTACACTAAGCCTGTATTACAGAGCTGGCATATCTTCAGCAACCCTATTTCCACATTTTTTGCACCAGGGGAGAGTGGTTTTCCTTCTTAAAATAACACTTTCTGGTACACCTTGTAAAAAGGCTGTGCAGTTCCCATTGTTTAAGAACACTATCTGCACATATTCAAATAGCTTACTGATTAAGAAGGTGTCAGTACATGGATGTCAAGAATACATGGCCTAGTTACTAGACTTTGTGAGACCAATTAAAATAAGTTGTCATTGTTCTGCATGACAAATGGCTTCCTCTGGCTGTTCTTTACCTCAGTTCTTGGCGTATGCTGTCTTCAAATACATTTATCTCAAGGGGAGTCTGAAATACATTTTTTCTGCAAATGTGGGGTTTTGGGTTTGTTTTTTTTTTTTATGCAGAATGAGTCTTTGCTTTAATTCTGAAAACTTCATGTTGCATATCCCAGAATGTCATGTGCTGTAAAGCTCCTCCCTGCCCTCCTTTTATTGTGTTTATGAAGCAGAATATGTTGAACACAGAAGCATCAGAGAGGAACTAACACAGGTGAAGGAGTGACTGAAGCTCTTTCTCAAAGTCATCCCATCATGGACATCACAGGCTCCTCTGACTCTCTTGCTTGAGAGATACATCAGTGATACCGACATACCATCAAAACACAGGTCCCCTGCTGGAGTTCTGGCTCTCAGACAAGGCAATGATAGGATTTTATTCCTTTAAATTATAGAGAAGGTACAGTAAAAAGGAGTTCAACAGAATAACAATGTTTGCGGAGGGGCCAAATTGCAACAAGAGAATGAAAATCTGGGAAAGAAAGAAAAGCACAAGGATGCCAAGAGGAGGCATCTACGTGCAGCCGGCTAGAGATTAGAAGGAAGTTAAAGGAGAGCACACTAAGGGTTCTGGTGAAAAAAGTTGTTGATAAATGTTTCAGATTACAGGGTATATCAGACTGTGAGAAGAAGAGGGGAAAATAGCAACACTTCTGGAGCAAGTCAGCAGCTTGCTTTACTATTAGATGTGGTAATTTGCAGTTAAGAGAGCTGCCTGCCCTGCTGGCACCTTCTTTCTCTGCTCTCAGCACAGATAAAGGTCTGTTAGCTTTGCAGCAGCACTGTGTACTCCAAGTTATTTAGGAGAAGGGACTACTTTCTAGGCAAGACAGGTAGCAAAGACTACAGCAGCAGACTTCACCAGGATGAGGGCAATGGCTGTGGAAGGAATTTAAGGTGTTCCCACTTCCTGTGTTTCCTGGGTTCGGCTGTAGCAGTTATTTTTCTCCTTCTTCATAGCTGGTGCAGAGCTGTGTTTTCGACTTTAGCCTGAGAACAATGCTGATAACACACTGATGGTTTTAGATGTTGCTAAGAAGTTCTTACTCTGATCAAGGACTTTTTCAGTCCCTCATGCTCCACCAGTGAGGAAGGGCACAGGAAGCTGGGACAAACCACAGACAGGAAACCTGACTCAAACTAGCCAAAGGGGTATTCCATACCACAGCACATCATGCCCAGTATATAAACTGGGGGAAGTTACCCAGAAGGCTCAGATCACTGCCTGGGTCAGGCTGGGTATCAGTTGGCAGGCAGTGAGCAATTGTATTGTGTATCATTTGTGTTTATTTTTTTCTTTTCCTTTTCCCTGTTTAGTTTCCTATTCTCTCCTCTTGCTTTTTCCCTTATAGTTATTATTATTGGTGGTAGCAGTAGTAGTTCTGTATTATACCACAGTTACTTGACTTTTCTTATCTCAACCTGTGTGATTTACATTCTTTTGATTCTCCTCCCCATCCCTACAGAAGCAGGGGAGGAAGAAAAGGGGGAGTGATTGAGTGGCTGCATGGTTCTGAGTTACTGGGTAGGCTTAAACTAAGACAGGAAATAAAAGGGTTAAATTTGCCCCTTGAGGTACAGAGAAATCCCACCTGGGAGTGAATTCCTCCAAGGTAAATTTCCTCCTACTGCAAACTGTCTACATCTAACCTCCAAAAGGTTGAGGACAGCAAGGTGCATTTCACATAGCCCATAGCATCAAAGCAAGGGGGAGTGCAAGTCAGCAGTATCAGCCCCACCACCTTTTTGCTGGTTTGCTTCCCCACTTGCACATGTGTGGGCTCAATTTAAATTACACTGATTATGCCAATGTTCTCATTGCATGGGATATTTGGGCTTTAAGTCTCAGGCATGCAGCAAATGAAGGGCAAGAAAAGTAGGTAAATCAGTGCTTTTTACTCATGGTGCTGTCAAAGGGTCAGTAGCGGCTTTGAGATCTTGATATGTAGAAGGTTATAGAAATGGGATGAACAAAACTTTTTAATAGTTAAAGAGGGAAAACTATTTGTTTCCCATTAATGCCTTCACCTCACAGCAACCTTTCCATCTCTGAGGAACTAGAATTGCCCAGGTCATCAGAAAGGCTGCCAAATCAAACAAATACAGGGTACATATACAAGGGGTTAGTGTAAAATTATTTGGGCATTGAAATGTGACTAAGTTGAGTAGTTGGATTGGGCTCAGTTAGGAAGAAATATGGACTATGGTTGCAAGTGACCAGCCATACTGAAAAATATGATCAGAAGAATAAGATTTTTAAGTACAGTGAAGACAAAGAACAGTGGCTGGACTTGTAGGTAATAAACAGGAGAATCATAAGACAAATGAAATAAATTACAGGAAAAGATGGCAAAAAGTCAGATGTTACTTTTTTTGTGTTTATTGTTTTGTTTTTTTCAAAGGAGAAGCAGATCTCAAATGACTGAAGTATTTGAGGAATACATTTTGGCTTAAGAGCTTAAAAATGCAAAATACATGAGAAAATTAATCACAGTATTTTCTAAAGGAAAACTTTTCAGCAGCTGATGTTGAGTGTTACATTTTGAAACTTATGTGCAGTTTCATTAACGGCATGTAATGAACTGAAACGTAAAAAATATTTCAACAAACAAACGAACAAAACCAACCAAACAAGAAACAAAGACCCATTTCATGGCAAACAAACCATTCTGTTCAGCCCAGAATAAGGGGGGGAAAGGGGGTTAGATTTGTTTTGTCTTTTAAATTTTCAGGCATTGAAAATTTCCAATATATTTCATTTCCAGTTGAACTGAAAATAATATTTTATTTACCTTGAGATACCATAACTAGTAAGGCAACACAAAATTATTTATTACAGGGTTCTAAGCAGAATTGTGAAAGTGCAGAGTTTTACAAATTGCTTCATTTCAATCATTTTGCAGCCAATCTGGAAGGGTTACCACCTTTTAGAAATGATGATAAAATGGCTGTGCAGGGAAGGGGGTGGTATTTTCCATAATATCAGTAGGTATAACAATTTTCAGTCCTAGGCATTTTGATGCAGAGGTAGCAGAAGTGTAATCCAGTAGCATTTAGGGGAAAGAGAGAGGCAGATTCTGTGTGAAAGAACTTACAAGGAGCAATATAAAATTGACCAGAAGGGATAAAAAGGAAGGAGCAGTGTGTTCATGTCAGCCAGTCCTTCCCAGTTCTGCTGCTGATAATTATACCAAAAATTAATTAGCCTTTGCACAAATTGTCATGCTCTTATTCTACAAGGCTAATTAAGAAAAACAAAGGAAAATGTCTAAAGTAGTGGAAATAAATCATTAAAGAAGGAACATGACACACGCTTGTAAAATGAGGGTTATGTTTTCATTTTTAATGGTAAATATATATATATATATGCTGAAACACCTGATGCAGATGTCAACAGTTTAAAAGGTGAGGGAAACAGAGGCAAAAAAAAATCTATTTTTTGCTCACATAGAGAAAACAGAAAATTAAGATTTTCTTTCCCAATAAGGTACAGAATTGGAAACGAGGACATTGTAGCTCCCAAGAGGTCTGATACATTTCCAGGTGGAAGGGTAGTTCACCAAAGAGAAGAAGATCTCCCTGTTGAGAGATTGTTGTGGTTTACTGCCTCTCAGTTTACTTATATGCTTTTTCAGCTTAAAATGTGTTCTTGATTTTGTTGATGTCAGTGAACCTATTGGTATCTGAGACGTTTTCATGGCTGAAATCAAAATGCTAAAAGCATTTCCTAATACACACACTGCAGGCTTACTGCTATGTGGGATAACCTAAGCTATGTGCCCTAATCCAAGTAGGAAGCCTATGACAGAACTTGGATTTTGAAAGAATTCAATGAGGTCCCGTGTTAAAATTTTCCAGATGTTTTTACATATCTTTTTTCTATTTTATCCTATTTTTAAAAGTTCCTTTCTATTCAGTTACTGGTGTCCAGCATTTTCTTTGTCTCTCCCACAACCACTGGTAGGGGGAAAGTTGCTTTATAAATCTTCAGGAACCTGTCAACTCCAGGTTATGGATCTAAGGAGAGGAAAGAGGAAAACCACACAGGCATATAGAGAAACACTGGTAGAGCTCAATTCAGGTTGAGAAAGTCTTGTATTTTTCAGAACTTTTGCTTCCTCCCTTATAGATAACACCAATAAAGAGAACATGGTTATTTCTACAAGCATCCATCAGAGCCACGAGAAATTCAGATTGAAGATTAATATGTAAAAAGAAATAGCCCAAATTTCCCCAAATATGGCAGCACCCAGCAAATGCACACACAGCTCTGCCAGGGGCATAATTGACTTAGGAGCTGTTGTGTGGTAAGTGGGGAGGCATAAGGCAGCAGCACAGCTGGTAAGGTTGCAGGCAAGCTGTGATTTTACCTATGTATTTTAAAATCTCAGAGCCTTGTCAGTCCCAGCAGTAGGGTTATATTTTTAAGGCAAATTCCATAAGGAAAAAGGCCAGATCTTTCTTTTTCTTTTTAGTAAAAAGAAGGCTTTAAATTATTGTTTGAGATGTTTACACATCTCTCATGCTTATGATGCTCCTTTTATTGATAGGACAATAAACTCCATGCGCTGATTAGCAAAGTTTATTCCCTTCCTAGTGAACATAGTGCATGTCATTATGAATTTCACATGGAGTTTCTAGGGCAAGTTGATTTGGAGATCAGACACAAAGGTGCGGAAGGTGTTCCCAAAACATTCAGTCATCAGTACCCTTCTTTTTAGCTTTCTTCTGAATTTTATTCTTAGGATTCACAGTTCAAAACCAGCAGACACAAACCAGTTCAGGTTGCTGGCAGAGCTCAACATGAGCTTTTTCTTCCAGACACAAGATCACTCTAATATTTTTTTCAAGTATGTCTCCTGAAACAGCAAGGAGAAAATGGAGTCTGCAGTGGTAAGTCGCCAAGAAATCCACTGTCTTTTTGGAGAAAAGGTACCCATGGTACAGTAAGCAAATTTGTTTGCTACATTTAATGCATTATGAAAGGTTTACAGATGCTCATAGACTGCATGCAGTGTCCCAGTGAAGCAGAATTCATCCAGAATCCGTTGACTGGATATGTATTGTCCCAGAAGACACAAAATGAGGCCACACTAATGTTATGATTTAGAGTGTGTTTTTATTTATTCCTAAATGCAATGTGCTTGCAAGAGCAAACAACTCTTCTGCAGAGAAAAGATGTATGGTCGCTTGAAACTAACAACACATTAAGTTGACTATTACTGGAATCCTGCTGCCTCTTAATGCTATGTGTATAACTTGACAAATATCTTCAGATCTGGCATGGGTTTAACACTCATTCCATGCCTGTACTCTTTCTGCCAGCATGGACTAATCCACTTAAGAGAGGATAATGAAAAAAGGCCTGATAAATCTGTACCTAGAATCATAATTTTTATGAGCTTCCTGTAGCCCCTAGTCCAGTTAGTTTAAAGCTAAGTCAGGCATCTTGCCATATACTGCAGCCTATTCTCTGCATGGCTCCAGACACTCTAGATACAGAGTTAACTTTCCATTAAACAGGATTTTTCTGCAAAGGGAGAAGTATCGACCCCTCCTCTCCCAGCTACTTCCCAGAGGAAAACATCCAATTCAAATCCAACGTGTCTGAGCAGTGGTAGCGGTGTGCTGGAGTTGTTGAAAAAAGCCTTTGAGGGGTCTTTGAAAATATGTGTATGCTTGACTCTAATGGCCATGACCACTGAAATAAGACATCCCTTGAATGTGGCTGGGAATTTCTTGGTAACTACCATCTTTCTCTTTGTCTATTTTTTACACAGGTTTTTCCCATAGCACCAGAAATTACCATGGGCTCTGCACATTGCCTGGGCAATCAACCTCCAACCTTTGCTCAGCAGTCAGTCCAACGTAATCTTCTCTCTAACCGGTCCAGCCTTTTGGTTTGGTATTTGTCCTAATGCCAACAGAGAGGGAAATCTCTCCCACTTTTTAACCTCTGTGGGGGTGTCCTGGGTTCAGCAGTTGCAGTCAGTTTTTCTTCTCTTTAGTAGCTGGTGTTTTGACTTAGCCCGGGCTGATAAGGCCGATGTTTTTGGTTGTTGCTGAGTGATGTTTGCTCTGACCAAGGACTTTGTGAGCCTCATGCTCTGGCGGGGAGGAGGGGGGGCCGGGAGAAAGGAGGGTCAGAACCCAAATTGACCAAAGAGGTATTCCATACCATAGCACGTCATGCCCAGGGGGTAACTGGGAGTTACCCAGAAGGAGGGGGAACTTCCCGGTCGGGCTCGTTTTCAGCGGGTGGTATCGTACCCTCTTCCCTTGTTTTCTGTGTCATTGTTATTATTGTTGGTGATAGCGATAGTGATTTGTGTTGTACCTTGGTTACTGGACTGTTGTTATCTGACCAGTGGGAGTTCTTCAGCCCATCTTCACTCCCACTCCTCTTGGAGTGGGGAGGAAAGGTGGGGGGGGGGTTGAGAGGGTGAACGTGCTGCCTGGCTGGGTTCAAACTACAACAGGGGGGTACTTCACATCAATATCAACAGCAGAAAGTAAGTGGTCCCTTTTCCTCTGCCCAGCTCCATCCTGCATCCCTCCCACTTGTGCAAATGCGTCTCAAGGGTGTTTATCATCCCCTCCTCATTGAAGCCCTGAGCATAGAGACTGATCCACTTAGCTCAGTGCAGCACAGCAGCCCCTTATGCTACAACCCAAATTGCTTCAGGTTATGTAATCAGTACGTGCAAAACATCAGTTGCCCCACACCAAACAAATCTGAGATGAAACTCAGTCATCATAGAGGAGGAGTAGCTCTTGACAGCTCAAGTCACTAGAAAGAGACTGCCAATTACAGTGGTATTAAGATGGAGAAATAAAAAGGTTAATCATCACTGAAATATGGAGGATGCTGGATTAGTCACAGTGTTTATTTCAGATTTTCTTTTCTCTCCTTCTTTCTCTTCTCCTGTTTTTTTTTACCAACAAGTAAACTCCTCCAGACACAGAGGTTTCTCTCAGACTTTGGTGCTACAAGGTCAAGGCTTCCATTTCACCTTGTGCTGGTGAGGGGATGCTGCAACAGCCGTACTGGTGTGGAAAAGAAGGGAAAACCTTCTCTATTCCTTCCTCTCAGTAAATCTTTGCCCTTGCCCTGACAGTTTGTGCACCCTAAAGCACAGCAGAGTCTCTGAAAATTGGGTCTAAAAAAGTGGTGGAAAGATCTCCTTTTTCTCAGACCATGTACCAGAGGGCTGTAGGCTGTGAGGGAGACTTTGTTCCCACTGGAGTCTTCACCTATCACTCAGGCCAGTAAATGCTTCTTTCCCAAATACAGCAGGAATTCTGCTCACTGATGACAGTTTTCTTCCCCAGCAGCTCCACTGATGGCAGACCAAAGTTCTAAGCAGAGCCAGATTGATCAAATGAGACTAATACTAGCAGGCAGTATGAGTCTCAGGGGTGTTTTTTCACTATCCACCCATCCCTGTTAGCCTTCCTGTAACCCCTTGATGTTGTTCTGGGAAGAAGGACTATTTTTTCAGAAACAGAAAAGGAAATAATCGGCTCCCTGGGGGCATCAGAGAAGCCCCACACCCATCCCTGCCTGCCCATGCCCACACCACACTCTTGGGAAAGATCTCAGCAGTGAACACCAGTGTCACATAGGAAGGATGCCGAAATAGAGCCATCCCAGCAAGAGCTTCCAGACCAGTGTCTCTCACACAGGGTAAATGTGCTTCTTTCTGATTAGCCTCGAACTTGAACTTCTGCATCCAGGACTTTGGGTTGAACAAATACACTTGAATCCACATCCTTTTTCCTGGCTGACTATACTATGTGTGTATATGGGTTTTCCACCCTTCCCAGACTGGCAAAAAGTCCTGCAGGGGGGGAAAGGAAAATTATTGCTGTGCTCTATCTAAGTAACTTGCTGAAAAAAACCCATCTCAACACCAGGCAGAAGAAGGAAAAAGAACAAACTGCACAATACAGCTGGGTGTTGGAGTGTAGAGCAAGTGCATTATTTAACTCAGTATGTCGTGTTTTCTCCACCTTCTCCTGTCCATCTTATGATGCTGCTTATTTGGCTTGTGAGATGCAGGAAGGATATTTATCCCACTGGCTTCTTCAAATCAGACCTCTCCATTCATGTCTTCATTTCAAAGCACTGCACTCTTGCACAGTGCTGTGCTACAGCTTCCACTGGGGTTGAAATACATGTCAGCAACCAGAGACTGACAGTTTTTCAGAGAGCAAAAGATGCATAGACAGAGAGGTGAGGTATAAATCATTCTCTTGGGGGCCAGAAGAGGGTTAAAATTGAGTTAGGTTAGTTGATCCAAGACATACCTGTGCATCACAATATCATGGGAGCAAATGCTGGCAGTGAAGGTCTTATCTCTATTTCGTGTCTCACCAGAGAGAACGGCAAACACTGGCAGTGAGTTTTACTGAAATTTTCCTGTGCTCATTGTCGCCCAGTAGCTGATAAAGACAGCAGATGCCTCCTCAGTCCTGCTGGGTGGACCTGACTCTCCATTTCATCTGTACTGTGTTTGGCCGATTGACACTGAGAAGGCCTGCTGCTCCTCTGCAGTGCCAAGCAGAAGTGATCTATAAAGCCAGACTACACTAAATGTTTCAGAGGAAAATGTTTCACCAGAGTCTTCTAATCAGTCCCAAATCTCATGCTGTTGGAATACAATGCATGAAACAGGCACAACTTGGTGTTCATGCAGGAAAGAGAATGGAAGGTGCAGTGGCTGTATCTGCCCCAAAAAAGGCAGCACGCTTTTCAGTGCCCACTTACCCATAGGGACAGCCATGTCTGAGCCTTCTCTTCATTCTGCCATAGTGACTATGAACAGACTACAGGCAGCTTTCTGGCCACATGGAGTCAAACATCTGGTTCCTCCTTCTCTCCAGCAGAGATCAAATCAATGCATTGTGCATTCAACAGCTCCAAATTTGCTCTTTGACTGCTTGGGGTTTAGACCGTGCACAAGACTCTGAAAGATGCACTAAAATACAGCTCCACAAACTTGGCCAGATCAGGGAAGATGAACTCTGGGATTCTCCATCTCTACACTCTTCTGTGTGAGGCTAATCAATGTATCAAACTCCTCAAAGAAGGATTGCATTGGAGGTGAAGTGAGGAATTCATCCAGATCATTTGCCTGTGTTACGTTACTGAAGAGCATTAGAAGCAGAATATAGTCAAAAAGCTTCATGGAGCTTCAGGACTAAGATGGAGCCATTTGTATAGGTATCTTTGGTACCTCTACCAAAACCAAACTGATATAGTAAACAGGCATCTTCCTGAGCCAGTTGAACCATAGGGAGTTCCTCAGCCCCATAGCACCCTGTCCTTTTCACTTTCAGTTAAGAAAGCAATGCGCCAGCAAGCTTTTGCTGAAGCTCAGGAAATAGCCTGGACCAGAAAATATGTCTGTTAAGCACTGTGGACAAGTCCAATTTAGAGGGAAGATAAGAAGTTTTGGCATTTTGCCCCTAGCACAAGAGAAGAACTCCTTTCTGATTTTCTTTCTTTTCACAAACGTAACCTGTGAGTCCAGCTGGCTATGCTGGATTCTGGGCAATGTCTTAATTCACATGTATTTGTCCAACTGGAAGTAGCATCTGGCCCTAGCCACCTCCTAATGGCCATCTCCATGAAGGTCACCAGCCAGCTGAGCAGCCTGTGCCATTAATCCTTAACCCTCTTGGGTGACAGTGACCAAAGACAGCAAAGACATACTACTGACACCTGTTCAGCTAATCTGGTTGATTGTCGCTGAAGCAAGTTGCAGCCTTACCCTGAGCAGCTCAGGTGGCAAACCTGATGGGACACCAACCTCCAGCTCTTGTGATGAGCAGCTGGAGACGGGGTGGGAACCACAGCATTTTCCAGAAGCCTCTGTAAAGAGAGCAGCTGTCAATCAACATCTTCAATTGGTAGTAGCAAATCTCATCACAGCCTGGTGCCTCAGAAAGCCACCTTCTGTGTCAAGGAGAGCTGCTATGGGGAAGGCTTAGGGAAGGGATAACATGTAAAGATTTTGTTTGATGGTCTCAGGGCTAACTGCCATTACCATCAATTATTCATGGCTCCCATGCAGACTTAAGGCATATAAGGTATTAAAAATTTACATCTCTCTTCCCCCCACTCCTCCTTATTTTCATCACCTCTTAAGTATAGCTGGTGAATGTGAGCCTTTGCTGTAGTGATAATTGCAAAGAAAGTACGAATGTCTTAACTGGGCAGGTATGAGGTGCCTCTCATTAAACCCAGACTAATAGGAAATTCTTCAACTTCCTCTCTTTTGTTTTAGAATCTCTGATCCCATATTTATTACAATAGAAGACACAGGGCTAGACGTTGGTCTGTTGAACATGTCTGAAGGCTGAAATGATTATGATTTATGCAGTTTTAGGAAGAGAGTAATTCTGGTATAATACATTTTTATTCTGTAGGCATTTTGTTCTTTACAAAAATTAATTAGCTATAAAAATGTAATAAAAGTAATCTTTATATATTATTTATATAAAATGCATATCTTGAATAAAGGGTTTGCATCCTCTGTGTAGGTTGTCATTTTGCACCTCTGAATTTCAGGAGAGTAGCATTAAACTAGTCCACCTTAGCTTTCATTTATATGAAGTTTCACTTTCTGGTTCTTAGTGGTGTAAGCTGCTCTGGCATAAATAGTTTACAGGCTTGAAAGTGTCCTGGAGCCTCTTCTAGTTCATAAAGCCTTGAGTCCCTTACAGTTCTGACTAAATTTCTATAAGGTATGTTATGCAAGGTGGTAACAATCACAGTGGGTTTCTTCTAATACACATTTCTCTACAAACTGTCACTGGTATTGCACGCCTATAATAGAGCTGATGAAAAATTGTCCACAATTTTTATTTTTTTCTTTTCTGTTGCAAAAAGCTGGATGGATCAAAGCCAAAATGCTTTATGGGAATTTTCTCAGATCATACTCGGAATAACCAATACACCCATGATAAAGCTACTCACCTGGGCTCTCTCATACTCAGTGGAACCCCCAGGCTACAAAGCTGGTCTTTTTTCTGTGGCTCACTGAATATTTCATTATTTATACTAAGTGGAACAGCTTCAGAAGGAGAGATGGAAAATGCTTTCCATGCCAGGATGACAAATAGGCTAGTAATTCATTCTAGGTTTTGCTAATTTTTTTTAAAAGCATAACCTGGGGCTTTTGCATTTAAAGAATTCAACTGTGTCCTAGTCAGGGTATCCCAGCAGTCAGAACAAAGAGAATAAAATGCTATTTTCAGTGTGTACCTGTTGTGTGCTGCAGTATAAACCTGTAGGTATTATCAAGTTGTTTTCTTTTATCCAATTGTACCTAACACACACGTGAACAATGTAAACGTTGGGAATTCTCAGAGGACCAACTGGAAATAGAATGTACCAAGCATATTTGCAGTTCACAGGTGTTGCTAAGAAAGGACTAGCCTTAGATTGATTTGCATTTTTCCCTTGAAGACAGAGGACCTTGGGCATGGATGATCACTCCTCTCCCTTCCTCACCTCCAAAATGCACAGCCAAATTGCAGAAGCTGCCAGCCTGCTAAAACACAATTTCATTGTGAAAGGGGCTAAATCAATAAGGTAGAAAATGGGAAAATATCAAAACATAAAAATGGCTATGATTGCCAGGAAGAGGAGAGAGTGCATAGAACCCACAAAAATGTATTTTTAATTTTCACATATGACAGTTGACTATTGTCAGGAAATCCAAATGCCTTCTTACCATTCTCTTGCTTGACGCCTAGAGGAGAAAGTAAAGAAACAAAAACGAGACTGTGTATTTCTCCAGAGAAAGTAAGTGTATGCTACATAATCGTATGCAATCTACAATGACATAAATACTGCCATAAATGTTCTCATAGGCAGCATTCTTTAATCATAATGAAAGGTGAAATTGGGGCTTTCTTGGGGGATCATGTGTTCTCATTTGTAATCATCTGTCTTCACTATGGAGCATTTTAATTTAATTAAAAAAAAAAAAAAAAGGTCATAAACATGGTGAAAGGAAGGGAACCTTAACCTTGGAAATACATTTGAACCTAGTGGGTTAAAACAGAAACGCCAAATCCCTATATGAAACCTGTCCATCCAGCAGATCATGTCTGCAAAGGACCAGTATCTCTATTTGACATATTTAGAGGTATCACTGTAGTTATCCAGGCACATTATGACCACTGGTTGCCCTCTAAAGACTCATTTATTCCACCAGGGATGTTGATCAGCCAGGCTGCAGGGCTGCCTTCCATTCTCAGGCATAACATAAAGTAAGGGAGGAAGTAAACAGCCCACCAACAAATAGATGTCTTTTGCCTAAAAACAGTGAGTCAATTTAGGTTGAAAGTGTGAAAGCAAATGTGTACCACAGAATAAAGAATTTTGCTATAGTTCAAGAAACAACATCTTTAGACAACCCATGGGGGTAATGGTTAAAACCACACAGCGAAATTCTGCCTAAAGTAAACACTGCTTGACAGCACAAACTATAGTTACTGCCTATGATTGTATCACTCACTAACAGTAGCATGTAATTCAGCAGAATCCACCTTGTTTCAACATCTTTTTTCATAATTATATATAATGTTCTAAAACCTGTTAAATATGTGATATTTTAAATGCATTGCTGCCTGTCTTTCCGTAGTATCCCAAAGGTCTTGTCAAAGCCTGCATCTAGTCCTGCAAGAACTGTCTGCCTCTGTGACAACTTTTTCTCAGTCTGTACTGAGGAACAGGTATGCATACACCACCACCAATGCACAGACAGAGCTGGGGAAAATTCCTGATCTAAGCTTGCTATTCAAGAAGCATATGAGAGAAGTAACCTGGTACACAATTAGTTACAAGCTTCACCTGGAGCCAGATGACTCATAGGTTGGCAGGGTGAAGGCACAGCACACCAGTTTCCAATACCAATCATATACATCTGTCTGCAATCACATCCGGAGACTGATTCTTACTGTTGAACAAGCTGGTGTGCAGCTGGACCTACCAGGAAGACTGCCGTAAGTACAAGGCCAGAGGGAGCCTTGTGGATTTGCAGTGAAAGACTTTAACTGTTTTACTATTGGCTCATGGAATTGTTCACGAGCCTAATTCAAAAGCCACATCCATATTGTGGCATTCAAGTATGCTAATGAATTGTGGGAAGGAGAAAATTGCAACATGCATAGACATCATTCTTCCAGCAAGCTCCATCTATGTAAATGAAATTACACTGGCAAAATAAACATTTTGATGGAACAGTGTTTGTCCTTCAAACAGGTAATTTGCCCATAATTGTGAAAGTCTTGTTACCAAAATAAATCAGACCTCCACTAGAGGCCTTAGCCAACATCTCTCTTCTGAGTGTAACCTTTGTAGTGCAAATAAGCCCTAAGAAGATTGTTAAAAACCACTCATAAAAGAATGATGGATTTAAGATTAGCAGAGATCAGGATCAGATTTGAAGAGGACTTTTCTCTTTGAAGAACTTAGAGGGAAACTCAGTGATCTCAGTATTAAAAGCAGGGGCTGTGTCCTTGAAATGTCTGTACTGCTGGCTGAAATCACACTTCATCAAAACATGAAAGAATGAAAGAAAAATTATACCATTTTTGAAAGCTTCATAGACTATGTTCCATGAAATATGTGAGGACTTGCTTAATTTTATGCAAGCAATTGATTTTCTTGAAAGCATCAGTCTTTAACTACATGCTTAAGTACTTGCTGCATCAAACTTCCAAGAAGTAGCATCTGCTCCTTTTGGTGAAGACTCTTAATAGATGAAAGAAGGATACCTGAATGATATCAAGTTGTCTTCATTCCTTCTCATAGAAAGGCCCTGAAGCTTCATGCTTTGAAATAATTAATACTATTTTTCCCAAAAGAGCAGGAAGATGGGTACTCCCTT
Organism: Agapornis roseicollis; assembly: GCA_002631895.1. NCBI lineage: Eukaryota > Metazoa > Chordata > Aves > Psittaciformes > Psittacidae > Agapornis > Agapornis roseicollis. The sequence continues at coordinate 31,453 of NDXB01012602.1, read as the reverse complement.
CAAGCAGAAGTCTAACTCCATCTTCATGGCAGAGCAGGGAAACAAAACAGTCCTAAATAGCAATATAAAGAGATCAGCCAGTTGAAACAGGGAGGAGGCACTAAACTGGTAAACCAAAAGAGGAAAAGTAATACAGATCCAGATTCTGAGGGGGATTTAGGCACCCTGTTCCTATTTCCTAGGAAATCCCTAAGGAAGTGTTCCAAAGCCTGCAGAAAATCTGCCACTGGTTTTTATCACCTCTGGATTTAAAGCTAAAAAAAGTCCAGGAAAACAAAGGTGAAATTAGCATTTAAGGAGGAGCTAGGCTCTAGAATGTACCTGGAAATCTTATCTGGGCTCCTTACCAAGCTCCCAAATAGTCCCAGGTGGCTAGCAAAAAAAATGTTACTTCCTACCTTGCACAAGCAGGGAGTTGTGATAAAAGATCATTTTTATTTCCCTTGTAAAGAAAAGTCAATGTTCATTTGTTTGGGAGGCATCCTTGACAGAAAGCTTTATCAGCCATGAAATTAGCCCTTCATGCTCTCTTAAGCCAACAGTCCAGGACGGAGATCTCTACTGCACCTGATGCTTGCAGTTAGTTCTGATTAGCAGCCCCTCACAGATTTCAAACAGCAGCCTCCTTAAGTGTGGCCTGTAAAACTTCACTGACTGCACTAAATCAACAGGGAGGTAAGAGACAGGGCTGGAGAAGAGAGGGGAGAAATAACCAGACAGAAAAGCTACAACATTATTATCTGATTTGACAAATAGCCATCAAAATTATTCCATGTACTGTATACACACAAATATATGCCCACATACAGTCTGCCTGGGAAAGCAAATAAAGAAAATAACTCTTAAATAATGTTAGTTCTCAGTCAAAAGAAGCAAGCAGCTATATTTAGCAAGGAAATAAAACTGTTTTGTAAATCCCTGGACACCTATTATGGCAGTGACCCCTGCACTTTCAGTGTTTGGGAGATTCTTGTTTACTTGACTATGGGAGGATTGCTAGAGACTCATAAAGTACAGCAAGTCCAGGTGAGCAAGCAATCACTGTAGTATGCAACCATTAGCTACTCAAAAATGCTCAATGGTACTATCACATGGATCACATCCTTTGCAGTTTGGAAACTGTGATCCCTGAGGATAGCTCAGCAATTTATAAACTTCACAATGCAGAGTTGGAAACAGAAAACTGATCTCAGGAATATTCTTCCATGGGAGCAGATCTTTTATAAGAGGAAGAGAAAACTCTACCTAATTTGTGTGGTTTTCAGGGAGAGATGCAAAGGATCTGCAATGGAGTCCATGGGAGCATTAGCACTGACTGGATCAGCCAGTGAACTTACACAGGAAAGCAGCAACAGAGTTTACAACAGGAAGAAAAGGAGAGCAGGAGGTAGGTTTCATCTCGTCAGTTTTCAGTATCTGTAATGTATACAGCTCTGGCAGAGCTAGCATCCCTTTGCTGCCAGAAGAAAATAGGATTATCTTTAATTGCAATTCATCTGATTTATATTTGGATTCAACTATTTTTGCTCTGAAAATGTCTATTTATGTCAACTGATAGTAGCAGAAGCATAGAGCAAATTCCATTCAGAGTGACAATAGAAAAGAAAGATTGACACAGGACAAATACCATTCATAGAAAGAGTTATTCAAAAATGTGCTATTTGTTACAGTTTGCATTGGATAATCCAGCAGAGTAGGACAGAATTAATTTCTTTCTAATGATATTTTTTTAAATAGTCTTAAGAATCCCTCTCAGCCATATAGGAAATACCTTTAGAGGAAATTTGCTTTGACTAATTTGATTTCTCTTCCACACTACAAAAGTCTTCTGCGTAGATTCAGATCACAACCAGGGACTTTCCCAGAACGAGTCTGAATGGTGTTTGACCACACATAAGTTTGCATTTAAAGTCACAATTAAGTCACATGAATGGAAGGAAACAGGATGCACTAGGGAGAGGCTGAAATATGGAAAGATGGCATCATTCTCAGGTTAGGTAAACACTTCCATATTGTGGACTGCCACCAAGGCTTACAGCAAGATCAGCATCTTAAAAAAACAATGGATAGCTCATTATAGGTATACACCCAGACCATGTGCTAAAGAGCACAGCTGATGCAGATTCTGTGAGTGTGCGACCTTGACCCTTTTAATACTAGCATTCCCCTCTGCTTCTATGATCTGATGTGTAAAATTAGGATAATAATATTGTTTTCATCCTCTTCACCATGGTGTTGTGACTATTAATTAGTTACTATGTGCAGAGACCTGGATAAGTGCTAAGTTTTAATCAGGTCATGATGAGTTTGGGGAGTGCAGCAGGGTCTGAACAGAGGGTGGAAGACCAAGTCATTCTGATCCCATCTGCCTGGCACAGGATGATGATAATGGCATTGCCTCACCATGGCCTCCCTCCTCTTACTCCTCCAGGTGACAGCTCTAGCTCTCAGTGGAGCCACCCTGGTTGTTTGACTGGCTGTCTGGCCTCCCTAGACAGAGTGAGTTGTCTCTGGCACAGGGCTGATCCATGCTTCTTCCACTAGGAAGAGTATATTTTGAAGCAGCATTCACCAACCATTCGTGTTAAATTTCTTGCTGCCAAATATTTACAGGGATTAAAAGTGGGATTCAGTTCCCCCCAGTATTTTGAAACTGGATGGCCAGTGCCTCTTCTATGTCAACTAAAGGAAATTAATAATATGCCATGAGTAGAATAATGCCAAGTGTTTTCATCTTTACATTGCAACTTTTTCTCCCTCTCTTGTTACCATTGTCTTCCCCACCACCACCTTTTTTGGTTGAGTTTTTTTTGCTAGCATGGATTATTTACAGTTTGGTGGTTATTAGCCCCTTTTGAACTAAATCAAATGTTTTCACTGTCTATATTTTCTTCAGAAGCGTCACCTACTGTATAAACTAATGGAGTGAGCTGTTTTTTCCTGCTGCTTCTTTGGCCAGCACTGATATTCTGGAACAATGATGCTGCATAGGACAAAACTCTCTCAAACATAGTGGAATTCTTCCCAAAGCACAGAATGAAGTTCCGTGGGCAGCTGAGCACAATATTCAGAGGTGGAAACTTGTAAAAATATGCAAAACAAGCATTTCTGCTGTGGGTGGAACGGAGAACTCTGGAAAGGCAGAAGCATAACCCCCTGAATTAATGATGAATTCCAGTACTTAGAGATGTGCCTTTTAAACAACCTTTGATAATTGCCCTCTTGGTAGCATGTAGTGCACAACCTGAAATAATGGAATGGAAATCAGCATCAATCAACACAGCATGAGGCTCCTTCTTATCCAGCAAACATATATCTTTGCTAAACACTGGTGGCTGTCCTCCTAAATTTAACACCGATTAGGGCCTGATCCTCATTTCTGCCTGGAGGGATGAATGTCCTACACACTCATACAAGTCCATGAAGAAACAAGGAACTATCTCAGCAACTCTTAGAAGACATTCTGCAGAATCAGATCCTTAATAGTTTGATAGCTTGAATGCTAACATTGCCCAGAGCACTTAAACTGATAAACAGTCAAAGACATCTCTGTACCTTTATATACAACAAAACAGAGGCAACAACAATAGAGAAAAAAGACAAAAAAAAAAAAAAA
>NDXB01012601.1:0-58699 GCA_002631895.1 Agapornis roseicollis | reverse complement strand
GTTGGCATCAGCCCACCTCACAAGCGTGTCAGGGTCCCTCTGGATGACATTCCTTCCCTCCAGCGTATCCACCCAACCACGCAGCTTGGTGTCATCGGCAAACTTACTGAGGGCGCACTCAATCCCACTGTCCATAGCAGTGACAAAGATGTTAAACAAGACCGATCCCAACAGCTGGGGGACACCACTCATCACTGGTCTCCAGCCANCCCAACCACGCAGCTTGGTGTCATCGGCAAACTTACTGAGGGCGCACTCAATCCCACTGTCCATAGCAGTGACAAAGATGTTAAACAAGACCGATCCCAACAGCTGGGGGACACCACTCATCACTGGTCTCCAGCCAGACACTGAGCCATTGACCACAACTCTTTGCGTACGGCCATCCAACCAGTTCTTTATCCACCGAGTGGTCCACCTATCAACTTGCTCAAGTATGTGGAACCTTCCTTAATATACCAGAAAAGAGCAGTAACTAAATCTACATAATTTAAGATGGAAATGAAATGAGAACAACTAGTTGCAAATGACTAAGAAATGTGATAGATTCCTTTATTGCTTCAGCTAAAGAAACCAGATCTTCAGAAATCTTTCTGAAGTTACTTATAAGGCTTTGGTGCAGGAGTTACTGGTTTCTTGTCTAATGTCTGTTTTTATTTAGGAATTTAGACCAGTAGATCACAACAATATCTTTTCAGCCTCAAAAATCTCTGAACTAGCAGCTGTGGATACCAAAGGTTTGCATTTATCTTCACAGAACATATACAATAGGCACAAACATTGTAGCTTTGTTCATATAAGAATCCCCCACAGTGCACTTGCTATAGAGGAACCATCTGTACCATTGAAATGAAATTCATCTCCAGACCTTCTCTGTTGAGACTGACACTGAAACCCTGCCTTGGTGGCATTTGGCATTAGAAGTGTATGATTTGAGTAATCATTCTGTTTACCCATCCCATGTGGATGAAAAACTGGACATGAGCCTGCAATATGCCCTTGCGGCCTGGAAAAACCAACCTGGGCTACATCACCAGCAGTGTGACCAGCAGGCTGAGGGAGGGAATTCTCCTGCTGGTAGCACCTCTGCTATGGAGACAGTCTGAGAGAGCTGGGCTTGTTCAGCCTGGAGAAGAGAAGGCTCCAGGAGGGTCCTTACAGCAGCTTCCAGTGCCTAAAGGGGCTGACAGGAAATCTGTAGATGTGCTTTTTACAAGGGCTTGTAGGGACAGGACAAGGGATAAATAGCTTTAAACTGACAGAGGGGAGCTTAAGACTGTATGTGATGAAGAAATTGTTTACAATGACGGTAGTGAGATACTGGCCCAGGTTATGCAGAGAGAGGTGGTAGATTCCCCATCCCTGAAAATAGTCAAGGTCAGGTCGGACAAGGCTCTGAGCAACCTGGTCTAGTGGAAGATGTCCCTGCATGGGGGGTTGGATGAGATGACTGTTAAAGGTCCCTTCCAACCCAATTTATTGTATGATTCTATCCTATACTAAACAATGTATTTGTTATTCTTTAAAGATTCAGACCTCTGAGACAGATGGAGACAAGCTTCATTTGGCACCACCACAGCCTGCAAAACAGTTTCTCATCTCGCCTCCAGCCTCCCCACCTGTAGGGTGGCAACCAATAGATGATGCAACACCTGTCATCAACTACGACCTCCTTTATGCAGTTTCTAAGCTAGGACCAGGTAAGCACGTGGCTCTTCTGTGAAAATGTGTCAGAAAAAGGAGATGAGAAATAGCAGCGTAGATAATAACTGTAAGGAAGTTGGCATAAAGCCTGTAAGTGGCATTAAAGTTTTGGATTTAAGTTGATGCATATCAACTGGTTCTTTGCTTAAGGATGAATTTTACCATATGTACATGCAGAATTCTGTCTGCAGCTCATGAGTGATGTCTGACTGAATAGCAAATTGAAGTCTGCTTACACATTTTATTATGCTTGGGTCTGTGCTTAAATGAGGCAACTGATGGTTTAGGTGTGGACTGGACAAATGTTTGTCCATGAACTTGATTTTTTGCTTTAAATCACATCTGCTCCATGCTGCGTTCTAAGGTGCAGAATACCTTATGTAATGTTTAGGCATCACTGCATTTTCACTGGAGTGGAGAGAACTGCCATTCCCCAGTCCTGGCAGGGTTTTTCTCCTAGGACTGCCCATTTTCTGTTGTAAACTGTGTGGAGGAGGAATGGTTGGTAATCTGTAACCTCTGTGAACATAAGATATATGTCAGTAGGTAATGCTGATAGGCTTTCTTCTCTCTTCCCATCTTCAGCTAATGCCAGGAAGTGAAGCTAGCTGGGATTTTCAGAACAATGCTTTCCCTTAGAAGATACTCAGCTGATGAAACCAAAACTTTTCCTAGGAGAGGATTATTTTTGTTTCAGGCATCTTTAGCAACAGTTTTCTTTTAAAGCTGTTAAAGCACTGTCTTTTAAGATTTTCAGAATGGAAAAGGTTCCAGTTGAAGGTCTAAGCAGTATCATTTAGAAACTGGCCTAATTTACATTCATAAACCACAAGGAAAAATAGTTTATTAAATTACTTTCATACCGAAATAAAACACTTCAGATGCAATTTAATAACAGTTGGGGGGTGGCTGAGCTAATGAAAATGTATCAGTTTAGTTTTAAAATTCTAGTGGGATGAGGGAGTTGTTTTCTCCACAGTTGAACCAAACATGCTGCTTGCTTGTTCCGAGAGTAGCTTCCAACTGCAAATATCTTATCACTGGCGCCTTTGTGTAGCTGTACCAGAGTAACCCAGAGCTGAGGTGCAGGATTATCTCACATCTTTTTCACATGGGATCTCTCACAGGGGGGGAATACACTATCAGGAGAACATCAGATATTCCTGCGGCTTCTTCCCCTTCAGCAGGACAGCTCATAGAAAAAGGCTGTCAGGCGAAACACTTCATGCTGTATTGCATATTGTTATTTCCAGAATTGATACTTTGCTTCTAAGCTGCTGAATAAAAGAAAAAACAAAGGCTTCCTTTTTGTTTAGTTTTTTTTTCCTTTGATGCAGCACTGTTATAAATGGAAACACGTAAACGAATTCCCGAGCCGGCTGGGTAATAAATCAATTCCTGTTCTGGAGCAGTGGAATGTGAAAAATCACTCATTGTCCCACACTCTGGGACAGCTTTGCGTGAAGGTCATATTCACCCATAGTTAAGGAGCCTGCAGGGAGCAGTGTGAAAAGTCATGGTGTGCTCTTGTCTTTCTATTTTTAGCACTTGTTAGAGGGATCAATTTTAGTTAACTGCAGTGCCGGGTTTAAAATAGTGTTGCAGTTCTCAGTTGTGCATTTACTACGGTTAGCATTCCATTGAAAACAAATCCACCAAACCTCATTTTTCAGTAGGAAATCAGTAAAACACAGGGCTGTATGTGAACTGTTGGCCTCAGTTATGTTAGATCTTTTACTTCATTCAAGAAACACAATTAAAACATGTAACTATAGTTAACAGCTATGAAAAAATGCGCACTGACTCTGAATGTTGGAGCCTGACTTACATGTCTTTAACATGTGACGATATCTGAGTACCAGAAAAACTCATTTAAGCATGTAAAGAGAGAACAGTTTATTTCTATCGCCTCAATATAAGATGGGTTTTACTGATCTGCTTTGCTGGTAATGTGAGATACACCACTTGGACACAGACTTTCCCCCTCCATGAGTACAGGTCATTTCCTCTCTGTCCTGGGCACAAAGGCTGGGACATTGGCTTTGGACTAAAGTGAATAGGCTGGTAACTAGTTAACAGATTTGCTGCATATTGTCTTTTTCCTTGTGGCTTACAGCCTCTTTCAAACCTGTCACCCCAGTTTCTTCTGCTCTGTACAGTAACACACACTGTGGCCCAGAGTCCTGAGCACTTACCTGCTCCATGTGCTCCCCAGTGTGATTTTTGCCCTCTGTCAATTAGCACTTGTCCCCATGATTTCAGGCATGTTTGAAAACCAGTGTGGGCTGGGCACCATCTCCAGTAGCCCCTATGGACAAGTTTGTACCAGTTTCAGTTCTCTCCATGTTTCCCAGTCTCTCATCAGCATTCCAGCAGGCTTTGCACCTCCTAAAGGCCCTCAGCCTACACTCCAGGTCATGCAAACCAAATTTTTTCACACTATGAAAGCACCATTCCAAAGTATTGCACATGATGGCCCTTGTGTCCACAGTGGTATCTCTGGGTACGCAGAGGAGACCCTGCGGCAGGCTGTGTTGCTTGGCTGCTGGGTCTGTGAATGATCAGTGGTCAGAAGAGGGGTTGGGTCAGGGCTTCATTGTTGTCTTTGAGCAATTGAGATGTGGCTGTTCCTTCCATGGTCGTGATGGCTTCCTTGAGGATGATGAATAGCTCTTGCTGCTGGGTTTGGTTCACCCTTGCATAGAGAAAGAGAAAACAGGGAAGAGCAGGACCCTACCCAGAAAATGCCACACACAGGGATTTCAAACTGTCTTGCATGGCAAGTTTTCCATGCCCAGCTGTTGTCAAACCCTCCTGTTTGGTCTCACTGATTCAAAGGAAATGCCTCGCATGGCTTCCAGAGAGGATTAAAGGGGTTGGAGGAGCAGGAAGATAGGTGATAGATAACATTTTCCATCTCTGTCCTTCCTCTCCCCTCTGTTCTGTGGCCGCTTCTGCGCTTCCCTCACCTTGCCAGGGGCAGGGTGCAGGAGAGCTGTTGGGTGTAGAAAGCTTTCCCTCTGCTGCCTTCTGGCCAGGAGGGGAGGGTGCCCTTCTGCATATCAGCAATGGTCTTCCAGAAAGCAACTCCTCTATTTTGTGTATGGCAGATCCATGCAGCAGAGGTTTTACATGGGATGGGTTCTCCTTGGCATAAACATGCACCCATACAAAGGCCCAACATTATTTGTAAAGCGCTTGCGTTAAGAGACTGTAAGTGGAAGGCCTTTTCATAATGGTAGTGACACAGTTAAGATGGAATGTACAGCTCTGAACCCATTAACCTTTGATCATGAGTCAGAATCAGGGATGAGGTAACTGCACAGTATCATTACAATTTCATTATTAATTAAATATATGAACATCCTTTTTGCTGGACATCAACGAAAGGTCACAGTACTGATCCAGAAAGGGATAGAAAATCACATACCTTTATTTCTAATTCTGAAATATGCTACGCTGCTTTTGTGCTGTTCTTGTGGTCATCTCTGTTGTGTCACTTGAGGCTGTAGCTTTGCTTGCAGTTAGCGTGGCCACAAAAGGTAGTGCCAAGTGACACAAAAGCAGTTAGGCCCATTGCTGAATGGTGAAACTTCAAATTCCTGGGTTTTTTTCTTATCAAATAAAGAAAGGAACATCGCTGCTATTTCCAGGGGTTTGTTAGGAACATTTCCTGACAAACTTCTGTGGTGGGGGTGCTGCAGCTTAGTTCTTCTCTGCATTGTAATCCAAAGGCAGAGTTAAAACGTTTGAGCATAAATTGGGTGATACTTTTCTGAGTAAATTTATGTGAGTTTCCATTGTTACCTCAGTTTACGTGATTATTTAAATAATCTCATCTATACTGACTCAACCTGCTACTCTTAGCTTGGGACAACCGAGGGCTTGTAACTGTATCTCAGTTGTAGGGATTCAACCATTGTTCCAGTAGCTTAACTGCTGTGGATTTAGTTCTTTTTTTATGCTGAAGGCATTAAGAGGAAAGAAAAAAAAAAAACCATAGCAAAAAGCAGAAGGGAAGGTGTAATCTGGCTGTACCTAATGGATTTTTATTTTGTACTTATTACCCTATTATTTTTCCCCAAACAATGGTTACCTTTAGGAACAAGGTACAGCTGTACCTTAGTTACTGTTCCTAGCTCAGCCATAAAGATACGTTCTGCAGTTTGAGCCACAGTTCTGCAAGCATGAATAATTGTGAGTACAGAATTGAGTCTGCAGCTCATTTATGCTCAGAAATAACTGTGTGCTTTAAACCCCTAATTTATGGGAGCATTGCATTTTGATTTGCAAAGTGACATTAATTGCTGCTGCAGTTACTTGTGCCAGAGGCATCTGAATATTTTTCTTGTGTCTGTACTAATTTCCGTTGCTCTTTTTCAGCGGAAAGAGCCCTTCTGGGAAGGATTTGAACAGTAAAAGAATGTGGCATTTGAACTGGGATTATTACCTTTTAAGAGGGCAGCGAATCTGATTTACTTCTTGGTGCTGGTGTATGAGCAAAGGGCCTGGCGCTGCGTGCGCACAGCACTGCAGAGCTGCCTGTAGCTGACAGTGACCAATGTAGCCTTCAGTGCCGGTTGGCAGCATTGACGTCAGCCCAGAGCTGAGAAATTAGCTGAAGCCCACAGGGAAAATAGGCAAAGAAAAACCGTATAATTTCTCAATGCAGCACAACCAAGCTACTCCTCTTTTTATATTTCAGCCTATCAGCAAGACCTGTAATGCTTTGCTCAATTTGGATTCAGAGGAAAGGTAGCCAAAAATAGAGCAGTTAAATGTCAACATTAATGGTATCACAGCAGTAAAATATTTCTCACAGCAAGATGCCTGACTTCCAGCTATTATTCACTAGTTTGCCTCCTATTTTTTTTTTAGGCAAAAATGCAGCATGTCCTCTAATCATAAGCTGCCTGGTCATATCTGGACCAAGAATTTGTCAGGACAAACAGCATGTGAACACAGTCCCAGAACTGCGTGTGCTAATGAGGGGACAAAACTGCAACCTCTTCTTCACAGGAATTACTCTGCCACAAAGTTGCTAATAAATAGAAACCTAAATTAACAACACCAGCAAACTACAAGTGCTTTGGGCTAGAGCAGCCATTTCACTTTCATAGCACTGCCAGGCTCTGCCTGTGAGGCAGGCATTTAGGAGCTGCTGCACCACAAATTCAGGCCAGCTGCGTATATAGGGACCTCACCTTCCTCATTTCAGAGTATTCTGCAGGCAAAAAGCAGTGGTTCTGGAGCAGTCTTATGGAAAAAAATCCAAGCTATGGGGAGTGCATATGGTCACTGTAAGCCTGTGTTAATGTAACTTGTGGGTCTTGGGAGATAAGAGTGATGACAAGGGGGACAGGGCGTTATCTCAAATGGTTTCTAGTTTTTAGTGCAGTGAATGGGTGTTTATCAGTTCTGAAAGACCAAGTCATGCTGTCAGACATGTCACCATTAGGACATTTTCCTTACAGTCTTAAATTAATTCCTTGCAGTCTAATAACCAATACCTACTTAGATCCTGGGTACAGTCCAAAACACAATGCAGTGCAAACAGACTGAATGCAGGACTGAAAGTCCTGTGTCTGATCCTGATTTTCATTGTGGACTTTTGCAGGTAACCACCTAAGCCACCCTATCTTCCTTGCAGGTGTACTGTGTGCAGAGTTAAATAGGAAATATATGTAGTTAGCAAATCTAATGTACTGTTTAATTGTTTTGCCTGCTAGTGATAGCCTGTACTCTGTAACTTTATCTGCAGAGACAGAATTTGTTACAGCCATGGCTAAACAGCTTTGGACTTCAGAATCTATCTAAAGCTGATATGTGTATTTTTGTATTTCTGGAGCAATTGGACCAAGTGTTGATGTCTCTCTGGAGGTGACAAGTGACAGAATCTAGGGGGCTTTAAATGAGACTGGAGCCAACAATAGAAAAGGACTTCAAGACCAGACGTGTGAGGGGTCTGACTCCAGTCCCTCTTCTTAAGCATGAACTTCCATGTTCTCACTCTTTTTTGTTTTTCCCCCACTGATGCCATGGTCCACTGACATCGGTGCAAAACACCAGTCAGGGTATAGACATCAGGGTATTTTATTATGCCTTGTACACCAATGATCATGCCCTACCCAGGGCATGTGGCAGCTGATGCAGTCTAGCCATGCTTGCCCTAACCTATATTTAGGAGCACCACAAGCTCATCTGCTGCATCCAGGTGGAGGAGTATTCTGCAGTCCAAGAGTGCCATGGCCTGTGCTACTATGTGGACTGTTGTTGTCTTTTGATCTAACTGTTTTCCTCCACTTCCAGGAGAGAAGTATGAGCTGCATGCAGGAACAGAGTCCACTCCCAGTGTGGTAGTGCATGTCTGCGACAGTGACATGGAAGAAGACGAGGACCCAAAGAATTCTCCAAAGCCAAAAATCATTCAAACTCGACGCCCTGGGCTGCCACCTCCTGTATCTAACTGAGCCTCTCCGGCAGAAGCAGCACTTCTCTCCTCCAGCACAGCTCTTGGTTTTTGTTTGCTTTGTTTTGTTGAAAGGCAGCCATCACCTTTTGAGTTCCAGGACACTACTCATTGAAACCCCTTCACAGTAATCAAGCCTATGTAACCAAAGGGCTAGGAAAAAGATCTTTGTATATGTAACCATATCACACACCAACGGATAGGTTTTTCTGGAAAGGACAAAACAAGGCTGAAGAGACAAGGGAGGGTTTCGGTCTGAGGTTTTTTTCACAGCTCTAATTTGCATGCTGAAACACCACTACCAGAGAGAGTGTTCAGGTTGGCAATTTGGCTGATACCAGGCTTGATATTCAAACTCCCAGAATACCTGCTACTGCCCTTCATTGAGCAGCCAGCTTCTCTGACCCTCCCAGCTCCCCTGCAGCCCTTAGTCTTTTCTTTTTCCTTTTAATTCTTCTGTTAAGGGGGGATGTGTGTTGCTTTTAATCTATTAGCAGCTTGGTGGCCTTCTCACCCCCCTGGAGTTTTCTGTAAGGAATACTACCTTTACAGCATTTTAGGAGCAGCAGAGAAACACCCTCTCCCACCAGTAGAGCTCACTGGTCCTTAATGGTGACCAGGATTTGAGATAGAGCTCTCTGGACTGAGGGGAGAGACAGCTGGAGGGTCCAGTGTCTTTCTCTTAAAGAGGAGCAAGCCAAAATATCAACAGGGATAGTTGTTCTATCTTCCATAAAGATATGAGTGCTACTTCTCTCTGAGACTGAGGAAGAAAGAGAAGTTAACTGATGGCTCTCTGTCATAGCTGTAAGTTCTAGTAATGATACAGGCTGAATGCTTTCCTAGTGGTGTGTTGAGTAGCCCTGAAACTGTTAATAATTACTTCCACATCTCTGATACTCAGATCTCTTACTTCCCCACTTGTGTGCTTAAAAGCCCTTTTTGAGCTGTATGCAGTTTGGGTTTGTGGAGGTGAGGAGAGGTTTGTTGGTGTTTGTTGATTTCTTTTTTCTCTTTTTTTTTTTTTAGGCCAAAGAAAACAGGACCATAATTACACACTTGAAATTAGACTGCATGCAACTGAATCCCCTTTTTTCACTCCCTCCTGCATGTTTCTTTCACTTGCAGTGTATACTGGGTTACAAGAACTGTCCTGTGTTTTCATCATGGCTGGCAGATACTGGATTCCCTGTCTGACAGGCCTTCCGTGATGATTACTTTTATTATGCGCACTTGTAATTTTGAGAACATATTTTCTAGACATTTGAGCTCAGATTTTGCATATATTTAAGCATGCGCTTAATTTATGCACATGAGTAGTTCCACTGAAATTAATACTGCAGAAAACTGAGCATATGTGTAAGATACAGTGGGATTTTAAAGCTAATTTAACTGCAGCTGTACTCCCAAAAGTGACTATAATGGCACAGTGAGGTTCCACGGTTTAAATGCATCTTGGAAGCTCACTCTAGGATCTGAAAAGTCAGCTCACGTTCTGTAATCAAGATTTTTGTCCTAAAACCTAATGATCTGGTCTCTGAGGAAGGGTTCCATTCCACCTTTAATTAGCAGTGAGGCTATGGGCTTCTGTACAGTGAAGCCCCTCTTGCTGGAGCATCCATCTGCTCCGCAGTACTCCCAGGAAGAAAAGCAGTTTGCTCTGTCAGTGAAGAGTGGAGATGCCATTCTCAGCATGCATGGTGAGAATATTCTGAGACCTTCCTGAGGATTCATCATCCTCATACACTTCATTCTCTGACTACCACAGCCCCCCTAATATTCCTGTTGAGAGGTAGTGCTTTCCTTAGCATATATCTACAATGTGATACTTGTTACTGCATTTTGGACCTTGTTGTGTGTGTATTACACTAACAGAAGCACATTCTTATAGCAGAGACTGAACAAAAAAATGAAGCTTTACTATCCTCGTGATATCTGTGTAAACTTGTCTTAAAGTAACTCCTTAGAGGTTTCACTTCAGTTACTTACTCAGTGATGCATTTGGAATTGGTTTCAATAAATAAATTGGCACTTGCTGCCCTGGGACTATAACCTGGTGTTCCTCTTGAAACCACCATCAGAGGCCACCTGCAAGATTTCAGGAGTAACACCACTGTCCTTTTTGAGAACATACACAATGCTGAGGTCCATGGGGTTTAGAACACTTAAAACAGGGACAGTAAAATTTAAACACGTAAGATTTTTCTGTTGAGATTCGCTGTGTAGTAGAAACTGCTGGCCCCATCCTCAAGTGATGGAAGTGATCAGAGATCATCTCCAGTCAAAGCTGGTACTCTGGAGTTTTTTACATGCAAAAGCATTGGAAACCAAATCTTACCCTTGTATCCATGAAGTCGAACTTCAAAGAGACTTAGTTCTGGAATACAGACTCTGGCCTCAAATAATTCAAAACTATACTGCAAATTAAAGCATTGGATCTTAGATGTGCTTTCCTCAAAGTGCGTTTTCAGACAGACTTGAAAACAAGTCCCATGTCATGACTCCTCATTGTCTTTGTAAAACTCCACAGTACTGCCCAGGAAGGAGTGGAACATGGCTTGTTGGGTAAAGTGTACAATAGAAACACAACTACAAACCTGAAAACTCAAAGAAGCCTGTTGTTACTATGGTAAAAGCTTATAGATCACATTTTCATGATAAAATAATGGTCAGCACAGAAAAATGTTTCAGGTATTATGGATTAATGTCCCTATCTTAAAAGTAGCAGCTTTTGTGACACTTGTCTCTTGAGGCAACCTGGTATTTTGCAAGAGGCATGTTCTTGCCATCACAGAAGAAAGGCTTCTTTCAAAACACACTGATCATCTGGAGGAGAAGCTGTCCTGTTTAATTCAGTAATGCATAGGCAGAGCCCCTGCTCACTTCAGTGGGCACTTTCTTTCATGTAGCACCTACAAGCTCAGTCCCTCTGACATACTCTTTTCACAGGGTGTCCAGTGTTAGAAGAATGGAATCTCTGTTACATTACATCTGCCATTGACCACTGATGTAGGAGACATCCTTCTAATGTCATTTCTGAATCAGGAGCCTGTGGGAGCAGCTGGCAGCAGTGCGCTGGGGACTGCTGTTGGGTGGACATGGATGGCTGTGGCTGCTTGGAAATGAAGGCAGGGAATCAGGGAGTACAGTTGCTATTTCTGTTGCCTGCTGCTTGCTTGTCCTTTCTCTTCAGATACAAGATCAAAATTTTAATGACTTCGTAAGTACAGTTAAAAGCATGAAAACATTTATAGTGCATAGCAAAAGGGTATCTTTGAATCTGTGCTTTTGGATCAGAAGAAGAAAGAATTTCTGTGGCCTTGATTTTTGTAATGAAGACGAGGTAGTACAAACTCCCCCCTTCCTAACATACCCATACACCCTCAAGCACACTTTGTTTTCAGCAAGAAAACATGGCAAGAGCATCCCTTCCTCAACTGTAACAAGATTACAGGCACAGTTACTGCAAGGTGCTTTATAGTGTGAAAATGTGCCCCATGCATAAATTGTTTAACATTTAATTGATCTGAAATCAGGCGGGGGTGAATTGGTTTATTTTGTATTTTGGTCTTTTCCCCTGGTCCTTCCTATTTAGCAACAGTAAAAAAGTTCTCTTCAAAAAAACTGTACAGAGTGACAGACTAAACCATCTTGCAAGACCTGATAACAGTGGCATGTCTGAGCACTGTGATGGTTTATGTGAGCATTTCCATTCTATTGTACATACTTTTGAAATACTCTATTTAGTCATATTTTATAGGACTACTGCAAAGCTATTGGCTAATTAATAACTTTTACACTTGTATAAGAGCTTAGTTTAAATGAATAAATATGGCAAACAATATTTTTGTGTTCTGCTTGAGTTGGCATTTTGAAAGCATCATTTAAAAGACTTAAAGTATTAATAACTGACTAGTGTGGTACATACCACTGCTCTCCTAATTGGTAGAACTGAAAATGCTTAAATGTGTGGTCTAGGCCAAACTCTGTTTCAGTAGCAATTAGGGGGGAAGCAGCCCTCTCGCTGGCAGGATATGCCATGTTCTGTTTCAAACTGTGCAGTTTCACAGAGTGATGTGAGCTTGCACTGGTTTGCTGTGGATTTGGCTTGGTGTATGCAAAAAAAAGAAGAGCAGAGCACAATCTCTGCTGGGCAAAAGCACATCCCTGGCAGGTGATGTGGTTCTTACTGTGCTGTTATAGTGACTGGTAAATGTGGTGGGCACGAGTGCTTGAGTGAGGAACATAAATGGCAACCAGCCGCCATCCAGGCTAGGGAAAAAGTTCTGTTAATATTAAGTATTACAAAAATTAAAAGTAATTGTTTGTAGTCTCTTGTGTCAATCTGTACTGGGCCTTGCAGTGGATTGCGAACAAGGAGATGAATTTGCTGGTTAACTGTATTGTGAAATTTTTGTATTTCATCACTTGGATATGCATTTGGGAAAACGATTGTTTTTGTCTGGGTGCCTGGCATAAAAGACATTGTTTCTCAAAGAATGATAGTTCTTGATTCTGAAAGTTAGATCTGCTTAGAAGTTTTCTTAGAAGTGTAAGCTCTGAGCTCCCTGCTTCCCTTTGAAGAGACAGACCTTAGCCTCTGTATTTTGATTAAAAAAACCCAGTAGTTGTCTTCTCACAGTATTCTTCAGAAGCAAAATGTATAGGAGGCCTAATTTATTTTTCACTTTTGAGCAACACGTGAGCTTTCTAACTATGGTAAGGCTGTTCCCCTGTTCCCTGAAATGCTGCATTGCCTATATGCCAGCTGTGGCTCCTCCCTCTTGCTTGGCACTGGACTGTGCACTTGGAAGTGAGCTTCAGTGCTTCAGTAGGTTGTTGTGGACATCCTGACTACAGTTACAGTGCTTTCAAATCACATCCTCTAAAGAACCCTTACTAAGTTTATTTCTGTTTCTTCTTTAGTGGTAAACATTTTACCATTCACCATTGAGCCATTTAAGACTTGATCTCATGTACCAATATGAATTTAAGACCTTTGCATTTCCTTAATTCCCGTCTCCCTAAAATTACTAGTTCTGTGTTACCAAAAAGTAAAACCAGGTACGGATTAAAGCCCCAGTCAGACCCTCATTTATTCTCATCCTCATGCAATGCTCTCAAAGAACTAGGTATGCTACCCTAAAAAAAAACACCCCAAAACCAGAACGCCGCTTTTCCTGGTTTAGCACATTATCTGGGGGGAGCATAGCAGCTTTCACATATTCCAGGCTTCTCTTAAAAGGAGATTTTCTTCCTAACGTGAGCTGTGCTCCTTTTTTTTTTTAATACAAGTAGACTGCAGCATTCAGGGTTAAAATTACAAGGAAGGAAGCATTGTAAAAGCTCTTTCCCACATGTCTATTTGAAGTGTTGAGTATATTTGCTTTGACTTGGAGGGAAGTTTGCACTGAGGTACAACAGCAGCAGCACTACCAAAGAAAGGGCAATAACCCCGAATGCCTCCACTGCAGAGATGCTCAGAAAGTATTAAAAGACGGCCTTGATTCATCTCTCCCGTTTGTCAGTTTGTTTAGTCACTACACAGAGATTCTGGGGCTACACTAAGAGTCATCTTAATAGAGGATTGTGTACCCATGCAGTAGCTACAAAGCTTAGAATCAGGGACACTTGTCAGTGAGATTCATGCAGGAGGAAGGCTGGGAAGTGTGAGCAGCCTCAAAGTTAATGAAAAAGATACTCACAACCTTAAAGATAGACTTCAGGATGTAAATTCATGAAACTTGGTTTTACAAATAAGAATTTATTAAGAAGGGCCCATCTGTTGTTCCTGAGCTGGGGCTTCCTCACTCACCAGAGCATCCCACAAGGAGGATTAAACTTCTCTACACCACAAAATCAGCCTTGTTTTAACAAATTATTGTAATTGAGCATTTAACTAGTACAGGAAAGTTGTGTCTGCATTAGTGCCACACAGGTGTGTTCTCTTCGCTATCTGGTTAATGAAGGTAAATGTTTTGAATCCATTTTAGAGTAAAGTTCTTGTTCAGAAACTTCTGAAAGAAACGCCATCTGTAATGAGTGTTGGATCCTTAAGTGTCAGTTTGGCAAGTTGTCCTGCTGTGGGTAGCTGCAGAAATATTTCATGTATGTTGTTGTAGATTTAAAACCATTACTCATGTTTTCATCCAAGTGTCTGCATTTCTGACACAGATGTGACATATCTGTATATATTATAAATCAATACTATTTTTAATCACATATTTTGTACAAATATTCACATTAGCTCTGTACTCAATGAAAATCTATTATGGTATTAAACATTTTGGTGGAATTAACAAACTCCTTGATCATGCTTTGTTTTCATTTTACATGTTTTAAGCAACTGAGGCATTTCCTACTTCCAAGGCGAATTATCATTTCCAACTATTTAGAGCAGTGCCTTAAATCCATATACACCTCTACCCTCTAGTGACTAACTCCAGCCACTGCAGATGCGTGCAGGTCACTGCTGAAGTTCCCCAGGCCTCGGGATCTGAGTGACAAGAGGCCAAATTTAAAGCTGCATGGTAAATGTGAGTATTGTATTTCCTAGCTAATAAGATTAACTATTAGTGTGACACAGCACCCTGCTGTTAAAGGGAATCTAGCCTGAGATTTCAATGCACAGAAGTGCAATTTTCATGGAACCACCGAATCACAGAATGGTTTGGGTTGGAAGGGACCTTAAGGATCATCCAGTTCCAACCCCCTGCCATGGGCAGGGACACCTTCCACTAGAGCAGGTTGCTCCAAGGCCCTGTGTCCAACGTGTCCTTGAGCACTGCCAGGGATGGGGCAACCACAGCTTCTTTGGGCAACCTGTGCCAGGGCCTCAGCACCCTCACAGGGAAGAAATTTTGAAACCTAAGTACACCTTTTTTCAGGTTAAAGCCATTCCCCCTTGTCCTGTTGCTACAGGCCCATGTCAGAAGTCCCTCTCCAGATTTCTTGTCAGCCCCTTTAGGCACTGGAAGCTGCTCTAAGGTCTCCCTGGAGCCTTCTCCAGGCTGAACAAGCCCAGCTCTCTCAGCCTATTTCCATAGCAGAGCTGCTCCAGCCTTCTGAGCATCTTTGTGGCCTCCTCTGGACTGGCTCCAACAGTTCCACATCCCTCTTGTGTTAGGGGCCCCAGAGCTGGATGTAGGACTGCAGGGGGGTCTCACGAGAAAGAAATTTATAATCGCTTTTCCCTGCTTACCCCTTTCTCCCAAGCTGCTGGTGTGGGTCAGGAATCATATGATGAGCTTCATGCTACAGATGTGGTCTAGTTCAGTTTCCGGTGTACACAAGCCACATCCACACAGCTTCTACGAATCACATCAGCAATATGTATTTCCAGTTTTGTACTAGTCTCCATCTTGTATCTGTAACGGAACAACAGTAATGAAGGGGGAAAAGTAAAGATAGAAACAATTAGAAGAGGCTTGTCCCCTGCTATAGTTCTATGAGCTGGGGTGATGGGGAGGAAAGTATCACACTTGCTTAAGGAATTTAGATACAATGATCTTGCCACTGCCCCAAGCTTGAGCGTGTCCCATCCTGCATAAGCCTGGCCAGCCCAGTGATCTCAAGCTCATGAAGCCAAGCTGTCCCTTCACACATAAAAGAGCCAGAGTCTTACGCGGATTACAGCCTGCACCCAGGTTATAGGTAACCCTTTGCTACCTACTTACTAATGGATCTGCTATGTCGGAGATGTGAAGCCCCCAGCAGGTTGCCATTAAGAAGAAAGCAGATTCATCTTGTAAGGATGAGAAAAAACCCCAACACCCCCTAAACCCCATGGGTTTTGTTCTCTTTGCATTGTAATCCTTGTTTACACCAGCAGGATGTACAAGTTAGGCAGTGCCAGCTGTGATCAACACAAAGCATGTTCCTATGCACCAGTAAAGTGATTTTGTACACAGCCACCGAGTAAGGTTTGTGTACATACACAAGGCACGGGCTTGTACCTGTTTATAGCACAGCCCCTCAGCTGTTAGAGGGGTTGAAACCCAGCTTGGATTTTTAACCCTTCAGATTCCACTGAGATGAGGATGAAAAACTAATTCTCCTTGATTCCAGGGTATGGCTAAGGGGCTTGAACATGATAACATCGAAAAAAGTACCTGCCATAAAAAACCTGAGAGTTTAGAGCCTCAGAACACACCAGGAGAAAAAAGGCAGCTAGAAGAACACCTGAACCAGTTCCAGTTCTTTTTAACCGAACAAGTCCTTGCAGACACCCAGGGAGCGCACTTCGCTCCCCCCCTTACAGCCAGCCCTCCGTCCCTTCTCTATTGAACCCACGGCACGCACCACCCCTTCCCCCCGCCGCCGTGACGTGACGTGACGGCTGCAGCCGGTGCTGCTCGTGTCCTCCCCGCGCTCCGCGGCCGCCGCCAGGTAATGGGGGGGCCGCGGCTCTCTGCGGCCTGGCGGGGGGCGTCTCGCACCACCTCGTCTCTGGCGCACCCGCCGCGGGGCGGTGGGAGCTGGGGCAGCCCGGACTGAGGGCTCCGGCGCGGGGGGGCGGCTGGTTAGGCCGCGGTGGGGGCTGCCCTGGGCCGAGGGGGCCTCTGGTGTGCACAGCGCGGGGTACCTGAACCGGGCTGTGCTTGGCGGGGTTGGTCTGGCCGGGGGAAGCGATCCCCGCACAGCCGGGTACGGCTGCCGTGTAGGGCACTGCCGGCCTGCTCGACGCGTCCCTGGTGCTAGGGACGCCTTTGTCCCACCAGAGCCCCTTCAGTCCCCCAGGGCCGTGTTTTGTGGTGCTGAGCCTCCAAGAGACCTGGGTCAGTAGATGTGCTCAGGTGTGTCCGGGGAAGACCAGTATGGGAAGGCCTTGAGGAAAAGAAAACAAACAGCATGATTATTCATTTTAAATACATAGTTAAAGGATCAGGATATTGACATCAGTATTGTTAATGAGTCTGCGATACCAAACTGTGTAAAATTCAGAAGGAGAGGACTTAAATTCATATTTATCACTCCCAAGAAGGGGGAATTTATTAGTCAGCCATGGGCTGCACTTAATTTGGCAGCTGGGGTTCAGGTGGACGCAATGGCGTGTTCTCCCTTCCTTCAGAATCAGCTGAAGGAAATCCCACATGGAGTGGAGTGATGCAGCCCCACGGGTCTGGGGGTTTGCTGGAAGGGGGTTATGCCTCTGAAGTGTCAGTGCGTTCTTAGCAGCACTGTAGGCCTGGATGTTAATTTTGGGAGACACACAAGGTCAGGGGAACATTTACACTGTTTTCCAGTGCTGTATATTGGGAGGAATTCTGGGAACTGGACTAGGCAAATTCCCTATGGAAGATATTTTGTGTTCTACCAGAATGACAAATCCTGTTCCATTACTGCAGTAGCATTCAGATGCTTGTTATGCTAGAACTTTTCATATGAAGTAGGATATTTATGTACTCTGGACATTAATATGGATTTACTGGTTACATGAGCACCATTTTCCAGCTGAATTTCAGTAGCAGAAGTTTTCTCATAGGTCAGTTTCTTACAGCTTTGAGTACAGAAAACACTTGAGAGATGTAGTATTTCCAGTGGCACACTGAATGCAGCACCACCGAATCTTCCAGCCACCTCTTTGCAATCCATGTAGGGACATAAGTGGTTAGTTAGAACTTAAACTGTACACTGGCTTGTATGACTTGTGTACGTTCTTGTTGGTAAAGCTGTCTATACACAAGAAGTGACCTTTGGTCATAAGTGGATCAATAAGAGCTTGGTTTTGTAGCGAAGCTATAATCAGGTTAGAGATGTGATAAAATGTTGGGAAACTGACGTTGCTGCTCTTTGTCTAGCAACCTTTTAATGGATGTATGACTGTATCTGAAGTTCAAAGCTTGTTGTCTAGATTCCCCACTAGATTACCTGTACATTTAGTAATCCCACACCCAGTGCGGGGGCTCAAAAGCTATGATGGTTTCTAGGTGGTTTCCTTGTCCTGATGGGAGCTGTGCAGGTGCAGGCTCCACCAGTTCCCATGTTGTACTTCCTTCTTCCATCCATTGCCCTGCAGGTACATGGTCTGCGCCATGCTTGCTCTAATGCTTCATTGGCTTTTATGAGGGTTATAGTTCTGGTGAAGATGGACCTTGTTATTCTCATGGTGAGAGCTGCCCCTGTTTACATCTTAACTCCTAACCAGCAGAAGTCTTCTCATAGGACAATTTCATGCAACTTTGGGTACAGAAAATACTTAAGAACTGGTCAGATTGCAAGAGCAAGAGTTCCTGTGTATTGGAAGCAGGAAGGAAAAAGGAAGATGTTGAGCAGTGATGTTGGGTAAAGAAGTTGCTCTGCAAACTGAGTTTCATCCAACAAATTATAGGGTCTCACTTCCCATCTCTGAAATTGGGATATCAGTATAACTGATAGGTACAAGGTCTTGTTTGGAGTGTCAGTGATAGTAAGGCAAGCTGTATAAATGCAGAAGGAATATTTTAGCTACTTATTCTTAAAACTAAGTTATGACTTTGATAAACAGGTTAATGCAAACAGATGTTCTGTCTCTGCTCAACAGGTGCCATGTTGCCTCCGAAGAAGGGACTAATACCTTCCAGAATAGCCATGAACTGTTTATGGAGAGTCCTGGCAATTTTCTTATCGTTTCTTCCAAGCACATTGTCTCTCCAGCCAGCCCAGGCCAAAGTGTTGCTGGTATCTTTTGATGGATTTCGATGGGATTACATCTACAAAGCCTCAACTCCCAATTTTCATTATGCCATGGAGAATGGTGTTCATGTCAAACAGGTCACTAACGTGTTTATAACGAAAACTTATCCTAACCATTATACAATGGTGACTGGTCTCTATGCAGAAAGCCATGGTATAGTTGCTAATGAGATGTATGATCCTATTCTGAATGAAACTTTCTCTTTGAGCAGAATGGCTGTCTATAACCCCAAGTTCTGGGAAGAAGCCACCCCAATATGGATAACAAACCAGAGGGAAGGACATAAAACTGGCGCAGCCATGTGGCCTGGGACAGATGTGAAAATACATGGAGTCTTTCCTACATATTATATGCCCTACAACTATTTTGTTTCCTTTGAAGACAGAGTTGCTAGGCTTATTGACTGGTTTACATCAGAAGAACCCATAAACTTTGGTCTCTTGTACTGGGAACAGCCTGATGAGATGGGCCATATTCTGGGTCCAGAAAACCCACTTATGGGACCCATTATTACTGATATTGACAAAAAGCTGGGATATCTTCTGTCCGAGCTGAAGAAAGCAAAGCTATGGGATGTGGTAAATGTCATAATTACAAGCGATCATGGAATGTCAGAGTCTTCCTTAGAAAGGCGCATTGAGCTTGATCAGTATGTGAATAGAGAGCTCTATGAAGTCTTTGAGAATTCTCCTGTGGTAGCTATTTTGCCAAAAGAAGGTAGGAGTTACAGCAGTAAAATTCTCTGAAGAAAATACTTGAATGTGAAACCTTACAGACTTTGTTCCTTAACTGAAGTGGCAGCAGCAGCCACTGATGTCAGTAGGACGTCAGCCTTGAACAAGGAGTACTTGCAGGATCGCTCCTTTGTTCTTTTTGCTAGCTCTGTCAAAAGCCTGGATTAACTTTCTGAAATGAATTGTGAGCAATTTGTCTGTTGTTGACTAATATTGCCAAATATCCTTTAGTCCTTACAAAAAGTAGGATAATCTAACAGCATTATCAAGGATGAATGGTGTTCTAGATAGATAACAACTGAATGTCACATATCTTGCTTTTCATCAAAATGATATGGCTAAAGTCATAATGGAAGAATTAGATTTCTAACTCAAACAGTAAACTGAAACCAGATGGGGACCTGTGATAAAAAGAAAGTCTATGTTGGCTGTTTGATCAGCTGCCAGCCATTGTAGTTCAGTTTTTTTCCCCTGTCATTTTTAATAGGCAGCCAGTTATGTTCATACCATTTTTATTGTCATAAGATCTTAAGGTCTTTTCCAACCCTAACTATTCTATGATTCTATAGTAATGGTCAAGAACATTGTTGGATTTGAAACCTGAAGTCTGGTTGCAGTCATTGAAGTGTTGCTTAAATGTCAAGTGTATGTGTAGAGTAGTGATGTAGGGGTGCTGCTCTTTAGTTGGATGATCAAAAGCTGTAACTGTTAGGTGCAAATGCTTTGACCTGGAAAATAGCGGGTTTATGTGTGAGCAGCAGGGCTAATTTGGCTAATTGAGTTTTAAGGTGACCTTTTGAAAAGGTATGTTTTAAGATTCCCGTAACATTTGCATTACTAGTGGATAGCACTCTACTTAATGCCCCAGCAGGGAGGATATTTTGCAGACCTAAGTGACCTTTACATTTGTAAACAAATGTCTCCTGTAATTTTTTAGTTTGAAGAATACTCCAGACTAAAAGGTTAGTACATCCAGGTTGAGGCATTTGCTACCTGAGCACACTCAGGTTCTTGTATCTGAGTGCTGTTTCTGTCAGTGGGGATAGATGAGCTGAGTTTGGGAATCCCATCCTAATGGAGACAAACAAGGTTGATCAGGATGTTCTCATTACCAAATAAAGGAGTTGTAAAAGTAAACTTTAGTGCTGAAACATCCCTAATACAGTAAATGAGAACTTAAATGATGTGTAACCTGATTCTCCTGCCAGATGCTAAAAAGGAATAGTATCTCTGCAGCAATTAGATGAGAAAGGAGTAAAAGAGCCATTTCCAAAATAGCTTGGATTTGGTTTTGCCCAGAGGTTCAGGTATCTATTACACTACCAATAAACAAGAATTAACCATCCTCAAAACTAAAAGTCCTTTCTTTTGTGTTACCAGCTGTAATTTTTATTATAAACCATTTAGGTATGAAATAACAAGTACATAAGACTGATTTTTCAAGTTATTTGTCTTGCTTGTAAAACTTAGTGAGATATTGAGAAAAACTGAACACTTCAACATGCAGCAGTTTCTGCTACTTTAACTGTTTGGCTGCATATTTCTTCCCTGAGAGATGGATTAAAGCCATTATTTAAACATGATGGTGTATTAGTGTGTGTGGAACTAAGTGTATATTCATGAACATGGTACCTGTAGCACAGCTGGTGATGCTGCCCTTTTTTCTTGCATATAACATAATACATTAATTCAGAGAATTAATTTAGTATAAAAATCATAGTTTGCTGTATTTGGGGCTTTTCCTCTCTGTTATCCCACATAGAAAAGTGGCATAACAAAATTAGTACTAGAGATGCTAGATTGGAGTCCTTTTTCTTGTTGCTCTAACTATTCCTATCATATTTGGACTTCTGCTGTCTCATCTTGGCCTTTATTGTCAAGATTATTAGGTTTAGTGGTTCTTTCTTTCATGCCAGTTTGAGTTAAGTAACATTAGATGTTAATCCATTTCCAGTTTTCCTTCAGAATCTCTGTATTGGATCCTAGGAACTGAAGAGGAAAATGCAGAAGTTTTCTTTGGTCACCTCCTCGCAAACTTTTTTCCCCTGAGATACATGCAAAACTCTATGCACACTGTAAATGGTATACTTCAGGAAGCGTCAGACAGGTCAAACTAAGCACTTGCTCTGGTGGTCATCAAAGGAATGGTTTCTTGGGATAGACACTCAGAAGAGCTCACTTGGAGGAACACCTGATGCAGGATGTAGCAGTGAAGGCAGAACTAGACAGAAATAAGTTAAAAATAAGTTGTCAAAATGACAGGATGTACTTAAATTCACCTTATCTGCTAAAAATGGCAGTGTTGGCCACAAAGGAAATGTAAAAGTCTTCCAGCTGTGCTTCAGACACAGTAGTGTAGTGCCAAAACTGGCCTGCAGAGACTAGCTGTGAACTCTGCTGACTGACTGACTTGCACATATGTGTAGTAGCACAAAGTACTTAAATAAGTCATGGAGCTGAGTTACTTGGTGCCTAACAGAAGTCTTATATACATTGCATGACTTAACAGGAATCTCTGCCGATATGCAGGTGAAATTGAAGAAACTTGATCAGATGTGGGTTGTTGAACTTGCTTTTGTGTTACTGTCTGGATGTCCTGGTTTCTTCCTTCCTGTGCACTGGTGGTGCTCAGCTTGTCCAACTGCTTTCTGGCTGTTGGTGACTTTTACTGGAAAGAAAAGCTCAGAAAGTGGAAACAAGGAAATAAAGAATGGGCAGTGGAAAATGCTTATTTATTTGGTAGTGTTAGTACAGCTCTTGAGGCTTTACGCTCCCTATGGAGTAGATGACTAGGGAAGGGAAAAGTGTAGAGCTAAGAATACGAGCGAATGTGTAGTGATGTTAGCTGCTATTGAGTACAGCTGCTGTTGGAGGCCACAAGTGCCATTTCACCTGTCAGGCCAGCCTGTCACTTTGTTTGTCCCCTATTCCCTGCTTAGGCCTCTGCAATCTTTGTACAGCTCCTAATGCACTAGTGATGCCTGAACTGTGACCTGAGGGCTTCTGTTGAAAGATAAATGCAAGCTAGTTGTGCTTATCCCTAAGCAATTAATTGCTATGCACCATGTATCACAGTATTAGCAACAAACTACCTGCTCTTTCTAAATCAGCTAAACTTGTCATCAGAATGGTAGAAGATCAAAACTGGGAAGCAAATGGGGTCAGATATGTAGCTGTTTATTGGAGCGTCTTGTAGAAGAAAAATAGTTGGGTTCACTCAGAAGTAAGTTTTCAGGGACGCCAGGAAACAAAGTGGTGCTCTCTGTGGCCTTTTAAAGGAAAGCAATTAACAATTAAACTGATTTACAAAAAATTGTATCATTTGTCATCATAGCCAAGTGAGGGGAAGAAGAATATGGCCTTAACGTGTGCATTACCTCATGAACAGGTTTAGGAGCTATTGTCTCACTTTCAAGCTTTGCATGGAGCTAGGAGGAACTGGTTTCTTTTCTGTGGGTGTTAATGGAATGCTTCTAACTCATTCCTGTGAGAAGCTTATGTTCTGGTAACTATTTTTTTTTAAATTAGCAAGGCACTTAGTACTTGGGAATAGGCTGTGAAGGCCAGTGCCAGGTGTGAGCTCACTGTGAATGATGCTCTGGATTTCTCACAGTAACTTCTGTGCATGTTTTAATCCGCTCTTATCTCTTACAGCTATAATCAGCTTTTGGGGAAGTGCCTTTTGCCCTCTTATTCCAATTGTATTTTAACAACTGATGAGTTCAGTAAGCATACTGCTGGGTTTAAGTTTTGTCTTTTGTTTCTTTGAAGGCAAACTGGATGAAGTATATGAAGCTTTGGCCAATGCTCATCCCAACATGACTGTATATAAAAAGGAGCAGATTCCAGATAGATTACATTACAAACACAACAGTAGAATTCAGCCAATCTTAGCAGTGGCTGATAAAGGATGGGAAATTGTGTACAATAAGTTAGATGTTATTCAGCGTAAGTATTCTGCCTTTACAGTGTTTTGGTTGTTTTAAGACTGGGATGGAAAACTCTGTAGTTAAGTGTGTGGAATTTAATTTTTTTCCCATGGGATGATGGAGGGGGAACTGGACTTACCTTTTCAAAGAGCAAAACTTACTGAGATATGATCATTCACTTGTTTTAGTGGCCACACACTTCAGGTCTCATTGTGAGATCTAGCAAACTGACAAGCACTTCCTGAGAGATTAAAAACAAACAAAGTTGTAAGTGAGCTTGCCCAGTAGAGGATGAATTGCTTTGTTTTATGGGGTACTATTTATTTGCTAGAGAGGGTTTGTGTCGGAAATACAAGAATGCTTTCTGAAGGTCCTCGTTTTCTGTGGATATATTTGCTTACAGTAACCTTGTTCTGTTGTTAGAAAGAGTCCTCAAATACTGTGTTACTCTACAGCAGTGATTTTCATTTACCTTTCAGGTTAAGATGCATTCTAGGTGACCTGGAGGAAAAAATCCTGACATTTCAGTTCCTCTCCTTGGGGTTTCACTTTTATTATAGGTAGAATGGAGACAGTAAATTGTAGCTTTTGGTTAGCTATGAGGAAAAATAAAGGTGTCATATCGTCAGTGCTTTATTAACTGGAACCTTTTAAACTTTGCTGCTGGTTATGTAGCTGAAGGCTGTTAGCTGTAAGACAAGTACTTCAGTTATTGATAGGCGATGAGAGCAGCTTTTTGTGCTTACAGGTGTATTTACATGTGCAGGGTTTTCAGTGCCCTGCAAGGAGCAGGCACTGGAGATGCACTAGTGGGACTTGTAAACTTTTCCCTTGTTGATCATGCACAAAAGTGGACAAAGCGTAAAAGCAGCTACAGCTTAAGTTCTGTCAGCGGCTAGCAGTCAGACAGTCTGTCTTTGCATGGATTTCCCCTTCCTCCCTTTCTCCCCCCGGGAGATCTGGTCCAGTTGCAAAGTTGTAGTTTTTCCTTAGGGAAAATCAAGGAAACCTGGGTGTAGCCCAGCATGCTGTTGGCAGCGCTGTTACTGCCCTGTGAGCCTGCCTTTTTAAATTTCTCTTTCTGTCTTAAAAACAGTGTTCTCCATTCTTTTTCCTGAGGCATTTTCTCTTTGTAGTTCTGAGACTTGGTATTTGCTGGGAGACAATTATGCTGTTTATCAAAATGGTTCTTCAAAACGTGTGGAAGACTAAATGTTGTCTGTGCCTTTTCTGTGTTCTGTTAGCTTTAGCAAAAAGTTTAATGCTTGTTTGCAGCTTCAGAATATTGACCTTCATCTGTCTTTCATTTCCAGCTGGTAATCATGGATATGACAACATGTTACCAGAAATGCATCCAATTTTTTTGGCATTTGGGCCTGCTTTCAGAAAGAATGCCACTAAAGAAGTAATGAATTCTACAGACCTGTATCCCTTATTGTGCCATCTCCTTGGTATTAACCCGCTGCCACACAATGGCTCATTCAACGCTGTGAAAGACATACTTGCTGAAGAAGTTCCCTTTGGAGCAGACACCTATGCTACTGTTGTCGGAGTCTTTCTAGGCAGCTTTCTTGTTATAGTTTTTATTGCAGTTTTTGTTAAGCATTTTATCTTCATCCAAGCAAACACCATGCAAATGAAACGTACTGAAGCTGCCCAGCCACTGTTACAAGATTAGGAACACGTGGTACTGTTTCTTGTTTGTTGCCCAATATAAGCTTACACAAAAAAAGTCACGAAAATGGATAGAGGTGGGTTGCATAAATGCATGGAGTAGAAGGAAATGGGTGCTGATCCATTGGTCCAATGGAGTACATACATACCAGGTATGCAAAGAAGGAGCATGTTTCTTTTTCAACTTACAACCACTTAATGTTTCAGGGGTTGAAAATACTGTTAGGGACACTGTATGTATGTAGACATGTAGACCTTGAATACCTGATTCTGACCTACTTTTAGGGAAATAACATCAGCTGAGGTGCACTTCACAGACTATTACGTGGTGATTTAATCCCCCCCCCCCCATTGTTTTTCCTTNTTCAGGGGTTGAAAATACTGTTAGGGACACTGTATGTATGTAGACATGTAGACCTTGAATACCTGATTCTGACCTACTTTTAGGGAAATAACATCAGCTGAGGTGCACTTCACAGACTATTACGTGGTGATTTAATCCCCCCCCCCCATTGTTTTTCCTTTGAGAAGTTCTTTTTAGTTTCTTGGATTCTAACAAGTCACTGAATGGGACTAGACTTCTTTGGGGTGTTTATTCCATGATCAAGGAAGCTTTTGTGTGGATTACCATTGCAGCTAGCTTGGAAGAATAAATCCTGCAGAAAACCAACATTATTACTAAGCTAGATCATGCACTGCTAAATGTCTAAGGTTAGAGTTAGGCATATTTTTTTAAACTACTGTGTTAACTGTAGCCCCAGAATAAGAATCCAGGTGGTATTGCCTTCAGCAGTCAGCATTAAAGTGCTTGGGTTTTTTGTTTTGTTTTGGGGTTTTCCTCGGGTAAATATAGGTCTTTACTTTCTTAGGTATGTTTTGAGGTAAATGTTAAGTCTTTCGTTTTCTATTGTTCCTTGCACACTGAACTAAGTTTTCTAGGAATTCCATGCAGTTGGCAGTTTTAAAGACATATACAAGCACAACACCTTTATATCCAAATGGACTCTTCCATATTTCTGTGATGAGAGGGTTCCTTCAGAATAAGGCAGATGAATCAGGAAAGGAACGTACATGTGCAAGCTGTCTTCAAAGTGCTGTCAAGCTTGTCACTGGGTGACAGCATATGATCTGTTACTGGCGACTCTCTGGTGTGGGTTTTGCTTGCTGTCTTGTGTTTTGTCTGAGTGGACCTTAGAGTTTGATTAATATAATTAGACACACAATTGAGAG
Source organism: Agapornis roseicollis (assembly GCA_002631895.1). Classification (NCBI taxonomy): domain Eukaryota; kingdom Metazoa; phylum Chordata; class Aves; order Psittaciformes; family Psittacidae; genus Agapornis; species Agapornis roseicollis. Next base: position 32,284 of record NDXB01012601.1, on the reverse strand, counting down.
GAATATCCATATCTTAAATGTGAAAAAGCCCACTTTATTATGAAAAAGATGTAAGACTGGGGTTTGTTCTTCCAGAGGAAAGTCTCTGTCAAGAAAAATTACTATGGGTCATCAAAACTATATATTGCTCTGATGATTTTGCATGGAGCAATAGATCTTCTGCTGTTGTAGCTGTGGTGTTTTTGGTGAGATAATGTAAATGGGAGGCAAGAAGCTGCTGACTAAGGCTTGCATGAAACCTTAGTGGTTTGAAGTGAGAAAAGTTGACTAGTTGTCTGACTTGTTTAGAAGCTGATGGTTGTTTTTCCCCTTCCCTATATGAGTTGACTCTTTCTCTGCACTTTGCTTCTGACTACTATGCCTGAAGCAGAAAGAAACTCTTTCAAAATTCACACAAACTGAGTCTGGATTTCAAGTGTAATTTATTTCTTTATCCACAGCACTCAGAAAAGGGCAAAGGTGGGGACATCTTGGCCTTGGATGTGATCTGTCAAACTACTGGTGTGACTAATAGTGTAAGGCTGCAGGTGCAGGGTTGCTGGCAGACCTAGCAAGGAGCAACAAACTGACTAACTGAAGTACAAAACTCATTAGGCTGAACTTAATTCCAGACCTAATGAATGTCACCTTGGTGAGTTCAGATGTGCATGTACTCCTCACTGCCTCAGTGATGACTGCAGTGCCAGGTCACGAACTGCCTGGTGCTCAGTGTGTCTGAAGTAACAACCTGTTGAATTCTTTTGTGATGACAAGGACACTTGATTGGCATTAAGTGGTCTTGCAAACGGATGTGGAAGGTTTCCACAGACCACAGCACAGTGCAGTGGATGCTTGAGAGGGAAGGCTGTAAAATACTCCACTTTAAGCCGTATGCTGAAAGTCTACCTGTAATAATAGCTGTAGGAAGGCAAGAGACTAGCAGATCTGTGGAAGACAGCCCCTTGATTTGGGGATATGTATGAAGCCTAATGAGAATCTGACTCATCTCTGCATTCCTGCTCTTCCTGTTCTGTGTACTGCTGCCTTGTTTACATGCACTGCCATTTTCTTAAGAAACACTGAAGGAAAACACCTGAGTTAGGTGTGTCTAGCACTGTAAAACCCATTCTTAGTGGAGCTGACCATTAGGTGTGTCTTAAATTTACTTTGCTGATGCCAGCTAAAGCTGAATGCTGCAGGGGCTTCTCAGGCTGACAGATGGAGGCAATAGTGATGTTCACAGCAGTTTCTAGAGTGTCTGGGGAAGTCAGAGTAGAAAACCTGAACCTCTAAATTGTGACTCATCACTTCCCTAGCTACCTTCCAGAAAGCTGGGGGCAGACAGCAGCTTGATGCACTGATTCCAACTTTTCTTTGTTATTTGTAACTTAAAAGCAAGCTTTAGCATAAACATCATGTTTGAAGAAAGATCTACAGACTTTGTCAACGTAGTAACTGAAAACTGGAGATGCTATAAACATATCCTGTAGCTACTTCAGTTACACACGTTCTCACTTTCGAACATTTTGCTTTAATAGAAACTCTTATTGCAGTAATTTCACAGCAGTGTATATGGCAGAGGTAAAAATGAGTGGATTGTAATCTCAGAGGTGACCGTTGAACTCCAGCTTCTTTAATTGTGACCAGAGTAGTTCTATCTTGGGCCATAGTGACCCTGGATTTTAAGGAGGAGGCAAAGTTGGTGAGTGTTGTTCAGTCATCTTGGGACTCATCTGCACAAACATACAACAAGGGAAGAGTATACTTCCCCTAACGAAGGGTTTGGGAATAGTGATACTTAAAATAATTGGCAACATAAGCATGAGAATTCTTCTGAATGCCACTGGTCTGTATTGCCCTGTAAGGCCCTTCTCTGATGGGGGGTAAAGTGCAACTATATAGGAAACAGAAAGGAATCTTTCAGCATTCAGGTACTTAGGTGTAGGTTTAAACACGTTTCCCTTATTGCTGAGGTGTATTTGCAGGTACCTCTGGGCAAATATGCTAACTACTCTAGCCAGTGTTAAACTCTGTTTTAAGGTGTTGGGTGTATGCGTAATGAAATTAAAAGCACATGTGATGCCACTGGAGAAAAATAGCAGCTTTTTCTCTGATGGGAGATTTTTTCAGAGTACCTTTTGGCTGGGGAGGATCTGGGTTTGGTTTCTGTGTATATGGTTCTTTTTTGATGTACAAACAAGTTTATTGGAAATGGGTTTCAGTACACTGTATGCTACTTGTAACTTAAGCTTGGAAGCAGAGAAGCTTGCATGATTTTGTCTTTTATTACTGACCTGTGAAGCATACTTTGAGATGCCAAACATTTTGATCCTTTCTGTTTGGAAACGTTGAAGTTCAAATATATCTTTGCTATAGAGCTATCAAGCACTGAGTGCTTGCTTCATTAAAAGGGCTTCTGGAAAAAAACTTGAATTGTGGGGAAATGGCTGGGGGAGAATGGCCTTAACTCGTATGTATCCCAAATACTTCTTGTACTCTGCAGTGTATTCTGTAACTAAAAACAACTGGAAGTGCGATGGAACTTCAGAATTTTCGGTCAGAGTTCTCAGGAGACCTCTCGTTTCCAACTTTGCTATTGTATATGGAGATAACAGCTGCCTGTTACCAGGAATGGTAATAGTTTGTCAAAACAAGCTGTGCAGGTTTCCTTGGTAAAGAAAGAGCTGTGGTAATGTTATTTGCAAGGAATGCAGGCTCAAAGAAAAAGGAGCACAAAAATGCCAACCAAGGGGTGTGCAGTGACTTTCCAGAGGTGCATAACAACACAATCCTGAGCTGTGTGCTGGGAGAATGACAAACAGGCAGTTGCTGAGTCCTGCTGCTTTGTAAAATGCAGATGCAACAGGCTTCCTGCCACATCATCTTCCCTGCTTAAATAATGGCCATGAATGTGGGCTCGACCATACCTGTGCTGCTCTACACATCTTTCCAGAAAGGGCATGTTTGCACTACAGTAAAGGTAATGTGTGTTTACTACATGTGAGGCTATAGTTGTTGCAAGCACATGAAAGCACCATGTTCAATGGGCCTTGCTGTAATGAAGTCCTGATCTGAATCCTATTAACAAATCTTACTGTTTTCTGCAATAAAAGGTGGTACTATGCATATTAAAGCAAACCTCTGTGGTCTCATCATTGGAGGTATGTAATGGTGTTGGTTTGTATTCATAGACACTACATTCTTTTTGAATTACAGCAAGTTCCCCTGAAACAAATGGTTTGGACCTGTAGTTGGTTGAATCGGATCAATTGTGGAACTGTTTCTTAGTGCAAAAGGACAAAACCATAAAAACCCCAAGGGGTGGATGTTATAAAGGCTTCTCTATGCAGTGTTGAGAGTTCCTTTATGGAGGTAGTCAACATAATGAAACAGCTGTCTTCATTGCTGGGCAGTAGTGTTAGAAACTGCCCATTCCCTTCTAACCCTCTATGCTAGTTTAAGAACTTCCCTTAAACTAATATGCCCTATATGAACACTGCAGAGTTGTGTATATTTCACAAGTCATTAAATGTTGCCACAAACCAGTGTAGGGTATGTATGTCCTCTGTCACAGCTTTGAGGAAGGGGGAAGTCATGGCTTTATATGTTCCTGTTTTAAAGAGGAAATCAGGTGCTGACTTTCACAAGCATTAATGCCCACACACTATAATTGGACAGTGGAAATACTGAACCATGTTTTAGGCACTAACTTTTAAAAACAATCTTCTTTAAATATTTCACCTTTATGTCTAAGGACAAAGAGGTTTCTTCTAAGTCCTTTATTTGTACATTTATCTGTATGAAATCCTGGCTGTACAAGAGCTACTTTGAAGCCTGTCCTTCCAGCAGTTATGCCAGGAAGAAGGCTCAGTACTCTAACTGGAGTTGATGATAATTAGAAATGCAACCAGAATATAGTTTATCCTATTTCTTAATACTTCAGCTTTCTCTTTAAAACCTTCTCCACAATAACACTGTTTAGTCTCAACACTTAAGGGAGAAGGAGTTAGAGGGTAAGAAGCATTTCTGGTAAGATATGTACCACTCACTGCCTGGTTTCATAGGAGCTCTTCTTGTCAGAATGGGCTACCTACAGCTAGGAAGAGAAATACAGTTCTAGATTGTCTCATCTCTGGTAATATTCATATTCAGATTAGAGTCCTATCATTGTACTTCATCAGCATTTACATTTCTGGTAACTAAAATCCAAGTGGTAACTGACACCTGGGCCATGACAGTGATGCACAGTGGAACTGAAAGTATATCAGTCACACTGCATGACAGTTATTCAGGGAAGTAGGAGGAAGGGAAGAATAGAGAAGAGCATATACTGTGCTAATTTTAGCATCTGAAAATAACCCTTCTGACAGGTAGAGAACAGTTGAGTCTTTTACTGAGTCTGCCAGAAGGATAAAGATAACTCAGTGAGTCAAGCCTTTCTATGTACAGATGATGAAAAGCTGAGGATGCTTTCTTAAGCAAAATAACAAGAAGCTAACAACTTTCTCCAAGGAACTCAAGCATCCTCCCTTTTACAGCATCTCTAAGCCTGAGCTGCTGTAAAACGTTCATTTATAGTTACCCCTTAACCTAACCTCTTATTGTGTGTAATTAATTACTTTAAAACTTCCAGCAGGATAAGAAAGTGACTTGTGTATTCAGTCCTGTTATTGCTCTATTACAACAGTCTAAAGTCTGTTTACTGTCAGTACTGTCAGTAACAGTACTGATTTTTGAAGGGGCCTGAACTTCTCAGATGAATTCAGAGTAAAGCATTAGTCAGCAAGTAGGAGCCACCAGTTTAAGAGGGAGGAAAAAGAAAACAGAACAGGTTAGCTTGTGCATTGTGTTTTTAATCAGTAAAACAGAATCCTCAGGGAGGAAGATACAAATTAGTAAGACTTCCACAATTTAAAAAACCCCAAATACATCTGAGTTTTGAAGTGGGCAGTTAAAAGTAACCCTTCCCTCCAAACTCAGGGAAAAGGTAGTCTGTGGCTAACACCAGACTGCATCGAACCTGAGCCTGCAAACAAGAAAGCATGCTGCATGCTACCAGGCACCTGAGTGCTGTCACTTCAAATTAATCAGTTTTTCAACTGTCAGACTTACAGGAAAAGCACTTGGTAACTATAGTTCTCTTTTGAGGACAGCATTAACAATTTAATCCACCTTCTTTGCTCACTGAAAGATAAGGTACCACTAAGGCTTTCTAAATCAATTTCTTTTACAGCAAGTTACTAGACTTGCCCATTAACAAAGAATCAAGAGTTCAAATACAGACAACACTAGCCCTGGTCTACACTAGAACTTTGCATCTATACAATTCAGACACTACAGCTAACAGATCTTGCCTCAAAAACTAAACTAACTTTTCCCTTTAAATTTCCAAGGTTCAAGAGTTCAGAATCCTTGCCTGATGATTGCATATCAAACTTCCAGTTGTTGCTTTTTAGCACATGATAGCCTTCAAAAGATTATTACCAGCTGGTATACAGGGCAGAACCACCTCTATTACAAAAATACCTTTAGCAGAGTTTACACCTGAAAAACTTCTCACAGCATTTAGAAGAAGCAATTTTCCCCTACAGCCCCAAAACTGGGTCACTGAGGGATTCTCAATTTAAACTGAAATCTCTGAGATAAGCAAATGGGTACCATTCTGACTGAAGCTGTGCAGGAACTAAGTCATCCACGGGCACACATCTGGAAAGTCAAGAGCCAACTGCGCAGTGGTACAACTGCTGAAATCACACACTTTATTGCTCGAAGTAGAAGTGATATGCACCAGTTCTTTCCCTGCTGACTTCCGTTTTCCTTCTCACCAGTTTCTGGTCATATTACTGGCTCAGAGTGGAGACAGAAGTATTGGGATCTTCTCTATCCCTTCTATGCCCAAATTCAAGAACAAATCAGAACATACTGTCCAAACAGAAATAACTTTTAACTCTCATAAAAAAATATCTTTCCAAAACATGTACAAGAACACTAAAAGTCAACATTAATTTAAATTTAATACAAAACCCCCATTAATTATCAAATTATTATCCCACATTTAAAGTGTTAAAAATCCACTCAGTCTATATCCTGGCTAGTTCATACTCTGGGATTTCATCTTGAAAGTGTTCCAAAGGCTTTGAAAAACTAAGCATCCTTATTTTGTTAAGCATCTCTTCAAGCAGAATGCCACCTGCTCATTGTTTTGTTGGCTCATGTTTTACAGAACTACTAGTCAGGTAGCACATACAAACAAGTTAGCAAGATCTGGCTGTACAGTATTTTATACATATACCATTAAAGTGCAAAGAATGCCATCCAGTGCAAGTGCAGACTCTCTTCCTGAAATCCCTATTTAGCCAGCGAGATGAGGCTCCCTAACACTATCCAATTAAAGGGTCATCATCATCATACTGTAACTGAAGTCGGGAAAATGGCCTTGCAGGAGCTACTCTGTTCTTGGAGATTATAATAATGCAGGTGAAGGCAGTCAGTACCATCAAAGCCCCAATGACTATCCCAATGGCTTCTGGAAGGCTTATGCACCACTGGTCAGCAAGCAAGCACTTGGTGTTACTGAAAGTGCCGTTGTGGGGCAGCGGCGTCAGGCCCAGGATGTGGCACATCATTGGGTAAATATCAACGTTGTTTATTGTGCTCTGCTTGTAACCCTGATGAAAAGCAGGCCCATGAGCAGCCAGGAATGGATGCATGCTTGGGAGAGCATTGTCATAGCCATGGTCACCTACTGGAGAAAGGCAAAGTTTAGAGTTAAAATCAGTTTCTGTTTCCATATTGAGTATTCCCCTCCATTTCTCTCCACCCCCCAAAGGCACATATTGTAACCAAAGACTAATGCAGAACATAAAAGCAGCTGCTGGATCAAACACAGAAGGAACCCACAGTTCCTTCCCTCCTCCCCAATCCCCAGAAGTCTTTTCCCATAGTGGACTTCTGCTATGGTTCCCCCTCCATTATCTGTTTTCAGCCAACAACACTCCCAGTCTTCCCCTTCCCACTTCTCATGTCAAAGTTGAAAAGGAAGTGGCCACTCCACAAGTCAGTAACTGGAATGTAGATTTGTGCTTCTCAGGTTTTAGACAGGTATCTCCCCCTTGCAAAGCAGACACCTTATTTCTTAAAAGCCAAGCACTTTTCCTTAAGCAGGGCTCAGCTGCAGCATGTGAAGTACCCTCAAATCATGCTTATCAGATTACATACTTCAGGTGAAGGGACACCCAAGCAGTGAAAACCAAAACACAGTCGAAGGACAACGATGTCAGTGACAGGCATACAACAGAACATTTGTGGCTATAAGGCCACCAGTACTTGGACATTTGGTAGGTTTTTAAGAAATACTCAGATTTTTGGTGGAATACGAAGAGCTAAAACCCAGCTATAATTAAATTTCCTAATAATAGGCCTGAAAAATTTGCCCAAGATGCTAAAAATTTCTCATAACAAACACAGCATTTGAGGATTTAGTTTTGAGTTCATTTCTCACTAACAGTTAATGAGTCTCTTTGAGAACAGTGTCCTTGTCTCCTTCACTGAAGTTTCTGGTGTGAAATGTCAAGATTCCTATTGATTAAGTCACACTCCCCACTTCAGTGTAGTTCAATATTCCTTTTCAATGTTTCCCACTGTTACATTTGTTACTACAAAGATACTACTGCACCACATCTTGCTTGGTTTAACGCAGTCCTGTCTTTCCAGATTACATTGTGTTTTTCCTTCTACTGCTCTCCTGTTTTGAACAGAGCTGTTCCAAGTCCCCACTCCAACGAAGACTTCTATCTTTCACCCCTGAAGTGGGAGGGCTGGTGTGTGCTGACACAGGAACAGTGTAGGGATTGGTACGCTAGCCACTCCTTATGCTGCCACTATGTCTGTGATGACAAGTACAATAAACACTTAAAATAACCTTTTAGGCTAAAACCTCCCCTGCTTGATTCTGGGAAGCCTTGGCTAGCAGAACTGGTTTGAAAAGTGATTCACTTCAATTGATACAGTGTTGTTACTTATAAACATAGACTTATCAACTATTTTTAGTTACATGGATATGAATCTAACCATAAACAAGAAAGAGACCTCTATTAGAGAGCATGTGTGCCAAATATTGCCAAGTTGAAGATGATTGTACCAAATCTGTGATGAAATTAAAACATAAACATATCGTACCTTGAAAACAGTACTTTTGTACAAATAAACATAAATTCATAGAATGGTTTGGGTTGGAAGGGGCCTTAAAGCGCATCCAGTTCCAACCCCCTGCCATGGGCAGGGACACCTTTCACTAGACCAGGTTGCTCAAAGCCTTATCCAGCCTGGCCTTGAACATTGCGAGGGATGGGGCAGCCACAGCTTCTCTGGGCAACCTGTGCCAGCACTTTACCACCCTCATAGTAAGGAATCTTTTCCTTATATCTAATCCAAATCTCCCCTCTGTCAGTTTAAAGCCCCTGGCTTTCATGTAACTGTTGCATTTATTTTGGTAAGTTATAGACATCTCTCTTGTCTGCCAAGAAACAACCCTGCATGTGAAACACCTGGAAATATATATACATATATAATCACACCTATACGTATGTATGTATGCAATTTGACATTCATTGCATGTAGCAGGAAAAACATGCATAGCTTAGCAGTGCACTATATGAAGTGACATCTCATTTGTTTTTTCTCTTTAAAATATACTATTTCATACCCCTAACAGGAAGACCTCTGGCTTCTTCGGCCATTATTGTTGTGTTCCTATTATTTTTAGTATTTCACCCCATTTATTTTCTATTATATGTGCTGTAGCATTAAGTATTGTGTCTGGCATGCTTCAATCTGTGCTCTTACATTATTTTATAAATAAAAATGAGCTAAACCACCTCTAGTAGAAGCTTGAGACTGACTTGCCCAAGATAGCTCTTATTTTCTACAAATAGCTTATATTTTAGCCAAAGAAATATCCCCCATCTCTTCCTCATCCATTCCAACACTCCAGACTCAGGCTGAGCATGTTCTAGAAAATGCTGAGATGTTCCTAAAGAAGCACACTGCCAGGACACCACTCATTAAACTAGGACCAGCCTGTACATGGCTGGGATAAACCCAAGACAGTTTATCAACATAAGCCACCAAGAGCACAAATGAGGGACATGCACTTACATTTTGACAGTGACTCGTTCTGTACAATGGTCCAGCCTTCGTCTGCAACCAGGATTATGGGTTGGATTCTCTCATTATGACTATAATGAAATCTGTCTGGAATTTCTTCTTTGAGATACGCTTTCATGTGACTGCTGCATTTTTTCAGTAAGTTATACACGTATTCCTTGTCTGGCAAGAAAAAAAGTGCATGTGAAACAGCCAGAAACCATGTCCTGGTACTGCAATCACCTGCCATTAAACCCGAGATGGTTTCTATATTTTTTTCAAAACAGTTATTTTTTAAAAGGCACATAGAAAAGTTATTTGTTCAGGTCCCCAGTGCAGCACTACGTGTATCAAGGTGAATCTGACAATTTGCTCTCATTTTCAATAAGGCACCTCACAACTGTGGGTTTGAAACCACAATTGAATTAACCATCTGAACGCGCAAAGCAGGAGGGCAAAACTCAAGCAGAGAAATCAAGAGGAGACAATCACACCCCAAGGCAGTAGATTTGGTTACTATATATATCACTTTGTTCATTAGAATTGCTTCAGTTTGGCCACAGATGTGGAAACTGAGACCAGCAGTGTCATGACATGCTGGTTAGTAATTACTCCAAGATACAAAAATTCTTAATAAACACAAGGGCTTATTTCACGCTCACTGTGAATTATAACCATATAGACTAAGTGAGCAACAAGACAGCAGGCATAGAATCACAAAATGGTTTGGGCTGGACGGAACCTTAAAAGAGGCTATCTATTTCCAACCTCCCTGCCATGGGCAGGGACACCTTCCCCTAGACCAGGTTGCTCCAAGCCCCATCCAACCTGGCCTTGAACACTGCCAGGGTTAGGGCATCCACAGCTTCCCTGGGCAACCTGTGCCAGGGCCTCACCACCCTCACAGGGGAGAATTTCTGCCTAAAATCTCATCTCAGTCTCCCCTCTGTCAGGTTAAAGCCATTTCCCCTTGTCCTGTCCCTACCGGCCTTTGTACAAAGTCCCGCTCCAGATTTCTGGAAGGCCCCTTTAGGCACTGGAATCTGCTCTAAGGTCTTCCTGAAGCCTTTTCTTCTCCAGGCTGAATAAGCTCAACTCTCTCAGCCTGTCTTCATGAGCATCTTCATGGCCCTCCTCTGAGCTTGCTCCGATAGGTCCATGTCCCTACTGTCTTGGGGGCCCCAGGGCTGAATGCAGTACTCACATGAAGAGCCTGTGTACTTTCTCAACAAGCTGTACTAGGACCATCTTTATCACCCATAACAATTTGACACCGATTGCCAAAGCAAAGTACTTTCTAAATAAACATTCTTTAACTTATTCATTATGTCAAACTTGCAAAAGCAGTGTAGTTCACCTTGCAGAGATGTGAACAATCTGCCATAGTATGTATGTTTTAGTAGTAAGATAAACAACATTTAATTCTCAGTGTATGACTTAAATAACGAAGAAACAAACCAAAACATACTCTGTCTTGGCAGCACCGCAGCAACTGGACTCTTGTCTATCAGAGTGTAGTTGTTGCGCCCAATGCACTCATCCAGGACAATCAGCTTCTTTGCTGAACAGGAGGCCATTCCATGATCACTTGTTATTATGATATTAATAGTATCCCACAAACCTAATGCCTTCAATCTATTGGTAAGGAAACCAATATGATTATCCACTTCTTCTAATACATTGCGCATGTTCTCAGTGTCATCTGGCCCATACTTGTGTCCACTTGCATCAGGCTCTTCCCAGTACAGTATAGCAAAACTGACTACTGGATTAGAGCTGTTGAGCCAGGCAGTGATTTTCTCCACTCTCTCCTCAAATGTTACTGAAAAGTTATACTTCATGAAGAACTGAGGGGTCGTATCATTAATTTTTACATCAGTACCAGGCCACATTGCAGCAGCACTTGCTCCATTTCCCTGCTGTTGATTTGTCACCCAAATTGGAACTGCCTCATTCCACCAGAAGGGATCCGAATCATTGAACTGTGAAAACTTCTTCTTGGCATCTGCATCGTACATGTCATTGGCCACAATGCCATGACTTTCTTCATATAAACCTGTCACTATGGTATAATGGTTTGGGAAAGTCTTGGTGATAAAAGAATTTGTAACTTGTTTTACAAGCACACCATCCTTGATGAACTCCTGAAGATGAGGAAGTTTATAGGTTTCCAAGTAATCAGCCCTGAAGCCATCAAAGGACACAAGGAGTAACCTGGATACTGGATCACCCACAGAGCGAGCACAACAGGCTACTATTCCAGAGAAAAGTAATGTTAACATCGAGTTCATTGTTGATACTTCAAAGTATTTACAGCAGGTAATCGGATGCACCTGAAAAATTCAAAAGATAAGGCATGTAACACAAAGTAATTGTACTGGAACCAGTTTAACTAGCTAGACATCATGTACATCTTCCTTGTAGGAAATAACTGCAAAATAACCCGTCTAAACAACCACTGAAGTCAACAGTGGATTTCCCTACTGACTTTGGAAGCTTCTCACATATTGTCATAGTTTTCATACATTAAAACAACTGAGCAATGAGATTTTCTTTCATTCTAGACTAAATAAAAGAACTGCTTTCTCTTTTTTAAGCCATCACTCCATCGTTCTGTGTGTCTTACTATGATTCTGCATTCAAAGACAATCAGTATTTTTTTTTCATGTTCAAGCACAGACGCCTGAACAATTCTGGCTCCACATTTAAGAATCCTTTGCAGCTCTACATCCTCATTACACATCACTGTTCAGAATTTGTTTTCTTCTGTAATTACAATTTTTCCTTTTCATTCCATCTTTTTCCACAGTTCCTACCTTTTTCCACAATTTCCACCCTCTCGAGTTGCTGGAAGACTTCTGAGCCTTTCAACACTCCTATTTACTCATTGCTTACTCTGTACATAAAACTGCCAGGAGTAATTTCTGTTTTCCTTCTAAGCTGTTGCACTTCTACCATAACAGCATTTAAACCTGTTCTCTATGTATCATATTTCTTTCTAAGTAAAACTAAAAACAATCACTAGTAACCTTAGGTATGAATCAAGTATTTCTCACCAATGCATTCATTACTATTATGAAACAAGGCATAATTTGTAAGCCTTTTTTTTATCCTTAAACTTATTATGTGACAGGAGTACTTTGTTCAGAATTATTCTATAAGCCTTTAAGAAACAGGAAGTGAGTTCCAGGTTTCACAAAAACCTTTGCAAGATGGCCACACAGTGTATTTACTTTTTGAAAGTAAAACCCACCAAATTTCTCCTTTATCTTGCACAACCAAGGGTGATGCCAGGATAAAAAGCAGGTCTTTTCCTAACTAGAGTAATATCTTCTGGCCTATCTCAACACTTTTCCCCAAACTCTTAAAACCCGTGAGTGAATTACTTCAAAAATGAAAGTAGCTTTAATACTGGCTAAAACTTCAGGAGGGAGAGGAATTCAGAGCATGGGAAACCAGCCCCCACAACCAACAGTTAAAGTTCCTTTAGAAGATACAAATGTTTGCAGAAAGGATAGTCCAAAATAATTCTAAGGGATCTTATAATAAGAGAGGACTTGTGACACACAGCCCCTTTAAAGAGAGGCAAAAATGAAGAAATTACATAAGCAATGGAGCAGAGAATTGCCTGCTTCATGTTATCAACTGCCTTAAAAAACAGAAGCAAGGCTTTTCACAGCACAGTAAGACTTAAGACCATAATATTAGCTTCGAAGTACCCCAAAGATGCTAAGCATTTCTGGTTTACACACTGTATCGGCATTACTCCATCCCTGTTCGCATGGGATGCCCCATCCCTCGCAGTGCACAAGGCCAGGCTGGACCGCGCTTGGAGCAACCTCGTCTAATGGAATGTGTCCCTGCCCATAACAGGGGGTTGGAACTAAATGAGCTTTAAGGTCCCTTCCAACACAAACCGTTCTATGGCTACAGCTATCCTGAACCTCCTAACCAGGCTTCCACGTCCCCTGTTGCTCGGCTCGGTCAGGAACGCGCTACCTTGCCGGCTGTCACCGCAGATCCACTCAGTGCTCAGTGTTCCTGGAGCCAGAGCACCTGCACCGCGGGGCCGCTCAGCCAACGGGCCAGCCCCTTGAGGCTCCGGCCTCACCGCGCACACCGGCAACGTCTCCACGGAGCCCGACATCACTTCATTTCCCCTCACCCTAGAACCGAGGGAGTAGGAGACGGAGCTCCCAGAGCCCGGGGGGGTCCCTCGGCCCTGCCCCGTTCTGCGGTCAGGCAGCACCACTCACCACAGCCCAGCTGGCGTCCCCTTCCCCGCTGCCCGACCGCCGCTGTTCCTCCCCGACCCCACCGTGAGGGCCCACTCCTGGTGGCAGCGCCCCGGGACAGACGCGGACAGCTCTGGAGGTGTCCGACGGCGGCAGGAAGCAAGGACAGCAAAGCGCCTGCGCACCCGCCACCCTCGCCGCACCAACCGCTTTAGGGGCGGCAGCGCCGGCACTGCCTGGGTGGGCGCGGCAGCGGGGGGCTTCGCCGCATGTGATTGGTTCAGGGCTCGCTGGCGGGAGCGCCGATTGGCTGCGGGGAAGTGGGCGTTGCGCTGTAAGACGTGGGGGGGAGCGGGGAGCCGAGCTGGGGAAGCTGAGGAGGATTGAGGGGAGTTGTGGGGTACAGGGGGGAGCGGAGGTGGGGAGAAGTGAGGTGTGGGGCGGGCTGAAGGGAACTGGGGGGATTGAGGTGAATTGTAGGGAATCATAGGGAGCTGGGGGAATGTGAGTTGAGTTGAGGTGAGGAGCCTAAGAGGGGCTGAGAGGAGGCAGGTTGTAGGGAGCTGTGGTGGACTGAGGAGTAGAGCTGTGGGAGGTTGATGGGAGGAGAGCTGAGGCGAGCTGAGGCGAGCTGTGGGAGGCAGCTGTCACAAGCAGGGAGATGTGGCAGGTTGTGGGGGAATGTGGGGTTTATGAAAGGTGTCGGCTCCTCCGGGCTGGGATGCGGGTCCTGCCGGTGAGGGGTCCGAGCTTTCCTGGGGCACAGGCTGCTTGATGGGGTGCTGCTGGCTGCAGAAGGGTGCTGCAGGGCTAGGCGAGTCTGTGACCGGTTGCGTGACTGGGAGTTATCCTGTGTCTCACCAGGATGCCTGTATCCTGCCTTCTTTGCAGCTGTCGCATCAGCCCCGGGCTGTGGCCTTTGCGAGGCAATGGCGGTTGTCAGCGTTGATTATCAGTTAGTTTCCTGTTCTCTGGGACACCCGTTTGGTCGTGCAGCTCCGAAAGTGACTGTTCATATTGTTTCCTGTGTGTGACCTTTTTGCCTTCTCTTGTGGCATGCTGGTTTGCCCTAAAACTTTAACTACAAGCAGGAAACTGTGAGTTGTCTTATGTAAGTATGTATGTATGAACTGTGCTGTTGCATGTAAGTATGCTGAATGCCGCTGCTGCTGTTAGGAAAGCAGTGTGTTATGGTATGATGTGTTGAGATCTGTTTTGTGTCCTGGTGTAAATTTACTTCATAGATTAAGGCAAATAGTTCACATGCCCTTGGTTTTCCTTTTTATTATGAGAAGATGTTAGTAATTCTGCAAAATTTGTTAAGTTACTGGTGCTGAATAATAATGAAATCAGCTCTGCCTGAACAGAGGAAAATAAGTGTCCTTTGGTAGCACAGAGCAGAAATAATCCTTCCATTTTAAATTTCATCAGAAGAACTGAGAAGACAACCTGTCTGTAACTTCATGGCAGACTTCAAGAATTCCATTCTGTGCAGCCTCGTAGTTTGTTTGTACTCAATGCTTCATAGATTTGAGCTTGTTTCTTTCTAATGCCTTTTATATATGCATGAGTTTGGCAGATTGTGCTACCTTTGCATGCTGACTGTGGAGTGGCTCTAATGGTGTGGTATAATCAGCTGAATAAAATGGCATGCCTCTGATTCACCTTTATTTAGGGAAATGTAGTAGATGGGGCAAAACACAGGAGTTAAAAAAATCTAGGTGAGTTTATAAGACTTCTTGAAGGTATTTCCATGTTGTTTGTCTAGTTCAAGTCAAGGACTTTGTCTTTTGTCCCTTTTTTCTTTTTGTTTTATTTGTTTGTTTGTTACACTAATTCAGGTCTGTAAATATGCACATGACAGTAGATCATGTGGAGGAGGGAAGTTCCCTTTACCAATTTATTTCCTTCAAAGTATTTATTACACAGAGGGAATTAGAGGTCAGGGGAGCACATAACAGTTGTCATCTTTTAGCCAGTATCGTCAAATTTCGATTGGGGTCTTCTTAGAAACTTTATGTAGAGATACAAATGTATTTTAAGCACCAATGCTCTTTTGTTTACTTGGTTTGGCAACATAATTACTCAGCTATTCAGTGCTAAAAGGTGTGAGTAATCTTTTTTGCCCTTCCCCAGGTGCTTTTAAAAGCTATTTGCAGTATTCAGTTATTCATGAGCCTGGCCTAATATAACGTGTTCAGTTTGACACATCATAAAAGCAGCATGCCACACCAACTTTGGACTTTGAACTGGGCTAACCAATATGTATTGCATATTTAATACATCTCTTGGTTCTGTTTACAATGTATGCCTATGAGAAAGGTGTGGTTACATGTATACCTACATTAAGAGAAGTAAATCTGGGAGGTACCAATATGTTTGCCTTTCATCACCTTAATATATCTCTGTATTGCATTTCACCCCATATTTGGCTGTGCAGACTGCAGTTCTTCTAAGCTCTAGACCATACTAAATCCTGCCTGAAGCTGCACAGATTTACTGGTCTGGTGTAATGGAGCATTTGCAGCTTGAATACTATTACACAGGTTCATTTGTGTCAGTGGTATTCAGTGAATGATGGGAAGTAAAGGGTAGGCAACCTCAAAATATTCTCAGCATTTGGCTAAGTTTAGTAAGCACTTAATTTTTAGATGGGAAACAATACCCTCCTGTTGGCAGTGTTATGGAGGGAAAACAACTCCTTATTTATGTGCGAAAAAACTGAATGTTGCACACAGGTTGTTCAGATACTTGTCTTAAGAATAAGCTGGGCATTCTCTTTCTTAAGAAAAAGCAGGGCGCTCTCATTACTTAAGAGTTAAAAACCCTCAATATTGACAGAGGCGCATTTTCCTGTATTTTTCCTTTTATTTTTTCTTTCTTTAATTTTATCTATGTGGTGTAATCTTTTTTGATCATTTTTCCTGAATATTTTTTTTTAATCCATTCACTGTGTTTTGATGCATCTTTATACAGTTGAGATAAAGAAAAATGGGAAGACATTCCATAAAAAAGTAGAAGTTTTAGGTGACTAACACCTGTTAAACTGTATTCAATGTTAAGCTTTTAGTGCCCATTTATTCCAAGAAATAGGTTGTATAAGGAGGCTATAAATGAAACAGGGCTTTTGACTCTGCTGTTCCTCAAGCTGTCCATGGAATGATGTCCAGAAGGCAGCATGACAACGTTATAGAGAGTAGGGTGGTGTTTCTGCTTTCTCTATTTTGGATACCAGAGCCTGCATCGTAAATGAGCCTGAAGCCAGATTGCTTGGGCTTCCTAAGGGTGCTTGGTTTCAGAGGCAAACAAGCATTTTGAAATGATTCCAGATTTTAAAGGTGAACAGAAATGTTTTCCTTGGAGCACTTGGGGAGTAAAAAGCCAATATTTCTTAGGCTCTCAGGTTTCTAATGGAGTTTCTGACCATAGAGCTAGAGAGAAAACGAAACAAAGTTTTATAAAAGGACATGGAAGACCACAAATAAAGGGTTTTGGAACATCCAAATCAGCAATAATTGTTTAGGCCTTTCAGCAGGTAAAGCAGATTTTCAAATGTCTGTTGATAATTCCTGGTATTTTTAATATTTAAAAGCTGTTGATGAGAGTTGAGTGTCCTGTGCAAAGTAATTTTCTGTTGTTTGTCTAGTTGCCAGTGGAGTAGCATCTATCTTCTGCAGAGTTAAGTTTACTGATATGCTGGCTTTAAATATGCAATTTTGCAGTCAGTAGAAAAGCAAAATCTGGGTGAAGATGAATCACTGTTATTACAGCACGGTCCTGAACTCATGAGCTAGCCTGCAGCATCCAGGTCAGTTTTAGCTGAGCAGCAAATGGGTTTCTAGAGGCTTGACTGCTGTGTGGAACAGCAAGATGATCAATGTCTTTTACCAAACCACTGTCTTCCAAAATGTTTTTTAGTGTCTGTTTTCATTTCCTTATTATGTACTATGTCTTAAATAGAATGCAGAAACTGCTAAAGCTGCACATATCAACAGTTATTGTAAAACTGACCTGAAGCATATGTTTCAGAACATGCTAACTCCATACACACACATAACAGTACAGATAAAATTGTCAGTGTATCTGTGCAACTTCTTGTCCCTTGTAAGGTAGCCCTTCTTAGCAGCAAGGTTCCAGTGATCTTCCTGGATGCCCAGAGGTGACCATCCAAAGGCTGGAGCGCAAACAGGGCCATACTGAACAGTCTTGTTCCTCCTCCTCACCAAATCATTCCCATCTTGAAACAATTTGGGGAGCTGCAGATGCTTGAACTGCTAGAGTGCTGCTTTTCACAGTCTGTTCCTATCAAACAGGTCTATGGATATTAATGTCTGTGGCAATAACTGGATAGGGGAACTTAAATCTCTCATTCTTCTAGAGGGGACAGAAAAAAAGATCCCTCCATTTCTACTGACATAAAAAAGGTTCACCATCATTCAGTTTCAGGTTCAACTGTTTCCAAGAACACACAGGTGTTTTAACTATTAGGTTTTCTTGCTAGGACTGGACAAAGCTACTTTAGAGCAAGCAACTGACAGACCTCAATTTATTTAGGTTGTGATGAAAGATTTCCAAGCTCTTTGCTAAAGTGTGGAAGCATCTTCAGGGAGAATAAATAAAACTTAAAGATTATTTTAATTAAAGTGCTAAAATCATAGCAATAACCAGCTAGAAATTGCCTCCTGAGAAACTGCAATAGAAACAGATTGCTGTTTCTAAACAGGGCTGTTAACTACTAAAGCTGCTTGTAGCACTTCTAGATGAGTTGGAGTTTCCAGTGCTGTGGAATGTCTGGGAGGCAGGCAAATTATTTGCTTTCCTGAAGGGGTACTGAGGAAAAAGTCTTGTATTGGGAATCTGAATTAAATAGTTCAATATGTCATTTTGCCTTTATTTACTAATCTCTGAGAAGATGCAAGGTATGCTGACATTCTTGCTACTCTTCCTTCTTTCTACCCTTCTCTTCCTCTTCAGATAACATACTCTAACAGCATAGGAACGTCTTTGCAAGCTAGCTTTCTGCTTGACTATTTTAAGCTGGAGGTGCTGATTGCTGCTAAAAGGGGTTTAAGGGTGAACAGCTTAAGTTTCAGTAGCAGCTTCAGTGATTTTAACATACTATTCTAAGTGTGTCAGGGCCGTTACTATATTTGCTGGCCTTCAGATAAAACCAAGTTGGTCTATGCAAACTCAAATACCAGTAAATGCCTGTATGTGTTTTGTGGCTACTGAACTGAGCTCTGTGTTTCTCTGTAGAGTGAACCAGGCAATTATCTAGGTTCGTAGAGTGAGTTTTGGAGTTCGTTTCTAGGCTTTTAAATGTAGGCGAATTCCAGCCTTGATGTCTGAGAAGATACCTATTTGAAGGTGACTGACTTTTGGAGCAGTAAAGACTATCTCCAGAATACACTTAATTTCATTATGATAAATTTTTTTTCATCTATTCTTATCATGGTCTCTGAGTTGCCCATTGCTGTCCATTGGACTGTATAAAGAATTAGTGGCTAGCTGGTGCAGTGCCATGTTTTGGCTTTAGTCTGAGAACAGTGCTGATAACACATCAATGTTTTAGTT
The DNA here is from genome assembly GCA_002631895.1 of Agapornis roseicollis. Taxonomy (NCBI): domain Eukaryota; kingdom Metazoa; phylum Chordata; class Aves; order Psittaciformes; family Psittacidae; genus Agapornis; species Agapornis roseicollis. Next base: position 13,352 of record NDXB01012601.1, on the reverse strand, counting down.
GTTCCTCAGTGGCACTTGTCTGATCAAGGACTTTTCAGTCTCTCATGCTCTGCTAGTTGAGGCATGGCACAGGAAGCCAGGAGGAAGCAGAGGCAGGACACCTGACCCAAACTTGCCAAAGGGGTATTCCATACCACAGCACGTACATGTATGTGCGTACAGAAACTGGGGAGAGTTACCTGGAAGGGGCCAATCACTGCTCAGGTTGGGCTGGGTATCAGATAGTGAGTAGTGAGCAGCTGTATTGTGCAACACTGTTGTTTATTCCTTCTTCTATTTCCTATTATTGCTGTTATTAGTCTATTATTATAATATTTTATTTTAATCATTAAACTGTTCTTTTCTTAACCCATGGGTTTTTACATTTGCTTTTTTTTTTTTCCAATTCTCCTTTTTGTCCCATTCGGGAGTAGGGGGAGTGAGCAAGTGGCTGTGTGATGCTTAGTTGCCAGNTTTTTTTTTTACCCTTGGTTTTTTACTTTTTCTTTTTTTTTTTCCAATTCTCCTTTTTGTCCCATTCGGGAGTAGGGGGAGTGAGCAAGTGGCTGTGTGATGCTTAGTTGCCAGCAGGGCTTAACCCATGACATCTGGACTTTCCTCAGCATTATGCTGGGGCTCCAGAGCTGGATAAAGTACTGCAGGTGGGGTCTCACCTGCGTAGACTACAGGGACAGAATCCCCTCCTTCAATCTGCTGGCCATGGTCCTTCTGATGCAGCTCAGGGCATGCTTGACACATTGCTGGGTGATGTTGCGCTTCTCATCACCCAGCATGCCCAAGTGCTTTTCCTTAGGGCTGTGCTATGTCAGCCTGTATTTGTGCTTTGGATTGCCCCCACCCAGGTGCAGGACCTTGCATTTGGCCTTGTTGAACTTCATGAGGTTTTGTGTACTAACTGAAGTTATGGTCATGTTAATTCTGATATTTCTTGCATTAAAAAGAATAAGGTTAGCATACAAGTAGAAATTCGGTCCTGAAGTAAAAAATACACCTTGAAGATCATGAGTTTTGTTGCTCATGTTCTTTATTCTTATGTGAATTTTGCTGCTTATGATTATATTGTTATATGTATTTCTGTACAGCAAGTAACCAGTGTGATGGGATGTTTCACATCAGTATTAGTGGTAAGGGACACAACTTGAATTACAGAACTAACAGCAGAAAGTATTGCTAGCATCCTAGATTTGGGAGCAGAGGAATTTGGGGAATGGATTAAATTGGTGATTTCTCTGTTTTGTAGTCTTATATTCTTGTGACAGTAGAGCTGGGCCTGATGCTTGAAGGGCTTTACTTTCCAATGGAGAATGGAGCAGAGTGATGCTGAGACCTTTTAGTGCCCTCCTGCCTCATACGACCTCTTTCCTCTCACTTCTCTGCAAGAGAGAAGTCCCATTTCACTGGACACAAGTTCCTTTGCTGGAACAGAGCATTTTCAGCTTGGGAGCAGGGGGAAGCAGCACAGGACAGTCATGTTTGAAGCCACAATGTGGACACCTCAGTTTTGATCTTGTCTTACAGCATAACTTTTGAATCATGGCACCAAAATTATTTCTGTCATCCCTGAAGATGAAATATAAAGGTTATAAACCAGCAGTGGGTTCACATAAGCTGACTTCAAATGGACCTGATTTTCACCTGGATAAATTTGTAAATGTGGTCAAGTTTACTCTGGGGTGTTATCACCCTGTCACAAGAGTGAAATCTGGATCTTGGAGCTGAATGGGACTTTTCTTTGCTCTTGGAGGGGGCAGAGGAAAGGAGAAGTTTTCTGACTAGTGAAATCCACATCAACTCTACTTTTAAATAATACTCAAACATGACTCTCTTATTCCTTATTTTACCTGTGATATTTCATACCCTCCAGCAGGTGCTGCTGCTTCCTGCTGATGTTGTCTTTGTGCAGGAAAAAAAAAAAGTCACTGGATTTAATGCTGTGCAATTGGACTTTATTCTTTGTTTTGCATCATGAATATGTCTGTGTTCTCTTTTCTTCATTAAGTTATTTGCCAGAAGAGTGACTAGGAAGGGAATTTTTACAATCCCAGCATACTTAATCCTGCACAAGCACTTTGTAAGAAGGGTTGAAGATCAAGGGAGTTGCTTATCAAGGCCATGCTCACAGCCAGTTGAACAGATGCAGGTAGACATACATTTTTACTTCTAAAAATGTAAAGAAATGCAAGTGTTTTCATAAAAGTAAAAAATAAGAAATAAAGTAATAACATTTTTAATTGGCTTGCTGGATTTCCCAAGTTTCCTGCACTTTATCATCACTCTAATAGCTGGTATGGGACGCTTGAAGTTTGCAGTACAGATGACAGCATGAATTTCATAATCTCTTATTTAGGATTTCCACATGAATAATTCTGACTGAATTACATACAGAAAATATAAATAGGAGATGTGATTGGTTCTGTTTGCTGATGAACTGCATGTGCCAGGCAGGAATTTGGGGGTAATAATAGTTGAAATTAGGCCGTGATATGGATTAGATATCCTTGGAGCCCCTGAGGTGCCCTGATGAGCTAAGAGAGCTCCTTGATCTCTGATACTTACCTGCATCTTTGTACCGTGTTTCTGATTGTGACTATGCTTTTGGCACTTTTGGGATTATCTAGGAGCCTTAGTTGAATCCAAGTTTGATAAGGTGAAGTATTGGTTTGCTTTTGATATTGAACTTTAATAGTTGTCTAAAAAGTTCAATGTAAGAATAAAGATAGTAAATTACTATTATAAATCTCAGACAGGAAGCACCTGCTACTCTACAATATGAAGCAGCACATGGTCCCCTAGTTCTGTTTGGAGATGCCTGCAATTACAATCCTTTTTTTAATCTCTCTTCTGTGTTTCTTTTACAAATCCAACCTTGCTGTAGCAGTTACCTTGCATGAAGTTACAAGGATGGGTCAGGAGGAAAACGCCTTTAATTTAAATTGTGGCTTAACTCGAAAAGATTAAATATAATTGGATCCTAACAGTTCTTGTAATAATCCATACAAACCAGATGTAGTAAACATCTAGATAAGAAGTCAATAAGGTCTGAAGTTCTCACAACTTTGATAAATTCAGATTTGAATCTGTAATGATTTTCAAGTCCACTGATTTCAGATGCTCTGGAATCTGTATCCGTTTTTAAGAAGGATGCTAAAGCTGGAAGTGTTCCTCTGCTTTAGACTCTGTGGGGTTTTCTGTGTATCTCTATCCTTTAGAGAATAGGAACTGCATGGAGAAGGAGGCTAACTAGATTGCTGAAGTCAAGCAGCATTAACCCAACTTTGGCAGTTTGAGTGTGTGTCTTATGACATGGGGATGTATAACCTGAATGTGATTACAAGTAATTGATAAATAAAGTATGCATAATAATAGTTAATGCTTATTCAGAGCTTTTTTTTCTCCTCCTAGATTCCAGGGTAGCTCACAAGCCTTTTACAGTCTTGGTCTTAGTTTATAGATGAGAGGATGAAGTTGTTAAATGTGGAGTCATTCAAGATCAAGTGAACCACTGTCAAAACTGGAAAGAGTTCAAGTTTGATGCCCTTTTCTCATGGATACATCACTTTATAATTTTTTTTATAAATTATTATAATTTGCTGATGATATTGTAAGTAACCAGTGAAAATTTGTAGATGATTGCTTGTTTTGTTGAGGCACTTTTGCCTTGCTTTTCCTTGAAGCTAGGTTTTTGTGGGTTGAAAATATGAGTAAATGGGTGAAGTCTGCATTTCTTTCTCTTTACTCAAAATGTGCATAAGATTGTCAAAAAAACTATTTTTGACTTCCTATGGAAAAAAATACTTATTTCTTTACCATAGCTTTGTATGTGCTTCATCCGTTTGTCACTGTACTTGGCCAGGCTATATCTTGATGAACAACAAGTGATTCCATCTCCTAAGATGTAGTAACCAGCAGTCAGATCAACAAAGGAGTTAAAACTGAGACAGCCCTTTTACTTCAGTGGAAGTGTAGTTGTTGATTTATAGCTCTCAGTAAATGATTATTGGAGATCTGCCATATGTAGCACAGCATTCAGAAAGCACACCACAGATTCTGCTTCCTCCTGAAGAGCCTTTGTCAACATCTCACTTCAACTGCAGTCTTGTAAAGTACCAGCAGGCAGGCAAAACTCACCAGCCAGCAGTCATGGAAGATCAGGTCTTTACCAATGTTTATCAAAATGGCAACACAACCAATATCTATGAGATTCAGGACTCTAAAGAAGACAAAAGGGATAATCTTTATGATCATGTCCGTGAAGACCCAGCATCTCCTTCTTCCATCACTACTCTTCCAGAGAGCATGGATAGTAGTCAGGACAGCTCAGAAGATAGCTGTAGTAATTCTGTGGCCCTTCAGCATGGGGCTGATGGGGAGGATGGTTCTTCATCTCACCATGGTGCTGAAGAAGACCACCCATACCAGGAGATGGATCTGATGAGCCCAACTGTGGAAGATAAACATGTAGAGGGCATGATGTTTAAGAGCAACATGCATTTTCCTCTGGATTTCCAGTTGCGCCGGAGCACTTCTTCCAACTCTCCAACTTCCCTCAAGTTCCCTCTTAACAATAACTTTGGAGAAACTGACAACTTTCAGGAAGATTGTGAGATTTTCATGTTTGTAAAGGTAAGAGGTTGAGTGCTTCTAAGAACACACCAGTTTTAAATCCCAGTCAGTGTATGTGTCTTCCAAATCAGTAAAATACATCTACTCCTTTGTTCCCAGCTCTGCTGCCTGTGTCCTGTAGGGGTCAATTCGTTCACTTACCTCTTACATATTAAGGTACAGGAAGAGATTTGTGTTGTGTGGAGATGACTGGGATTTCAATAGGATGTCTGAATGTGGTGAAAGTATTCTGATTGTTGCTGCAATTTATTGATTCTGTGAAATCTGTTACAGCTAGACAGCTGCTACTTGGTTTACTTTAGCTAGTTCAGATATCTCTGTGTTTCACTATTTGGCTAGTAGCTATAGCTCAAAAGTTAGTAATGCTATGAAGAAAGCTAAATATATGGTTTAAATAATGGCAATAAAATTTCTACAAATGCTCATCCCTGAAAGTGGTTTTCCTTTTATTTCTTCCGGTGTTCAGATTAATGTGTTTCTGTGACAATTTTAACTAATTTCAAGTTCAGTAGAAATTACTGAGGGGACTTTAACACTTCCTCTAAAAAGTATTTTGTAAATACTTGTAGTATAACTTAAATTTCTAAGCCAACACTACACTTCCCTTTATAAAAGCTCTTGTATTCAACCATTCCCAGTATTTATCAGGTCATAATACAAACCTGACAGTTCATTCTTTTTAACTACATGAGAGAAATTTTCAAGTTCTTGTTTCCCTTGAACAGGACCATCCACTGTGAATGTAATGCTGTTATTTCTACAGAAGTCTTGTGAAGTTTATAACATAAATAAGATTATCAGAATCTGTTCCTTAGCTTCACTGACATGCTTTGAAAGCAGGCTGAGAGATTTCATTGCCACACATAGTGAGAAGTGTTTTCAGCAGTGTCTGTACTTGTTTAATTTAGTTTATTTAAACAAGGGCACACTGTAACATTTACATTGGTATGAAATGCTGAGTATTTTGTATGAGCTAGGGGAGATCAAATGGTGTGGAGGACTCTACTAATACTTCATTTGATTTCTCTTGTAAACCTTTGATTTCTTGGAAAGTGGCTTTAAAAAGTTATCCAACATTTATGTGTAGGATAAAGGAGAGTGCTTCCATGAAGTGTCAACCAAATCTTGACATTCTCTTGAATGCATTAAGAATGAGATGATTTAAATATTTTTCCTTTCTGTTATATATTCCTGTAGATGACAGAGTGCCTGAAGTGTTCAAAGCCAGGTGGGATGGGCTTTGACCAACCTGGGCCCCTGTCCATGGCAGAGGGATTGGAACTGGATGATCTTTAAGGTCTCTTCCAACCCAAACCATTCTATGATTCCATGAAAAGTTGATGTTGAGCCCCCTTCATGTCTCCCTTCTCTATGTGGTAGTCCTTCATGACTGCTTTTGTAATTTTTGCATAAAGGTTGATAATTTAAATTATTGATACAAAAATAAATACTACTACTAATAATAAAAAGAAAAATGAAACAAAATGACCCACAAAACATAAAAATCACACGCACCAAAACCAACAACCAACCAGCAAAACCAGAAATGGCTGTCAGGTTACTCAGTCTTATTCTGCATTAGACAAACTGTGCAACTTCAACCATTTTTCTTGAATTTCAATATAACTGCAGCTAATCTGGTGGAAAGATGAGCATCATTCAGGAGAGGGAGTATCTACTAATTGCTGGGTCATGAACCGTTCTGGGTCCATGCTTACTGCCACTGGTTTTTGTAGAAGTGGGCTATGAGAGCTATATGTGAGGGCAGCTAGCCTTTTTATCTTTATAACACACTGTATGCAGCAGTAGCTGTCCTATTTCTGTGACTGGACCATGGTTACTGCTAAAATTATGTGAATTATTTGGACAAAGTTAAGATCTGTGGTGTTGGTTCAAGTTCATGTCTCTGCTAGTAGTCCTACATACATGTTTGAATAGTCATTACAATTGAGTGTATTTTGTTTGCTAGCAACAACATGGTGTTAGCAATGTGAGTGTTGCATTTTGCCTTTAAAATAATCTCTCTCCATTCCTTATTCTTCCACATTCCTCTTGCTTCAAAATAACCATATCCTGTCTTTATGCACAAGAAAGGTGAAGGAGCGTGGATGTTCCTGTTCTAGCAGAGATGATGGGTTAATTCAAATTTCTGAAAGGTGAGAAGAGGGGTATTTTGGAAAGAACTGTCCTGAGGAAGTTTTTTTTCTTGCTTTTGTTGTGCAGAGTAGCTGAGGATCTCACAAAGGGGCTTATCAGCAGCTCTAGAGAGAAGTGCAAACTTTGGACTCAACTCACTTGCCAAAACTTAAGTGCCTAGCACGTTCAAGGTGTCCTTGAGCCTCAGGGCATCCTCACCTAGCTGGAAGATGGGACATGAGTCTTTCAGGTGATCCTCCACCAGCAGGAGCTGGAGGCCTGATGGGCAGGGTACTGGATACTGCCCTGTGGGTGGCTGACCTGAACTCCTGTGACGGTGTTTTATTCCTTGAGAAATGGGTGACGTTTCAGTTTGGATATTTGCTTTTCTTTCTTTCTGGTATTGAGGTAATAAAGCACTAACTCCATGGAGTGCAAATCCAGCTTTGCTGTCTTTAATTATCTAGGTAGCAAAAGTCAGCCTATAAAGCAGGAGGTCATAGAGTTATATATAACAACAGTTGTGAAATACCTGAGGGCTATGGCTTCTTGCATGTAGGAATCAAATATCTCAGTTATATCAATGCCTGTTATTCATAGTTTGGTCCCTTCTCGAATAGTCCACCTGAAACCAGTGTGGCTCTGAAATTGGGTATAGCTTCTGGATTTGCTCTTTTCTGCAGACATTAACAGCAGGACCTTTTGCTGTGGGACAGTAGTGGTAATGATAATTACCACTATTTATTTCTTCCTTTGTTTGTAGCCCTAATAAATCTCTGTGAGTGTCAGACAGAGGCCGCTGCTGACTTAAAACCAGAGGAAATGGGAGATTAAATGACATCGAATTTACCATCTAGTTGGCTTAGTTGCTGTGCACTACCTAGGACAGAATTTCAGCTTCATCAGGATATGGCATTGTTGCAATAGGACCATAATTTCAGTTGGACTGGATAATCTTTTCTGTAGACCATTCTGTGGTGTTAGGCACCAAGAAAATGTTAAATCACATTAACTCATCTTTCACTGGTGATCAGTACTTATGTCGCTGCCAGTAGAGTATTTCAGGATGTGCTTTTTTGGCTTTCATCAAGGAATTTCCTGTACCTTTAATAGCAGAATATAGCACATGCCAAAATGGAGATGCTTGTGCGAATCCAGCATGTCCAGGCTTATAACCACCATCTTAATGCCCTTTCAATAACATTGTAATTTCTTCAAACAAAAGCCTTTGCAATGTAAATGGAAATATGACTGACATACAGGCTGTGCAGAGGACAGCTTGAGCTGATTGTACCTGTTGCTCAGAGGTCCAGCCTTTTCACGTGTAAACTGCATTTCCCTGTTTCGCCATGTGTGTGTTCTGATGGGTGTGTTTCTTTGAAAATGTTAATTTTTTTGTCTTTGTGACACTTAAGTTGTTATTTAAAGAATAGTCCCTCTATTTTCTTTTCAGAAGAAGATTACTGCCCTTCTGGTTTATTGACAACCTGCAGATTGTACCCTCTGTACACATTTGTACTATAGGAGAACAGGTCCCTGAAGTAAGGTAATTCTTCACCCCAAGCAATAAACACCTTGTGTAGTGCAAACACTACCAATTTAATGCAGTCATTTAGCATTGTGAACATGCATGTTGAGTCACTGTGCTGGGGTAACAGAGTTATGGATGCTGGAAGGCACCTCTGGAGATCATCTAGTCCAACCCTTTGCTCAGAGCTAGGGCCGTGTCTGGTCAGGTTGTGAGTATTTCTAAAGGTGAAGAATCCACAGCTTCTCTGTGCAGCCATTCCCATATCCTACCCTCGTGGTGAAAATGGCTGAAGCCAGGTGGTAGGTGTAATGCTCTATATTTACATAAAATTATAGCAATTCGCCTTTTTATGCCATTTTAGCTTTTAAAAATATTTTTTGTAATAGATCCAGTGGAAGTAAGCAAATATTACTTTGGTCTTATGAATAAGCTTAGAAAAAGGTTAAATAATTCATTATCTAGCTTTTAAATAATGTTAACTGAGTGACTTAAGGAAAAGATCCAACAACTATTTTCAGAGTTCCTCACTCATGGCAGATTTGCAGACTAAGATGCAACATGCTAAAGTTAGCACATGCACAGAAGAAATCACTAGTGGGGAGCCAATATCCTAATGTGATAGATCTTGGCTTTTTTGATAATTTAAATCAAATTAGCAGATATTTTTTGCTGAAAATAGTCTTACTTGAGACAGTTTACAAGTACAATTAAGTCTAGAAATACAAGCCTGGAATATCAAGTGATGTGTTCTCCTGCTCTCGGCCTTATTTAGACTGTCCCCAGCAGATGCTTCTTTGAAAACATTCAGTGATGCAGATTCAGCACTTACACCTATTAGTCTCTGTCAATGCTTAATTATTCTCCTGAAACAGAAATTTTCCTTTGTTAATGTTGCTCAGAGCTATTTTTGTATTGTAATAGATAGGTCCTTTAGGTACTAGAAGACATATTAAATTCCCTTCAGTCTTTGCTTTCCTAGACTAAACAAATTCAGTTATTTCAGCCTGCCTTCAAGCTTGAGTCATCATTTCTAAACTGGAGTGGTTTGGTGTGTTGTGTGTTCTTTTGGTTTAGGGTGGGTTTTGTTATTGTTTTCTGGTTTTGGGTTGGGGATCTGTTTTTGTCCTTTACCAGTTAACTTACTTATTTCTTCAGCTCCAGTTTTCAGGTACAGGTAGTGTATTTAGCAGTGCAAATTACTGCAGCAAGCACCTCTTTAATTAATTGTCTGTCCAACTCTCTAGTTGGAACACTTTATCTGCTGTATTTTAGCATATTTGTGTATCCTTTAACCTTCAGTTTAGGATTGCAAAGTTCATGTTTTAGCCCTGATGTTTTCCCAGTAAATGCTGTTGTAATGGTCTCAACCCTTTATCACTCGCCTGTTTTCCAGCAGGTATAATGCAGTACTCTTGCACAGTTTGTGCCTGCCATTTGACTCCAAGAACACTAGGATTCTTTTAGTGGTGCAACCAGACTCTGATCACCCATCCCTGAAAACAGTATGGTTTTGGAGTCAGAAAATTGTTTTGACATAAATCCTGTGCAGAGGGGACTACCACCAATGCTTTTGCTTTACTAACTCAGAGACCACAGATACACCTGCAACATCTCTACATCATACTATGCAGATACAACATGCCTTTATGACTAGCTCCTCTACCTTGTCATGGGTAATCTTGTATCTAATGTATAAACCTACAAGCAATGCAACCTTTATTTCTGAGGAGGAGAACTGTAGTGTCTTCACAGTTTGATTTATGCCTATCAGAATTACTCTGTGTGCGTGTGTGAAAAGATTAGCAAATGGCCGTTCCGTCACAGATAACATCCAGTTCCCAGCTATCAGTCATAAACAGAACATGTGCTTTAGCAGCAGGGCATAGCAATTTGGTTAATCTTTTAGATACAAAGGGTAAAAGGCCTTGCTTCTGATATCTACTGAGTCCTTTCTGCCTCCAGAAAGGTCCATGAATCAGTTCCAGCTGACACTCCCTTGCCACCTTCAGCTTTTGGCTCCAGCAGTGACTGTGGCTGGGTATAGCACAAGTAGCTTAGCAACAGCTTCAAAATAAATACCTGTATTGTCTAGGAAATTGTTACCGCACTGTGATTGCAGCAATAGCAAATACAATGTAAATATGTAGGTCATACTGAGAGAAAATGAAAACAGGATTTATTTATTCATTTCCTTGTATTTTCCTTTTTGTGACTCTCTCTTTAATGTTCTGGAAATAAAGACTGTTGTCCCAGCTTGGGTTGTTCTTTTCTTTTGAAACATTTCAGCTCCTACATTTTACAAGAGAAAAATGTTTGGATTTGTGCATTGGTTTCTTCTTTGCTGTCCCTGAAAAATTATCTATATAGCAGCATTGTCACTGTTAAACAGTTTCTGTCCAATACAGGGGTGTTTGTATTATTTTTATTTATTGCAGAAGTAGCTAAAGAGCAGCTCTACTGAGACAGATGTTTTTCAAACCAGTAATAGATAATCACTTCAGAGCAACTGCAACTGATACATGTAAATGTTTGGAATCTGTAAGTGAATATCTGTTTTTCTGCTCTGCTCTGCTCTGCATGGAGCTTTGAACAACCTGGTCTATTGGAAGGTGTCCCTGCCCATGGCATGGGAGTTGGAATTAGATGAGCTTCAATGTACCTTCCAACCCAAACTTGTCTCTGACTCTATGAAAGGTTGGATTTTGCTCATCCAGCCTAAGGTGCGTCTGTAAGCTAAGTTGCTAACTGCATCTCTGCAGGAAGTCTAGGCTCCTTTCACATCAGTAAGCTATCTGAAATAGTGCAAAGGGATGTTCATTTGTGTAGGCGTAGGCATCAGCTGTGTGGTGAGCTTTATTGGGCAGATGCCATTTGTTCTATTGAGTAAGGGTCTAATTCAGTTTTCTAAACAGAGGCACCCAATGCTGTCATAAGGCTTCCCTCCTGGCCTACAGCTGCCTCTGCCATGGGTCTCACTTAGGTCCTTTTGCATATATGTTTACAGATTTTCTCAGCTATTCTAGGGTCTCTGAAATGCTGCTGGGTTTAGGCAACTGAATCAAGCCATAAACTTTCACCGAGTACAATAGCATTATCACCTGAAGTTAAATAAACTGAATGCCACCAGTGACAGTTTAAATACAAAGCATGGATTACTAGACTAGACTACAAGTTAATTCTGGTAATGAGTATCTGAAAACAAACTTTGGACTAATTTCTTTTTTCTGGGCTATTTAATTTTCCTTTTCTCTCAGTGGCCACACTTGGCAACAACTAAAGTGCAATAGCAAACAAACATTGCAGTGTTGGGCGATTGGGCTGTTCACTAATTTACTCAGATAAAATAGTCTTATACATTTCAGCATCTTTCCAAGACTTAGAACCAGCACTCTTTCTTTAAACTTTATCCCTTTCTTAACACCACCCTTCATATATGTTTCTTTCAACTGTATTTGTTTTATAGTTACTTTTTATTTTAGACACCAAAGTAGAAGAGAAAAGCCATCTTAATATGCTAGATTTGCATTCACAGCTACCAGTTCCAACACAGCTTAAGATTTTAATTGTGAAAAGAAAATTTCCTTTGTTTGTTTGGCTCATAAAACCCTGTATTTGAGCGAAGTTTTTGCTGTCCTGCAACTGTTTTTAATGGTCCATTCAGAAATATTTTTCACATTTGTGTCCTCTCATACACTGTGATTGTGGCTGCAAAGGAACCCTGAATATTTTTAGAATCATAGAATCATAGAATAGTTAGGGTTGGAAAGGACCTTAAGATCATCTAGTTCCAACCCCCCTGCCATGGGCAGGGGCACCTCACACTAAACCATGCCATGCAATGCTTCATCCAACCTGGCCTTGAACACTGCCAGGGATGGAGCACTCACAACTTCCCTGGGTAACCCATTCCAGTGCCTCACCAATGTAACAGTAAAGAATTTCTTTCTTATATCCAATCTAAGCCTCTCCTGTTTAAGTTTGAACCCGTTACCCCTTGTCCTGTCACTACAGTCCCTAATGAAGAGCCCCTCCCCAGCATCCCTATAGGCCCCCTTCAGATACTGGAAGGCTGCTATGAGGTCTCCACGCAGCCTTCTCTTCCCCAGGCTGAATAGCCCCAACTTTCCCAGCCTGTCTTCATATGGGAGATGCTCCAGTCCCCTAATCATCCTCATGGCCCTCCTCTGCACTTGTTCCAACAGCTCCATGTCCTTTTTATGTTCAGGACACCAGAACTGCACACAATACTCCAGGTGAAGTCTCAAAAGAGTGGAGTAGAGAAGCAGGATCACCTCCTCCTTCAACCTGCTGGTCACGCTCCTTTTGATGCAGCCCAGGATATAGTTGCTTTCTGGGCTGCAAGCGCGCACTGAAGCTGGCTCATGTTCATTTTGTCATCGACCAACACCCCCAAGTCCTTCTCTGCAGGGCTCCTCTCAATCTCCTCTGCCCAACCTGTAGCTGTGCCTGGGATTGCTGTGACCCAGCTGTAGCACCTTGCACTTGGCATGGTTGAACTTCATGAGGTTGGCATCAGCCCACCTCACAAGCGTGTCAAGTCTGGATGGCNCTGCAGGGCTCCTCTCAATCTCCTCTGCCCAACCTGTAGCTGTGCCTGGGATTGCTGTGACCCAGCTGTAGCACCTTGCACTTGGCATGGTTGAACTTCATGAGGTTGGCATCAGCCCACCTCACAAGCGTGTCAAGGTCCCTCTGGATGGCATTCCTTCCCTCCAGCGTATCCACCAAACCACACAGTTTGGTGTCATTGGCAAACTTGCTGAGGGTGCACTCAATCCCACTGCCCATGTCAGTGACAAAGATGTTGAACAAGACTGGTCCCAACACCGATCCCTGAGGGACACCACTCGTCACTGGTCTCCAGCTGGACACTGAGCCATTGACCACAACTCTTTGTGTGTGGCCATCCAACCAGTTCTTTATCCACCGAGTGCCCCACCTATCAAATCGATGTCTCCAACTTAGAGACAAGGATGTTGTGTGGGACAGTGTAGAATGCTTTGCACAAGTCCAGGTAGATGACGTCAACTGCTCTACCCCT